>CM042012.1:17156664-17734164 GCA_023525715.1 Cichorium intybus
TAATTAATTGTTTAATTAAAAGATAATTCAAGGGATTTAATTTAATTTTTATTTAATGGTTAAATTTCGAAAATTAAAGGATAAATCCTAAAATATTTTAAAAAGTTTAAAATATCAAGATTTAATTAATTTAATTAATAGTTTAATTAAAAGATAAATTAAATCAAAATTAAAGGTTTAATTTAATTTGAAGTTTAATAGTTAAATTTCAGGAAATTAAAAGATAAACCAGGAATATTTTGAAAGGTTTAAAATACATCTTATATATATTATTAAAGGTTAATACTATATGTATAAGAAAAATTGGTTAGTCAAATCATTAGTAGGCCTCATTCACGATGCTGGTCTATAAAGTGGGTATAAGGAGACTGCCTATAAAATGGCAGTCTAATGGGTGTTCACTCTCACCCACCGCTTGCCTGATCAGTGGAGGGTCGTTAGCCGAACAGTTTTGATAGGACCGTTTAATCATTAAAAGTATAATGATCAAAGTACTAGAACCCGTACAAGAATTCCCAATCTAGTTACTTTAGAAAAAATGTGAATTTGATGCTAACCCATGAAATTGCACATTGCACTTTATGAAACGTTGGTGGAGCGTGAGTGGGTTACCGGCACACCAATGGGGGTTCATAAAGAGTGGCAATGGGTTTCTCGGGTGTTATCATTGTTGATGGAGCGTGTGTGGTTAACCGGCACATCAATTTGAGATGATAATGGACCCCGAGAGTACCAAGCTAATTTGCATGGTTATTCACACCCGGTTTGTGATCCTCGGCATCCCAGTCACAAACGGTGGGGCATATCCGAGATTAAACATGCCATTGAACAGTTCAATGAATCTCACAGATCTAGGAATTTCATAAGACTGAAATTGATAAAAGTTATCTACCTTAATGACCACTGTGTTGTGACTACGGCATCCCTCTTCACAGCATAGTTGGGGTATTTTGGGTCCTAGCCTTGTTAAATAATAAATTGGGTAATTATTTAAAAGGATTAATTAAACGAATAAATTCAAATTTTATATATGTCTGAAGAAAGTGTCATTCTCCACCTTCTCCTCCTTCACCCATTTCTGAGAGCTTCAGAAAGCACCTGTTTAGTATGGTAAGGCTGACTGGCCTGAACTATGTGATATGGTTTTGCAATTAGAGAATAGTTCTTAGTTTTGCTGGCAAACCATATCCGACTGAGTGTCCGCTCCCAAACATGGCATCACACAGCAGCTTGTGATGAGCATGACTCCTTGACTATTGAGTCCAAGGAAGTTCGTTGCCTTATGCTATTGATCATTGACCCCGAGTTCCGCAGGGATTTAGAATTCCTGGGGTCTGATAAGTTAGCACAGCTAGTTCAGGAAAGGTTCCGTGAACTGGTTGAATAAAGGGAACGAACTAGGATCTTCAAAGAGCTTGAAGTTGCAAGCTAGAAGGAAGTAGCACCAGTTTGCGTGTTCCCGAGATTGAGGGATACATAGGCAAACAGTATAAAACTGGTTTCCCTTTGTGATCGGGAGTTAAGCATTAGCTCAACTCGCTGATCTGTTCATCCAGATGAACAGGAAGGGTAACCGGATAAGACAATCGTGGAAGTGCATTCAATGTCGACTCTGTATGAATCGTTCATGGAGAAGCATAGTTCCATTAATTCAGCTGCTTCAGGATTGAGTCCAGTATTAAGGTGCATCAAGAAATGATCCAGATAGTCTGGACCGATTGTTCGATGTTTCAAACTGGGAATCCATAAGGTGGGACACAGTCACAGAAAGATTGGAAAAATGCTCTAAAGCCAAACTGTTTGGCAGACTCAGTAATATCTTAAAACTCAGAATACTTGATCCTCATTTCCTTGATACAGGATGTGTTTCTCACATTTGCTCTGTATGCACGGACTCTGTAGGATGTGGGATGTTGTCGCATAGGAGCATATTCAGATTGGATATGGAGCTCGTGCATTTTTGGACTTAAGCTAGATATTTGTTCTTGTTATTGGTTTATAGATACATTTAACATTGTTTTCACATAGTACATTGTTCGAGGGTTTTTGTGTTTTAATAAAATGTTGATTTTCTTTGGTTTGTTTTAATTATCCTCGAAATGTTTGTGTGAATGTGTTAATGGCATAAATGGTAATAACTTGAATGTTGATACATCCAATGGGATTGGATTTGTAAATTGTGTTCTTTATGATTGTTAAAGTGAATTTTGTGAGAATCACTTCAACCAAAGGTCCAGTTGGACAGGACTTTGGAATCATTTGACTTAGAGTCACATGATGAATTGAGTGCTTAATAAAATTAATTGTGGCAAGAAAGGAATCGCCCAAAGATCCAATGGATAGGATTTTGGAATCAATTGACTTGGAGTCAGGTGATGATTGCATGTCTTGAACAATATTAACAAAGTCATAAATTTACATGGAACTGTAAAGGTATTAAGATTTTGAGCAACAGACACATAAGTTACTGTGTATTGCTAGAATCTTCGAACAGAACACGATTAGTTATGCTTCATGATATTTGCCAAATGGTTTGACAAATATGGCTTCGTTTATCGGAATAAGCGATTGATTGGAACCTTGAAGTGTTCAAGGATTTCAAAGGAAGTATAACATCAACGGAACCTGAATGACTACATAGACTGAGAAAATGTTTCACAGTTTATCCTCTTCCAAGAACACTAATGGTTATAATGTGTCTTAGGGAAGATGATGGAGCATTGATCGAAATAGTTTTGATCCTCGATGTATAAGATACATTTCCGATTAGTATTTCAATGAATTAAATATTCAACCAGTCAGACCGCAGAAACCATATTCCGACCACATCTTAGACTAAGTAGGTTACGTTGACACTGTCTGAAATGTAAAGCTGGGATCGTCCCACTAGTACATAGAAAGTCCAGGGTCATGTAGCATTCGTCTGAGTCTCATGACAAGCCTGAAACTGATCAGCAATGTCGTTTCATTGGCCATCCCGGTTATCCTTTGAAAGAAGAGTACTTTTAGAAAGAACTCAAGTTCTAAGGAAACAGTGGGAGTAAGAATAATTCTGAATGAGTTCAGGGATTAGCCAAGTGATAGAACCTTTAGTCACCACTGGGACTTGACCAGGAATTAGATTCCTGTTAAACCTGACATACCCTCTCTTCGCTTGACCAGTAGTTATTGTCACTGTCATAAGGAGTTATGATTTGGGTGATATCCCGAGTAGTGGTAAAACACTAAAGATGGTACGGATAAGTAATCCGACTGCTGGAAGCATTGGTGAGCCCAGTTGCTGCCAAATAAGAGAACCTTACCGCGAGACACAGTCTATGTGACAGTTTGATTGATATTTACAACTGGTCTAGGAACCAGTGGGAGTAATTGAATCATCAAAAGAAGGGAACATAGAAATGTAATTACAGAACATCTGGTTGAATGAGTCATCACTTGGAGTCAAGCAATTGATTCTGAGAGAAGCACTCTCAATAGAAGATGTAATCTGAGAGGATTCTGCATGGCACAGTGTGAGTCGTTAGTGGAGCGTGTGTGGTTTACCGGCACACTAATATGGACTCACATAGAGCATGCCACTACAAAAGGTACATGGCCCCGGGATTCGTCCCATGGGCATCTCGCAAGAAAGGACATTCAGATTCTCAAAATAGGCCAAAAGGTTTGGATTTTGTGAATAGTCTGAAAGATTTTCTTTAGTATGTCGGAAAGGTTTGGATTTCGGTTTCGCAAAATGTGCCATAAGTTCTGGATTTTGTGAATAGTCCGAAAGAGTCATATAACGGTGTCAAAGCCAGTGGGAGTATTGTTGTTATCTGCTATCTCTGTATGTGGGTTACATACTGATTCTAGGAAACGTCTCTTTCATTACAAAGTGTAATGACTTGGTGTTAAGAAACGGTTCGCTATGAAAGATTTTAAGAGATACAACATGCTCAGGTGGTTGTGAACATCTATTAGATAGATTAGAACTCTGCCAATATGATCTTGATGAGATTCAAGATGCATAACCCCATGAAAGGAGTTTCCTGTCATTGCAAAGTGTAATGAATTGGCATGAAAGAAACAAAGAAGGTGCAGCATGCTCACGTAGTTCATAGACATCTATCAGATAGATGAGACTGACAGTATTGACTTAGCCGTTGAGAATATGATCTTGATGGGATTCAAGATGCATAAGAAAGAGTTCCTGAAAGGAAATGGTTTCCGGAAATCATAACACAAGGATTATTGGTAATCTTAGGATTCCAAAAGTGCTTGGAATGAGATTACATCAGGTTCCTCGAGCCTCTTGGACAAATCAGAAGTGTTATGAACATATCCTGATGACTTAATGCTTAGAGCATTGTAAGTTGGATTCAGGATATTGCCTAGCTGAGAATACTGAATGGATTTTTTTTTTTTGAACAGACGTGAGAAATCATTGGGAAATGATTAGGGTGATTGATTTGAAAGGGTTTTCAAATCGGTAATTGTTTACACCAGAACGTGGTGCTGTAGGACTTCATGGTTAAAGAACTTCGTTGGTTTCTGATGGAGCGCGTGTGGGTCACCGGCACATCATGACACCTCGAAATTGTCTTAGGGTGTAGTCATGTGGACTAAAGACCCGAGAACCATGGGCAGTCACGGTACACATCACCGGAATGGAGTTGTGAGAGAGAATGACAAAATGACAAAATGACAAAATGACAAATTGAGATATCATCGGAAGAGTATCTGATAGGATCATCTGCAATAAAGTGTATAAGTGTTAGACACTTGGATACATAGAAAGAGTGAAAAGGTCATAGACATAGATATAAAAGGCTTGAATTGAAAGTTTAAAAGAGAATAAGAAACCGATAATAGTTATGATAAATCCGACTTGGTGATTACCTCGTGGAGACTTGGTAATTAGCAGGAGTAGCTGCCAGTCAGATTTTATGTTTCACTTTTGCATGTTTACTTCCTGAATAATTGGATTATTCAAATATCCACAGTCGTTCATACTCTTAGGGAGTGAGTATGAAGGAAGACTGTCATGAATTGGTTTGTAGATTGTCTAAGGAGTTAGACATTGCAATAAGATTGCTGCAACGTTCATGAGTACTTGGAAATGGAGATTTGAGTATTGGATAAACCCGCGCTCAATGGATTGCTTCATGGATTATATCACGAGCAATGTTGAGACGATAATATCTTATGGTCTTAAAGTGGAGAGATATGAGTTATAATTTGCAAGGCGGTTGTTCATTGATAGTACGAAAACGCATCGGTAACTCGGTGTTATAAAACGTGCTGTTGTGAGTGATTTGTCGGGTAAAAGATATAACATATTAGTCGAAGCTTATTCGTCCCTTGACCCAGACGGGAAACAGATATCTGTTGGCCACTCGATGATTTTGAAGTTGACTGAAGCGCTGGCCAGCCAGGACTAAATTGATTCGTTCAATTAGAAGTCTAAAAGTCATAAGCAAAATCGGAAATCGAGAAACAGTGTGTCAGACAGAGATTGATCTCAATCCATGTCTCATGTCTGAAAATATCTTGTTGGACGGAGGATCATCTGATCACTTATCTATGGACAGAACTGACTAGGTCAGAGTTCGGCAGCAGTTTCTAGGAAGCTGCAGGTTGCTGATTAATCAGAGGTTAAATTGGTAATTATAGTCATAGACTTATCCAAGTGGGAGACTGTTGGATTAGGTGTCTAAGCCATGACTAATAATTTGTATTTACCTAATTAATAGAAGCAAAGTCCATTGGGGTTGCCCTCATAGCTGGAGGCTTGGTAGAAAGTTCGGTAGAGAGAGAGGTTGGTTTATTATGGGATTAATTAATCAATAGAAATAAAAGATATGGTTTGTTAATATATTAAAGTGATAATATATTAATTAGAAAATATATTGATTGATTAAGAATTAATCAGAAATTAATTGGATTAATTTCTGTGGCATTAATTAGATTAATCAGGAGGTCAGGGATTAAAGTCGTACAAATTCAATAGTTGAATTGCGGCGCGCCAATGTAAAGGCCGCGACGCGCATACATATTCGTACGAATTCAATAGTTGAATTGCGGCGCGCGGCGCGCAAACGATATGGCCGCGGCGCGCGTACAGATAATCCGGAAAATGGGCTGCGGCTAGGGTTTCTAGCTTTTCCACTTGGTTCCCTATAAATAGGGAACCCTAGACCTCATTATCAGTAGCTCAATTCTATTTTCTCTCTGGAATTTTCGTGACCTCCCTCTAGCTCCCTGGGTGTGATCTCATTTGAGGCAGGACACTTGTGCTGCTTAGCTTCAAGATTAAAACTAAATGTTAGTTTTTCTGATTTATTCTTTTAGTTAATTTTTGTTTGGCCTTTAGGAATTAGTTACATGTTCAAAGAAAGAAAACATAGATCTTTTCTAGGTTGCATGTGAACTTAGGTTTTTAGTTCATGGTTGCGGAAAACCTTTCAAGATACTGCTTCATACATGAACACCAAGAAATCAACAAATTGAGTAATTTCTTGATATAGATTGTATTAGCCTAAACATAACTTCATATTAATTTCTGAAATATTGTTCTGGTTTTCTCATTCAATTAATAACCATGTGTTGATAACTCCTCACTCGTTACATTCAATATCAATGATAGCAAAGAGATTTATAACTGGATTGATCTTTTGCGTTAAATTATCAATCCTGAGAAAATCAAATATTCATCGGTCACTAATTTTTCAAGTAAACAACTAATCACTTTGTGGACCAAAAAAAGACCAATTCAATGACTTCATGGACTACTAAAATAATTGCCACTCACTTCTCTTACAAACTGTCAGCTTCCGACCACAAACTCCACGTTCTTTTTCAAAGAATTTTTAACAGAAATTCACTATTCTTGTAAAAAAAAACTATACAATTATATAACAAGAAGCATGCTTCAACATTGATCACAACTCATATGACATATCCACCAGTTTCACATCCGAATTCAAATAATTCAAAGAGATTGCAATTAATATAAATGAACCATGTATAGATTAAGTGGTTATTCTATTAAGCCCATTAAGTGAAACAAAAAACAACATGAGTCATGTACCTATCAAGTCCATTAAGTAAAAAATAAGTAGCATCCATTAAGTAATAGTTGACGAAAGAACCGTTGGTCTGTATAAATCTCAAAACTCAATATACGATACCTTCTATAGGTCTGATTCCGGCAAATCCAGATTATGGACAAGATATTGTAATTAATTGGCCGCTCATGTAATTGATAGCATTCTGAAAAAAAATACGCGTTAGCTGCAACAATTATAAGCGAATAAACTTTGTGAACGTTCTACTTGAGTTCTAAGTACAACCAGTATCTATCAATAATGATTGTACCAATGATTAATCTTTAACCCAACTGGTTATATCATCATATGACATGTTGGCCCATCGACTTCAAGTGATCCTAAAGACCCCTCTTTGTTGCTACTGTTGTGTCTATGCCAAAATCACATTTTCTTAATCTATTGACTAAATGAACAAAATAACAAGTAATAAGATAAAAAGAAAAAAACAGGGCAAAACAAATAGATACAAACCCAATAGGTTGGTGAATAGTTGAATACGCTAACCATTCATGCCTGCAACTTAGCCTCATTTTCATACTTATGCATTTGTTTTTGAGATATTTGTCCCAGTAGACGCAACAATCTTCCCGAATTTCCGGAATCTACATGGCTATCTTGGAAAATGTCGGTTACAAATTGTTAGCGTCACTTTGGCAAATTATTTCATTTATAAATTATTTCCTAAAATAATAATGACAATTGTAGCATGGGGGTCACTACCCACACCCTAAACGAACTTGACTTTCAATCTGTGGAATAGCTTTTGCTTTATGATTGAAAAAAAATGAAATGTGATGGAGCCAGAACCAACTTACATGTCTTTTGTCAATCTGTTTAGCTTTATGCTTCATAAAATCTTTAGTTCATTAATTTGGCTCTATAACACCTAATTCTGCAATCTCTCTTCGCCAAATAATCTTTATATGTCTGCCATTGTAAAGTTTGAAGATAAGTACTCTTAAAATTGTTATAAAGATATTAAATAAGGAAAAAGGATAGAAATATTATTACCATTGCATACATGCACTTGCTGGTTAAGATGTATCAAACAAGAATCAAACCATATAACATACTTGTATCTGATTCAACCAGTTCATTCCATCGGCCATGCTTACCGTCCCTCAATATCTCTTCATTCTCCTGCAAAAAAGTGACATTAGTTCAACCAATTGACTCATTTTTTCACCATTACCCAAACAACCCGAATAAAAATCACTATCCTAGATGAATCATGATGATTTATATAAGGTCCAAACAAAGAAAAGTTCAAGGTGATAAACAAGAAAATTCATCTTTTATCTACTTCTTTTCTGTCATGGCCATAAAGTTCGACTAAATTATAATAATTTTCTACATATTAAGTAACCGGTATCAATCTTGAAAACACAAATTCTTGGTTATAACAAAAATATTTCCAATTTCAAGTAATAAGTAAACGAAACAAAAAATTTGCAGATTTCGATTCCCTAAACCTGCACACCAAATTTCAAACATATCTACAGATGTTTATATACCAAACTCTGCATACGAGACATAAAAAACAAAAAATGTCAAAATCAATTATAAAGAAAGGCTACAGAAAATTACTTCCATACTTAGCCATTACCGACATCATTATAGAAAATGTTAACAAACAAAACCCTAGTATTTCGAACTTTTGCAACTAAAAATCAGAAGAAAACCATAAATAAACATTACAATTTTAGAGACTGAGATGTAGAGCTTTTCATGTTTTCAAACGGACAGAATGGTCCCTTCACCCTTCACTGTATTCCGATTACAAAGGCGCTCCACAATCTCTCTTCATGTCTCCGATTGGATTGCGGTCGTTCATAGGGTCAATAGAGTGGCGGAGAAGATGGATGAAACTAATCATCTACAAATCGTTTAAATCAGTATAACAAAAGTTAATGTATTTTGGAAAGAAGAAGTTGAATAGGCTGGAACCATTTGGATAGTGACATAGCAACGTTTAGGAGAAACAGATGACGGGCGGAAACTCGCAAGAGAATAAACGGGCTACAGGTGTGTTTAGGTGTCTTTTGGAAAGACACAGATTTCCCAGACCCAAAATGTGGAAGTAAATCATTGGAGATATAAGGCGGTGCACCTCGATTTAGTTTTTATGTTGGATACGGAAACTTGACAAACACGTCAAACACGCGCTCAGATAAGAGATCACGCGCTCTTAGAAGACCACCACTATTCAATTTCTTTGGGTCCATTTATTAAAAATCCAAACATACCTATGAATATGGGAAGTGATTCGTACACAACAATTTTTCTCCATACACAACAATTTAACATTTTTAATGCATAATGTACAACACTCTTAAAACATGAATTGTTGTGTACGGAGAAAAATTGTTGTGTACGGATCACTTCCCTATGAATATATATATATATATATATATATATATATATATATATATATATATATATATATATATATATATATATATATATATATATATATATATATATATATATACGAAAATTGTAATAATTATTCTTAACTATATATAATATAGAAACTAAAACTATCATTATTCTAAACTTCAATATTGGGGGACTGAAATTGTATTCATTTTAATTATATATAATATAGCGACTAAACTTGCAGCGTTAACCTTGAAAATAATAAAATAGAAAAAAAATTGTGTTAACCTTGAAAATAAAAAATAGAAAAAAGAATAGTAAGCATCACGTATTTTGGTGTTACTCTGTATTGAGGTAAGTCACCAAAAACTCTTTGTTAGACATGGCAATTGATGACGATTGCAACATTATAATTAGTTATGAAATCAGACATTGCTTAGAATATGAGGTTTAACGGAAAATAACATATACTTTATTAAGACACTAAAAATTTAAAGGAAATAAGTGTATGGTGGTTTGTCAATAATGAAAAAGAGTCTATAAACTATTTTCTAATTCCGAAAGTTTATGAATTGAAAAAGAAAAATAGGAGCATTTTTGTTATATATCATAAAATTTTGTTTAAAATACAGGGACTAAAATTGTATTTATTGTAAATTTTATGGACTAAAAATACAATTAATCTAATAAAAAGATGCAAGATAAAAGATGTGCAAATTAGCACAATTCATGGTGCATTTTAGCACAATTTTACATATAATATATATTTGAGTAAATTACAGTTTTGGTTCTTGTGGTTTACCAAATCTTTCACATTAGGACCAATTATTGGAATTTCATTGTTATGGTCACCAAAGTTTTCGAAATGCTACAAATCAGTCCCTGGAACATATAAAAAGACTGAAATATCATTTCTATTTTCTTTTTTATTTTTCTTTTAACCTATTATTAATTTTAATAATTAAAAAAATACCCCACCCTAGCCCTACCCCTTACCCCCCCCCCCCCTCTCTCTCTATCTCTCTCTCTCTCCCCTACCCCGACGACGTGGAAGGGTACTGTTACTAAAACCATTGGTTTTTGCCTCCTGTTTTTATCCCATGAAAGGTAGGGGCTGTTTCACTCTCTTGTGTCTATGTGCTTAGCATCTATATTTATAACCTACTTCTGGTTTTTCAGTTCCTCATCAATCACGTTTGCAACATACTTCGTCTATTAACCATCTACAAGAGTTTAACTATGAGTTCCACAAGCAGAGCATGGATGGTGGCCGGAACAGTTGGCGTGGTGGAAGCAAATAGACGTATTTACTATCATTTAGTGAGCTTACCGAAACAAGCTACAAATTAACACAACAACACCAAGTTGAAGTCAATTACTAAAGCAGATAGATGAAATTATCATTGAATACATATAGCGCTTTGTAATTAGTAATTTACTTGCTACAAGTTCACCGGTTTTGAAGATGCTGAGATCTGCTGTGAATCGGGTAGTATCAAGAGGCGATGCAAACTGACTGACAGTGACAAGGATGAGTGCCCAAAGTATAAAAACATGAAATCGGTGACTAATTATTAAAATTAATAATAGGTTAAAAGAAATATGAAAAAAAATAGAAAGGATATTTCAGTCTTTTTATATGCCTTAAGGACTGATTTGTAGCGTTTCGAAAACCTTGGTGACCATAACCATGAAATTTCAATACTTATCCTAATTTGGGAGCTACTATTCATCGCCCCCTCTATGGGCTAGAATAGAAATCTTCATGTCTATACATCAAATCAATATACACAAATTATTTAAAAAATCAAATGTTTTCTCATCTATTTCATCGGACCATCCGATTTCTTTATTTAATTATTTAATAAATATATAAAAAAAAACTATGTCATAAATATAGTGCATTATTTACGAAACTTTGGATATTTTAGAAATGTTCTACCAATTATACTACATAACAATATACACAAATTATTTAAAAAATCAAATGTTTTCTCATCTATTTCATCGGACCATCCGATTTCTTTATTTAATTATTGAATAAAATATAAAAAAAACTATGTCATAAATATAGTACATTATTTACGAAACTTTGGATATTTTAGAAATGTTCTACCAATTATACTACATAACAACTTGCTACATGTATTTTTACCGATTATATTATGTTTATTTATGCGGTTTAATTTTTTTTAAAACAATAAATCACCGCAAAAGTTTTCAATTGTATTATGCGGTGTGGTTTGATCCATGCGGCATATTGAACGTTCGTACGGTTCCTTATTTTTGTAAACCACAATATGCGATGCGGTTTGTGGTCCGTAATTTTTGTAAACCGTAATATGCGGTGCGACTTGCGGTTCGTAATTTTTGTAAACCGCAATATGCGGCGCAGCTAGCCGTTCGTAATTTTTGTAAACCGCAAAATGCGGTTCGTAATTTTTGTAAACCGCAAAATGCGGTTCGTAATTTTTGTAGACCGCAACATGCGGTGCGGCTTGCGGTTCGTAATTTTTATAAACTACAACATGCGGTTCGTAATTTTTGTAAACCGCAATATGCGGTTCGTAATTTTTGTAAACTGCAATATACGGTTTACGCGATTTACGGTTTATAGTTAAAAAAACACGGTTCAAATCGCATCCGCTATATATATATATATATATATATATATATATATATATATATATATATATATATATATATATATATATATATATATATATATATATACTACATTATAAATGAAAAATGGTTTCCAAAAATAGAAACTCTTAAATTAAAGAGATCCAATTTTTTTTGCACAAAGTACAAATAGTTATGCATAAAAGCAATCCTCATCGAAATACAGGTTTGAATACGCAGGTATCTAACAAATATTCCGGATCGATTGACTTTTTCAATCCCTTTGTTCTCTCAGTCTCACTATCCCCTTATATCCGCCCCCAATCTCTTAACTCCTCCCCCAAATTCCTCTCCGCCTTAAGAAATCCCTTCTCACCCTCACCGTGGTCATCAGAAACCATCCCCCACCAACTCTGCCCACCAACTATGCTTCCTCTCTCACTCTCAATGATCGTCGTATGGATTAGCACTTCAATACGCAGCGACTTTCCCTCAACGACGATCATCATAAACACTCACAGCGATCACCGAAGATGAAGGAAAATTGTTGAACATGGAGGAATCTTTCGGTATTTTATTTTCTTTTGGGTTTTTGCTTTCCTTGATTCAATTTCTGTAAATTTGTTTCTTAGGTACGAGTTTCTATATATGGAATCGGCTATTAAAACGACATCCCCTCTGATTGTTACTGCAACCTCCCCAATCTTAAACACCTAAAATCGATCCCTGCTCCGCCAAAACCACCATAATCGGACCACTACATCTCCACCACCGCGCCACCAAGATTCGCATCTCATCACTCACTCCCGTAAACCATACTCAACCACCACAGAGCATCGTCGCACCACCATCACAACCCACAGACACATGACTAATTCCACCAGGCCTGCGGTGAAGACTGATGCGGTATCGCCTTCTAATAACATTGAAACCTAAGTTGGTGATCTATCTCTCTAAACCAATTTCTCAATTCTCTCGACAACCCTAATTATCGCCTCCACCATTTATCACTGCTACTATCGCCATAATAGGTCTACCAGCGCCACAAAGTAACAACGATTGTACCATCGCATTACCAACCCAGCTTCCCCCGGCCCCCCTTCTGACAACGAAAATTAATCACAATTCACCGCCTTCACGACTATGAAGTTTGCACCACCGCGCCGTTCTGTTTCAAGTTCTAGCTTTCGTTCGGACCACTGCCACTGCATCATTATTTATTCCAAAACGCCACCCAGGTCAGATACCGACAACCCTAAATTTGTTCATTAACATCATTGTCTCTATTTCTCTCTATCGTTTTCTCCTTGACGCTCTTAAGGTTTTAGCGTGACCGCTGCAACCAATACATTTTTTGGCCAAACAGTTTGTTCTTACTTGGTTCTTATTTGTTCTTATTTGGTTTTGACAGGTAGTTCTTTGTAGTGTTTTGTAGCGTCGGATATAAGACTGTGAATAGGCATCACCGCTACCTACCAAAATGAGATGGTAAGGCTTCTGTCAAACAACCACCACCATGATTCCCACTATCTGGATTTTGATCACAATCGTAATGAATTTTTTAGGTTTCTGCATTTTTTATTATGTTTTTTAGTGTCCAAAAGTGCTAAACTTTCTTGAAACTACTGACAAGGGAGAGATGGATTAACTCCTTTTGTTATAATTTTTGGTAGGTTTCGATTTGTTTTCCGACTTAGCAATGGGTGTGTGAAGCAGGACACTATCTAGATTTGTTCAAATCTGTTTTGCAATGTTTGAAAAAAAGCTAATATGCAGGATAAACGATGTTGCAGCACATCACAACCCTTTGCTCAGAATAAACGACGTTGCAGTGCCAAGATCAGATTTTGTAATGCTCTCACCCACTTCGCTTCTTCATATCCTCATTCTTGATTAGACATCGATTAATGTTTGATATTTTGAGTTTTATTTGTTATTTTTATTAGATATAAGTTTTTTAATTTGGTTTTAATTTTCTTATTAAACAGATGGCGTAAATGTGAATAAGAAGAAAAGCAATTGTTTTCTCACAAAATCTCTACATGTATGTAAGTTTTCTACCCTGTCCCTCCTTCTCTTCTCGGACCCTCTATTTGTCATCAAGTTTTTTGTTTTCTTCTTGCAGGGTTTTAATTGTAGGTCTAGATCTATGACAGTGTCGCTTTTGATTAGAAATCTAGCCACAAGGTCTTAAATTTGAAAATCAAGTAAAAATTGTTATTATCAAAGGAAAATTTGAATTTATTATGTTCATGGGTAATGTAATACAAATTTAACTTATAGAATTATTATGTTGATAAATGGATTTTGGGTTTTCCAATTAGCCTTGAGTGGGGTTTGGTAAATTTATATGTTGTGGGTAGAATTGTACAAATACAAAATGAAAAATGGAAGTTTAAAAGAACCGGAGACTTTTGTGGCTTCATAAATTATCTTCTTATGGGTGAAAGAAAGTAATAGTATAGCCCTTTCTTACTCAATCAGACTATGGCTTTAAAGGACAAGGAATTTTTATGGATGAAGGAACTGGGGATTTTTGCGGCTTGACCAATCCGACTACACTGTTAAAGCTTCCTAAGAATGTGTCCTAAATTCGTTTCCTACAGCATATCATTGGTAGATTTAATGTCTTTATTCTGATTATTTGTCATGATATGACCATTTCAATAAAAATATGAGTCTTAAATCTGTCTTAGATCTGATCATTTGTCAATATTTGAGACTCCTATTTTTCTTGAAGTGTTTTTTCTTTAGCGTATTTGGCAAGATTTGAGACCCACCATGTAAGAACCCGCGAAAAAGTAAAAAAGGGTAAAACCGTTTTTTGTCACGTTGTATGACTATTATGTGTAATAATATGTATTTGTAATTTAATATAATAAGAAATAAAAGTTTATATGAAATTTGGAGTTTAGTCGCGTGAATAGTGACATATGGCCAAAAAGGGCAAATTGGTCATTTGACATGAAAATGACCAAAAATGTCAATAAAATGTTAAGTTGGAAGTAATGAAGCATAAATGGTAAAGTTATGACCTTTGGACCATTTTTGAAGAGAAGTTAGAAACCAAAGGACCAAAAATGCAAATGTTTTATATACTAATTATATAAACCTAAAATAGAGTTATTTCCTCTATTATCTAAGAAACAATAGAAGTCTCCAGAGAGAACTAGAGGTGTGCAGGAAGAACACGAGAGGAATAAGAAGAGATCAAGGAATTGGCCAAGAAATCAAAGGAAACATTGGAATTAGTGATTCCATAGTTAAAAGAGGTAAGAATTCCTTTGCTTTAACCTAGGTTTTTGTGTGTTCTTGATGAGTTTCCATGGAGTGGACTGAAATCTGTAATTTCAGTCATAATTCATGAAGTGTATGTGATTTCTGGGCTTAAACATGTTCATGTAGTAAGAACATATCTTAAAAATAGCAAAGTAGATTGCTATTGTTGATAAATTGAAATGTTGCTCAAGAACCCTAAATCATGAATTGGTATGATTAAACTGTTTCTAGTGGCTTAAAACTTGTTATTAGTTAAGGGTTTTAGTCAAGGAACAAACCCCATGTGATTAAGACCTGGAATAAGAGCTTAATGCCCCAAAACTGCGTACTACAGTGCACTGCGTGCTACAGTGCCCTTCAGACAGGGACCAAAAATGTTAAAAATGCTAGAAATCCAAACGCTAGAAACCATAGCTAGACATGTCCGATTGATCTGAAATTTTCGCCATAACCCTAAAATGGTATAAGAACATGTCGGGAATGGTCAAATCCGTAATCCGACCTTGCGGAAAAGTCACTGTAGCGGCAGTGGCTAAAATCACTATTCACGTCAAAACTTGATTTTTAGAATTTGAGCTAGACTTGTCCAATGAACTCCAAATTTGAAACACAAGTCTAATATGGCCTAAGATTTCATGGAAAAGAGTCGGAACTGAAATACGACCCCTCGGGAGTACTGTAGCAATATACGCGTATTCCGGAGAAAACCGTTAAACGAGTTTATTAGTGGTTATATATTTGTTATAACCTAGAGTTATGTTATATGAGACTTTAGCATTATAGAGTTAATTATATTGGGTATTTATATATACTACTTGTATAGGTGGTGCTTCAAACGTTATTGAGCACGGGAAAGGAAAAGGCGTACGTGAAGCCTAGTGAACCGTAGTAAAACCAAGGTGAGTTTTATGAGGATTTCTATAGTACATAGCAATATGTTATTTTCAGAAAAGTAAGATTTCCAAATGTTTATAAATACTAAAGTTTGGAAAATAGTTTTGAATGAAGCTCTATACAAGGGCTTAGTGTTTTAAACAGATTTTTAAAGTATGGTTTGCAAGGTATTTTGAAAGAAGTTCCTTATGAAAACTAAGATGTCAAAATCAGTTTTTGAAAGTATTTTCAGTAAAGAGTTATAAAATGTTTGAATAAGAGTTGTTTACAAATTGTGTCCCATTTTGACCAATTTGAGATGAAATGAAGTAAGAATTAAAGAAAGAAAGAAGTATGAGCCAGTTGTCCGGACTAGGATCACCCACATAATCGGGGGATCAGAAGACACTACTGGGATGGTACCTCCCGTCGCGAAGTAGTTGTCTAGCTTAGTATACCCTTGTGCTTGAATTTGTTCCAAGTCACAAAGGGAAGACAGAATGAGCATAACCGAGTGGGCGGATCTGTTTTGTCCCACGAGGGGAGCTAGTAGAATGAATTAAAATAACTTAATTCATAAGTTTCAGTTGGTCTCAAGAAAAAGAGAAAGAAAGCAATTTTGAGAAAGATTCTATTTTTAAAGCTTAAAAGTAAAGATAGTAAGACATTTTGAGATTTATGATATAAATCAGTTTTGAGCAGTGTACTTTTAATATTTCAAGTTTTTAATAGAAAAGTTTTGGGTCTAAACCCATATTACTCACGAGACTTTATGTCTCACGTATACTATGTTTTTTAAATGCTATGTACTTAGGTGAAGGGAGCGAAGGTTGCAGTTGGGACCGTTTTGTACACTGTAAGTTTAAATTATGGTTGTCGGTATTGAGTCTGTAATACCCCTCGAGTTTAAGTTTGTAAAATAAAACAAAAAAAAAATTTAAGTGGCTATTTTATAGTCACGAGTTGTAAAATATGTTTGAAAACTGTATTTGTATTTTAAATATGGTTTGAGAAAAGGGGTGTTACAGTTTTGGTATCAGAGCCATAGTTTAAGCGAATTAGGTTGAAATACCACCCTAGGCTTAAACTAGCAAGAGTAGTAGTAAGGTGCCTTAGTAATATAGAGGTACACTTAGACTTATAGAAGTTATAAAGTGAGTATGATTGCTACTAAAAATGCAGTCAAGATAGGGAGATAATATGCTACCGCTTTCAAAATACTATATAGAATTGCGTATTAAACAGATATTTTATTCATCTATATAGTAATGGAAGGCAGAAGACAAGCTGACAGGGGTGAGGGCAGTCACACTTCTTCAAGAGGAAGTGGACCACATGTTATTCGAAATGATGAGATCGAGCCAAACCCACCACCACAACCTGTCACTATGGAAGCAATTCAGTACCTAATCAATAACTTACGAAATGAACTGAGGCAAGATGTGAATAACATAATAGACAGCCGAATGGGTGAACCTAGTGCCCAATCATCACAAGAGGTCTCCAAAAAGACAACTGAGGAAGAGGTTGGTGGAGGGAACAAGAAGGAAGAAAAGGGCTGTTCCTTTAAGTTCTTTATGGCTTGCAAACCGCCCGAATACCATGGCAGTTTTGAGCCGAAGGTGACAATGCGTTGGGTCCGAGAGATTGAACAAGTGATGCAAGCTAGTAAATGTGGAGAAAAAGATCAAGTCAACTATGCCTCCCGGCAGTTGAAGGATGATGCTCTGGTGTGGTGGAACACCAAATACGAGAGTTTGGGTAAAGATGTTGTATATGGCTGGTCATGGGCAGAGTTTGTCTCGTGTCTCAAAGATAAATTCTGTCCCACGCGAGATTTGGAGAAAATGAACGAAGATTTCTTAACGATAAAGAAAGGAGAATTGACGGTGGACGAATATACGAAAAAGTTTTGTGACATGCTACCTTTTGTGGGGGAATCCTACCCCAGTGAGCGGTCCCGAATCAACCGCTATGTCCAAGGTTTGCCATGGAACTATGAGCTAGAAGTAAAGAAAGCTGAAACATTAGACGGGGCGATCAATGCTGCCCGAACTGTAGAGGATGTTGGAAAACGAAGAAAGGAGGAAGGACCTGGCTTTAGTGACAAGCGGAAGACAGTTAGTAGCAGTGGGAACATAAAGAAGAAAGGGAAGATAAGTTCAAGTCAGAGTCGACAGGGAAGTGTAAAGAAGTGTGAGAAATGTGGAAAAGAACATGGTGGCGAGTGCCGAGCGGGGTCAAACGCCTGTTTTAATTGTGGTGGACTCGGTCACAAAGCGAAAGACTGCAAAGCCAAGAAAGCCAGTGAAGTGGAGTGCTTCTCATGCCATCAGATAGGGCACTATAGTTTTAACTGCCCAAACAAGGGAGGAGAAACTATAGTGTCAACAGCTCAAAAGAAGACAGAACCACAGAAAGTGAAGACTAGAGCTTTTCAGATCACCAGGGAAGAAGCGAGGGAGACGCACGATGTGGTCTCAGGTATACTACTGATCAACTCGACACCTGTATATGTCTTGTTTGATTCCGGGTCTACATATTCATTTGTGTCCCATGGGTTTGGAGCTAGATTGAGAGTCCCATTAGAATTGTTAGACATAGTTTTTGAGGTAGAAGTGGCGGACGGGAAATTCGTTGAAGTTCAGCATATGTACCGAGATTGCGAACTTGACATCAACGGCAAGAAGTTCCGACTTAATCTCCTCCCCATTGGAATTAAGTCTTTCGATGTAATTATTGGGATGGATTGGCTCGGTGCAAATGATGCGAAGATAGCTTGTGGACAGAAGAGGGTGTCTGTTAAAACTCTAGGAGCAAAGGTGTACGTATATGGGGAAAGAAGAAAGCACGTGCCAAGTATCATCAGTATAGCTAAGGCTCGAAGATGTATCAGGAAAGGGTGTGTATCTTTCCTGGCCTATGTAATGACTGAAGACAAAGTAAAGCAGACGTATAAAGATATAGAAGTAGTAAAAGAATTCCCAGAAGTTTTCCCAGATGAATTACCAAGCTTGCCACCAGAACGGCAGGTTGAATTTCGGATAGATCTTGTTCCAGGAGCTTCCCCAATAGCCCGGGCACCGTACCGGTTAGCACCAACAGAGATGCGGGAATTAATGTCCCAGTTGCAGGAGTTACTAGATAAAGGCTTCATTAGGCCTAGTTCTTCTCCGTGGGGTGCTCCAGTTCTGTTTGTAAAGAAGAAGGATGGATCAATGCGAATGTGCATTGATTACAGAGAATTGAACAAGATTACTATCAAAAACCGTTACCCGTTGCCCAGAATAGACGATTTGTTCGATCAGCTACAAGGTGCAGACTATTTCTCAAAGATTGATTTGAGATCCGGGTATCACCAAGTCAGGGTAAAAGAAAGTGATGTAGAGAAGACAGCGTTCCGTACACGATACGGGCATTACGAGTTCCTAGTAATGCCATTCGGTCTTACGAATGCACCAGCGATTTTTATGGACTTAATGAATCGGGTCTGTAAACCGTTTCTAGACCGATTTGTTATAGTGTTCATAGATGACATATTGATATACTCAAAGAATAAAGAAGAGCATGCGAGTCACTTGCGAGCAGTACTTGAGACCTTGAAGCGAGAACAGCTATATGCAAAGTTCTCCAAATGCGAGTTTTGGATGCGAGAAGTGCAGTTCCTTGGACATGTTGTTTCTATCCAAGGTATAAAAGTTGATCCAGCAAAAGTTGAAGCAGTAATGAAATGGGAGCCTCCCAAGACTCCAACAGAAGTTAGAAGTTTTCTCGGTCTTGCCGGGTATTACCGGAGATTTATTCAAGATTTCTCCCGTATAGCTGTGCCACTTACACGACTAACCCGGAAAGAAGAGAAATTCAGATGGCAAGAAGAACAAGAAAGAGCTTTCGCTACATTGAAAGAAAAGTTATGTAACGCGCCTGTCCTTACATTACCAAATGGGACAGAAGACTTTGAAGTATACAGCGATGCCTCGCATCGGGGGCTTGGCTGTGTATTGATGCAGAGAGGAAAGGTTATAGCCTACGCTTCCAGACAGTTGAAAGATCCAGAGAAAAAGTACACAACTCACGATCTAGAACTTGCAGCGATCGTATTTGTCTTGAAGATTTGGAGACATTACTTGTATGGTACAAAGTGCAAGCTATTCACCGATCACAAGAGTTTGCAGTATGTGTTCACTCAAAAAGAGTTGAACATGAGACAGAGTAGATGGCTAGAGCTGATCAGTGACTATGATTGCGATATTGTATACCATCCGGGTAAAGCAAATGTAGTAGCAGATGCATTAAGTAGAAAAGCTCCTGAGAAAAGAATCAAGGCAAGGTCGATGCGTATAGAACTGGTGTCCAGTATTATAGAGCAGATTAAAGCAGCTCAGCAGAAAGTTGAAGAAAGTGGAGACTTAAAAGATGAAAAGCTAGGAAAAGACATTCAGTTTGAGACCAATAGTCAAGGATTAAAGACCTACAGGAACCGCATTTGGGTACCGAAAGCAGGAGGATTGAGAAAGCTGATTCTAGAAGAGTCGCATAAGTCAAAGTATTCCATTCATCCAGGGAGTACCAAGACTTATCAAGATCTGAAAAGACAGTATTGGTGGCCTGGAATGAAAAAGAGGATAGCTAAGTACATCTCCAAGTGTGTTATTTGTGCACAAGTCAAGGCGGAACATCAGGTCCCGCATGGAGATGCTCAGTCATTACATATTCCAGCCGGAAAGTGGGAAGATGTAACCATGGACTTGGTTGTCGGGTTACCGAGAACGAGAAGAGGTTATGATAGTATATGGGTCATAGTGGACCGGTTGACCAAGAGTGCACTATTTCTAGCCATAAAAGAAACTACTCCATTGGAGCAGTTAGCCCAGTTGTATACAGATGAAGTGTTAAGAAGATATGGTGCACCGTTGTCTATCGTGTCAGACAGAGACCCCAGATTTACCTCTAACTTTTGGAGAGCTTTACAAGATAAAATGGGGACAAGAATTCAGCTAAGTACAGCGTATCATCCACAAACAGATGGTCAGAGTGAACGAACAATTCAGACATTAGAAGACATGCTACGGTCATGCGTGATGGAATTTGGAGGCAGTTGGGATGAACACCTACCATTAGTGGAGTTTGCATACAATAACAGCTACCATTCTAGCATTAAAATGCCACCCTTCGAGGCATTGTATGGTAGAAAGTGTAGAACTCCTCTATGCTGGTTGGAGGCGGGTGAGACTAAGCTTACATGGCCAGAGATTGTTAGAGTAACTAATGAGAAGATTGGGGTAATTCAAGCCAACATGAAGGCAGCACAAGATCGGCAAAGGAGTTACTCAAATCTAAAGAAGAGACCGTATGACTTGCAAGAAGGAGATTTGGTGATGATAAAAGTGTCGCCATGGAAGGGAGTGGTCAGATTTGGCAAGAGAGGAAAGCTGAGTCCAAGATACATTGGACCTTTTAGAATCCTGAAGAGAGTTGGGTTACAAGCGTACAAGCTGGAATTACCACCCGAACTTAGTGGAATACATGATACTTTTCATGTATGCTATTTGAAAAAGTACTTTGGTAAACAAGAGTTAGTAATACCATACAAAGACTTAAGAGTGGAGACTCCTAGCAAACTAATTGAAGAACCTGAAGCGATTCTAGAGATGCAGACTAAGAAGCTAAGGAACAAGGAGATTAACCTTGTATTAGTCAAGTGGAAGCACCCATTAGGGTCAAACCTAACTTGGGAGACGCTAGAAGAAATGAAGAGAAGATATCCGAATTTTGCAGATTACGAAAAGATTCCGAGGACGGAATCCATTTAAGGAGGGGTGACTGTAAGAACCCGCGAAAAAGTAAAAAAAGGGTAAAACCGTCTTTTGTCACGTTGTACGACTATTATGTGTAATAATATGTATTTGTAATTTAATATAATAAGAAATAAAAGTTTATATGAAATTTGGAGTTTAGTCGCGTGAATAGTGACATATGGCCAAAAAGGGCAAATTGGTCATTTGACATGAAAATGACCAAAAATGTCAATAAAATGTTAAGTTGGAAGTAATGAAGCATAAATGGTAAAGTTGTGACCTTTGGACCATTTTTGAAGAGAAGTTAGAAACCAAAGGACCAAAAATGCAAATGTTTTATATACTAATTATATAAACCTAAAATAGAGTTATTTCCTCTATTATCTAAGAAACAATAGAAGTCTCCAGAGAGAACTAGAGGTGTGCAGGAAGAACACGAGAGGAATAAGAAGAGATCAAGGAATTGGCCAAGAAATCAAAGGAAACATTGGAATTAGTGATTCCATAGTTAAAAGAGGTAAGAATTCCTTTGCTTTAACCTAGGTTTTTGTGTGTTCTTGATGAGTTTCCATGGAGTGGACTGAAATCTGTAATTTCAGTCATAATTCATGAAGTGTATGTGATTTCTGGGCTTAAGCATGTTCATGTAGTAAGAACATATCTTAAAAATAGCAAAGTAGATTGCTATTGTTGATAAATTGAAATGTTGCTCAAGAACCCTAAATCATGAATTGGTATGATTAAGCTGTTTCTAGTGGCTTAAAACTTGTTATTAGTTAAGGGTTTTAGTCAAGGAACAAACCCCATGTGATTAAGACCTGGAATAAGAGCTTAATGCCCCAAAACTGCGTGCTACAGTGCACTGCGTGCTACAGTGCCCTTCAGACAGGGACCAAAAATGTTAAAAATGCTAGAAATCCAAACGCTAGAAACCATAGCTAGACATGTCCGATTGATCTGAAATTTTCGCCATAACCCTAAAATGGTATAAGAACATGTCGGGAATGGTCAAATCCGTAATCCGACCTTGCGGAAAAGTCACTGTAGCGGCAGTGGCTAAAATCACTATTCACGTCAAAACTTGATTTTTAGAATTTGAGCTAGACTTGTCCAATGAACTCCAAATTTGAAACACAAGTCTAATATGGCCTAAGATTTCATGGAAAAGAGTCGGAACTGAAATACGACCCCTCGGGAGTACTGTAGCAATATACGCGTATTCCGGAGAAAACCGTTAAACGAGTTTATTAGTGGTTATATATTTGTTATAACCTAGAGTTATGTTATATGAGACTTTAGCATTATAGAGTTAATTATATTGGGTATTTATATATACTACTTGTATAGGTGGTGCTTCAAACGTTATTGAGCACGGGAAAGGAAAAGGCGTACGTGAAGCCTAGTGAACCGTAGTAAAACCAAGGTGAGTTTTATGAGGATTTCTATAGTACATAGCAATATGTTATTTTCAGAAAAGTAAGATTTCCAAATGTTTATAAATACTAAAGTTTGGAAAATAGTTTTGAATGAAGCTCTATACAAGGGCTTAGTGTTTTAAACAGATTTTTAAAGTATGGTTTGCAAGGTATTTTGAAAGAAGTTCCTTATGAAAACTAAGATGTCAAAATCAGTTTTTGAAAGTATTTTCAGTAAAGAGTTATAAAATGTTTGAATAAGAGTTGTTTACAAATTGTGTCCCATTTTGACCAATTTGAGATGAAATGAAGTAAGAATTAAAGAAAGAAAGAAGTATGAGCCAGTTGTCCGGACTAGGATCACCCACATAATCGGGGGATCAGAAGACACTACTGGGATGGTACCTCCCGTCGCGAAGTAGTTGTCTAGCTTAGTATACCCTTGTGCTTGAATTTGTTCCAAGTCACAAAGGGAAGACAGAATGAGCATAACCGAGTGGGCGGATCTGTTTTGTCCCACGAGGGGAGCTAGTAGAATGAATTAAAATAACTTAATTCATAAGTTTCAGTTGGTCTCAAGAAAAAGAGAAAGAAAGCAATTTTGAGAAAGATTCTATTTTTAAAGCTTAAAAGTAAAGATAGTAAGACATTTTGAGATTTATGATATAAATCAGTTTTGAGCAGTGTACTTTTAATATTTCAAGTTTTTAATAGAAAATTTTTGGGTCTAAACCCATATTACTCACGAGACTTTATGTCTCACGTATACTATGTTTTTAAATGCTATGTACTTAGGTGAAGGGAGCGAAGGTTGCAGTTGGGACCGTTTTGTACACTGTAAGTTTAAATTATGGTTGTCTGTATTGAGTCTGTAATACCCCTCGAGTTTAAGTTTGTAAAATAAAACAAAAAAAAAATTGAAGTGGCTATTTTATAGTCACGAGTTGTAAAATATGTTTGAAAACTGTATTTGTATTTTAAATATGGTTTGAGAAAAGGGGTGTTACACACCATGTGTTAACGTGTCCCAATTTCAATACACTTTTAAACATACCTACCTCTTTGCATAATTCGCTCTTTTGACCAATATGGGCAATGCAATAATTAATTTACGGATCACACCATTTGTTGGATTAGGTGTCTAAACCATGACTTTATATTTATATTTATCTTGTTAATTGAACCAAAGTCCATTTGGGTTTCCCTCATAGTTGGAGGTTAGGATAGAGTTCAGTAGAGTAAAAGGTTGATTTATTAATTGTTTAATAAATCAATAGAATTAATTAAATGGTTTATTAATATATTTAAGTGTTAATATATTAATTAGAAACTATAATAATTAATTAAGATTTAATCTAGAATTAATTGGATTTAATTTAGTGATTAAATTAATTAATTAAAAGTGTGAGGACTGGTTTGTATTTATTCAATAGTTGAATAACTGGCAAAGAGAAGTCCAGGGGCCAAAAGTGGCGCCACCCTTGGAGGCTTCTCTAGGGTTGGCGAAAACCCTAATTAGGGTTTAGGGATCTGGTCCAAGTGGTCAACAGGCTTGCCCACTTGGAGGCTCCTTAAGGTTTCAGGTGTAACCCTAGGAGGCTATAAAAGGAACCCTCTGGCTCCTCATAATTCACGCCTTTTCTCACTGTGATTACTCTGCTGGACTGTCTTCTCCATTGCTTGGATGTGACACCATTTGAGGCAGGACACTTGTGCTGCTAGCTTCAAGGATCATAAGATCAAAAGGTTGGTTTTCTCAGTTTTGATCTTTAGAAATAATTGTTCCTTTAGGTTTTTTAGTTTATTATCTTCATAGAAGAAAACATAGATCTTTCTAGGGTTGCATGTGAACCATAGGAATTATTTGTTCATTGATTGCATAGAAAACCCTTCAGTGGTATCAGAGCTTAGGCTTGTTTTCTTATGAATTAATATAAACTGCTTGAATGATTATTGCCTTGAGTGTTTTTGCGAAAAACTC
Source organism: Cichorium intybus (assembly GCA_023525715.1). Lineage (NCBI taxonomy): Eukaryota > Viridiplantae > Streptophyta > Magnoliopsida > Asterales > Asteraceae > Cichorium > Cichorium intybus. Next base: position 17,182,103 of record CM042012.1, read on the forward strand.
TCTTGGAATGGCCTCAATTTCGTGGCCTAGGCTAGGGTTTCCTAACCCTAGCCGCCACCCCCTTGGATCCCCCTTTATTTGCTTGATTTACTTGCCTTTTATAAGTAGGTTGTTATTTTTGGTAACTGTATCTAATAAATAACTGGAACCCTTATTTGTTGGCTTGTATTTTTCGAAAATTGTGGGGCCTTAGATAGTAAAATTAATTTGATTAATTTCATAAAATCTATCTTAGATTTAATTAGTTTAATTAACTGTTAATTAAAAGATCAATTAAATCAGCTTAAAGAATTAATTTAAATTTTCAAAAAATTGTTTAAAATTTGCGAAAATTCTTATTAAATTAATTCTAAAATATTTTAATAAGATTAAAATATATCTTATATATTTATGATTAAAAGTTAATTATTTATATATAAGAAAAATTGGTTAGTCTTACCGCAAGTAGGCTTCATTCACAAAACTGTCCTCTAAAGAGGGTATAAGGCGACTGTCTATAAAATGGCAGTCTAATGGGTATCTACTCTTACCCACCGCTCTCCTGGTCAGTAGAGTGTCGTTAGCCGAACAAGTTTGATAGAACCGCTAAGCCTCTTAAAAGTATAATGCTATAATTGAAAGTACTAGAACCTTAAACAAAACCCAATCTAGTTACTTTAGGATAAAAATGTGAATTGGTGCTAATCCATAGAATTGCACATTGCACTTTGTGGAACGTTGGTGGAGCGTGAGTGGTTTACCGGCATGCCAACAGGGGTTCGCAAAGAGTTGCAATGGGTTTCTCGATTTTGTCATTATTAACGGAGCGTGTGTGGTTAACCGGCACGTTAATTAGAGATGACAATTGACTTCGAGAGTACCAAGCTAATTTGCATGGTTACTCACACCCGGTTTGTGATCCTCGACATCCCAATCACAAACAGTGGGGCACATCCGAGACTAAACATGCCATTGAATAGTTCAATATGTCTCAACAGATCTGGGAATTTCATAAGATGAAATTGATAAGTGCATTATCTACCTTAATGACCATTATGTTGTGATTACGGCATCCCTCTTCACACCATAGTTGGGGCATTTTGGGTCCTAGCCTTAATAAATAATATATTGGGTAATTATTTAAAAGAATTAATTAAACTAATAAAAATTTTGTTTATTGTAGATGTCTGAATCAAGCGTTTATTCTCCTCCCTCTCCTCCTTCACCCATTTCTGAGAGCATCAGAAAGCACCTGCTAAATATGGAAAGGCTGACTAGCCTCAACTGTAAGGAATGGCTTCGCAATTGGAGACTGGCTCTCGGCATTGCTGGCAAGCTACATCTCACCGAGTATCCGATCCCGAGTCCACCGAAACAAGTCATCATAAAGAGCCTTTATGATAAGCATGACTTATTAGTTGATGAATCCGAAAAGATTCGTGACCTCATGCTATTGACCATTGACCCCGAGTTCCGCAAGGATTTTGAATCCTTAGGGCCATATGAGTTAATGCAATCGGTTGAGGAAATGTTCCGAAAACCGGTCGAAGAGGAACGAGCTAGGATCTTCAAAAGACTTGCAGAGTGTAAGTTAAAAGAAGGAAGTAGCATCGATTCGCATGTTCTTCAGATTGAAGCGTACATAGGCGAATTGTACAAACTTGGTTATTCCATGAGTCAGGAGTCGAGTGTTAACACTTTACTCACTTCACTGACCAGTAAGTACAATCTGTTCATTCAAACGTATAGAAAGGAAGACCAGAAAAAGACCTTAATGGAAATGCGTTCACTGTTGACTTTATACGAGTCACTCTTAGATAGGCATAGCTCCAATGGTTCAGCTACTTCTGGATTGAATCCAGTGAAGAGACATAACAAGAAACGATCCAGATCGTCTAGACATGTCTCAAACTGGGAATCCACAGAATCGGATACAGTCACGGAAAGATTGGAAGACGCTCCAAGGTTAAAATCCTTTGAAAGCTCAGGTATATCTAAAAACCTCAAAACTCCTGTTCCATAATTCCTTGATGCATAATGTGATAGTCACATTTTGGTTTGTATGCAGGGAATCTGTAGGATACGGGACTTTGGTACATAGGAGCACATCTGGATTGGATTTCCAGCTCATGCAGTTTTGAAGTTTAGTTAGATATTAAAATCATGTTATTAGCTTATTAGATGCGTATGACATTGTCTATCATATAATACATTGTTCAAGGATTTTTGTTTTAATAAAATTATCAATTTTCTTTTAACACCTGTTGTTTGAAATTATCCTTGAAATGTTATATGAATGTGTTGAATGCATGATTAGTAATAACTTGAATGTTGAATGGATCCAAAATGTTTGGATTTTAGAAATTGTGTCCTTTTATGATTGTTAAGATGAATGTCATAAGAATCAATTCAACCAAAGGTCCAGTTGGACAGGACTTTGGAATCACCTGACTTAGAGTCACCTGATGAGTTGAGTTCTTAATGTGTTAAGAAATGAATCAACCAAAGATCCAGTTGGACAGGACTTTGGAATCATTTGACTTAGAGTCAGATGATGATTAAGTTCTTTATAAAGCACATGTGGCAAGAAATGAATCACCCAAAGATCCAAATGATAGGATTTTGGAATCAGCTGACTTAGAGTCAACTGAAGATTGCAAGTCTTGAACAAAATTAACAAAGTCATAAGTTTACATAGAGATGTAAAAGAGATTGAGATTAGAAGCAACGAACACATCAGTTGCTGTGTATTGCTCGAATCCTCAAAAAGAACACAATTGGTTGTACTCCGCGATATTTGTCAATCAGTATGACAAATTTGGCTTCGCTTATCAGAATAAGTGATTGAATTGAAACCTTGAACAGTTCAAGGACTTCAAAGGAAGTACAAGACCCACAGAACCTGAATGACAACATAAATGGGAAAATGTTTCACAGTTTATTCCCCTCCAAGAACATTAACAGTTATAATGTGTCTTAGGGAAGATGATGGAGCGTTGGTCGAAACAGTTCGATCCTCAATGTATGAGATACATTGCCAATTAGTTTCCGATACATTGAATACTAAACCAGTCAGACCATATTCCAACCACATCCTTCGACTAAGTAGGTTTTGCAGACACTGTCTGAAATGTAAAGATGGAATTGTCCCACTTGTACATTAAAGGTCCAGGGTCTTGTAGTGTTCGTCCGAACCTCATGACCAGCCTGAACCCAATCAGAAATGTCGTTTCACTGGCTATCCCGCTGTACCTAGAAAAGAAAGAGCTTTTTTAGAAAGAACTCATGTTCTAAGGAAACAGTGGGAGTTGAGACAGTCCTGAATGAGTTCAGGATTAGCCAAGTGAAATAACCTTAGTCATCACTAGGCTTAGAGCAGAAATCAGATTTTTGTTTTAATTCTGACATAATCTTCTCTTGACCAGTAGTACTGATCACCATCATAAGTAGTTATGATCAGGGTGACATACCGATTAGTGGTAAAACACTATAGTTGGTATGGATTTTCAATCCGACTACTTGGAAGCATTGGTGAGCCCGGTTGCTGCCAATAAAGAGAACCTTAGGACGAGATACAGTCTATATGGCATTTTGATTGATTTTACACCTGGTCTAAAAACCATTGGGAGTAATTGATTCATCAAAAGAAAGCAGCATGGACAGAAACGTACCTTCAGAACATCTGGTTGAGTGAGGCGATACTCAAAGTCAAGAAATTGACTCCGAGAGAAGCACTCTCAATAGAAGATGAAATCCGAAAGGATACTGCATATTGTAAGTCGTTAGTGGAGCGCGTGTGGATCACCGGCACATTAAATGGGACTCACAAGAGTATGCCAGTATAAAGGTACGTGGGCCCAGGATTACCCCATGGGCATCTCACAAGAAAGGATATTCAGATTCTCAAAATATGCCAAAGTATTGGATCCTGAGAAAGGGCTGAAAGATATACATTAAGATGTCAGAAAGGTTTGGATTCTCAAAATGTGTCATAAGCTCTGGATTTTGTGAATAGTCCATAACTGTGTTAAAGCCAGTAGGAGTGTTGCTGTTATCTATCTCCATATGTGTGTTACATAATGTTTCTAGGAAACGTCTCTTTTCATTACAAAGTGTAATGACTTGGTGTTAAGAGACGGATCACTATGAAAGACTTAATAAAAATACGGCATGCTCAGGTGGTTACAAACGTCTATGAGATAGATCGAAAATCTGCCAAGATGATCTTCATGAGACTCAAGATGCATAGCTTAGGAAAGGAGTTTCCTATCATTGCAAAGTGTAATGATTTGGCATGAGAGATATAAAGAAGGTGCAGCATACTCACATAATCCATAGACATCTATCAGATAGATGTCGTCATCAGTAAAGACCTAGCCACAGTAAACATGATCCGACAAGTTTCTTGGATCAATCAGAAGTGTCATGAACATGTCTTGATGACTTAATGCTTAGAGCATAGTGAGTCAGATTCAGGATATGACCTGGCTGGGAATACTTAATGGATTTTGTACATACGTGAGAAATCATTGGAAAATGATTAGGGGCGAATGTTGATAACAATTTGAAAAGAGTTTTAAAATAAGGACTTAATGGTTAAAGAATTTCGTTGGCATTCCGATGGAGCTCGTGTGGCTCACCGGCATATCGTAACACCTCAAAATAGTCTTAAGGTGCAGTCATGTGGACTAAAGATCCCGAGAACCATGGAAAGTCACAGTACATAGAATGGAGTTGTTAGTGAGAATGACGGTATGACCTAAATTGAAATATCATCGGATGGATATCCGATCGGATGAAGTGTATAAATGTATAACATTTGAATACATGGAAAGAGTAAAAGGTCAAGTAGACATAGATACATAACACGAATTAAATAGTTTAAAAATGAATCTAGAAACCGATAATAGTTTTATGTAAAATCCGACTTGGTGATTACCTCGTGAAGACTTGGTAATTAGGCAAGAGTAGCCACCGGTCAGATTTTATGTTTCAATTTTGCATGTTTCACTTCCTGAATAATTTGATTATTCAAAAGGTCCACAGTCGATCATACTTTTCGGGAGTAAGTATGAACGAGGACTGTCGTGAATTGGTTTGTAGATTGTCTAAGGAGTTAGACATTGCAGTAAGACTACTACAACGTTCATGAGTACTTAGAAATAGAGATTTGAGTATTGGATAAACCCGCGCTCAATAGATTGCTTCATGGATTACATCACGAGCAATGTTGAGACGATAATATCGTATGATCTTGAAGCGGAGACATATGAGTTGAAATTTACGAGTCGATTGTGCATTGATAATGCGAAAACGCATCAGTAACTCGATGTTACAAAACGCATTGTTGTGTACGATTTGATAAGTAAAAGACACAACCATATGAGTCAAAGCTTATTCGTTCCTTGACCCTGGTGGGAAACATATATCTGTAGGCCTCACGATGATTTTGAAGTTGACTAAAGTGCTGGCCAGCCGGGACTAAATTGATGTGTTCAATTAGAAGTCTTAAAGTCATAAGCAGAATCGGAGATCGGGAAACAGAGTATCAGACAGAGATTGATCTCAATCCATGTCTCGTGTATGAAAATATCTTGTTGGACGAAGGATCATATGATCACTTATCTATGGACAGAACTGACTGGGTCAGAGTTCGGCAGCAGTTTCTTGGAAGCGGCAGGTTGTTTATTAATCGGAAGATAAATTAAAGTCATAGACTTATCCAAGTGGGAGACTGTTGGATTAGGTGTCTAAGCCATGACTTTATATTTATATTTATCTTGTTAATTGAAGCAAAGTCCATTTGGGTTTCCCTCATAGCTGGAGGTTAGGATAGAGTTCAGTAGAGTAAAAGGTTGATTTATTAATTGTTTAATAAATCAATAGAATTAATTAAATGGTTTATTAATATATTTAAGTGTTAATATATTAATTAGAAACTATAATAATTAATTTAGATTTAATCTAGAATTAATTGGATTTAATTTAGTGATTAAATTAATTAATTAAAAGTGTGAGGACTGGTTTGTATTTATTCAATAGTTGAATAACTGGCAAAGAGAAGTCCAGGGGCCAAAAGTGGCGCCACCCTTGGAGGCTTCTCTAGGGTTGGCGAAAACCCTAATTAGGGTTTAGGGATCTGGTCCAAGTGGTCAACAGGCTTGCCCACTTGGAGGCTCCTTAGGGTTTCAGGTGTAACCCTAGGAGGCTATAAAAGGAACCCTCTGGCTCCTCATAATTCACGCCTTTTCTCACTGTGATTATTCTGCTGGACTGTCTTCTCCATTGCTTGGGTGTGACACCATTTGAGGCAGGACACTTGTGCTGCTAGCTTCAAGGATCATAAGATCAAAAGGTTGGTTTTCTCAGTTTTGATCTTTAGAAATAATTGTTCCTTTAGGATTTTTAGTTTATTATCTTCATAGAAGAAAACATAGATCTTTCTAGGGTTGCATGTGAACCATAGGAATTATTTGTTCATTGATTGTATAGAAAACCCTTCACCATTATACTTGCATTTACTAACCGATAAAAGCAATATACTTTTCTGTACCAATAATAACAGTTTACTCACATCTTATAGGAGAACGGAGGTGGAAATGGGGGTGTTGGGCGTCATACAGTTATTCCAGGTAATTGATCACAACTTCCATGTCTTGTCTCGAACATGCAAATATTAAAAAAAAATTTATCAATTACTTGCAAATTGTATGTGATATATGTACACATTTGTAATTTATGTTTATATATTTTGAATCTACTGATCGAGAATTATGTTTTTTATTAATGCATTATGCCTTCTTTGCATAGCAAATGGCATACTCACAGTTCTTCGATTATAATTTATGATATAAAGTTTGCAATCACTTTCACGGAACTAATTTGTATTCAAAAATTAAACAATATACATTGTAAATATGAAAAATATTTATTCAATGTGGGTAAATTTGTCGTTTTCAGTATGGCTCTTTCTCTTTAGGCTAAGGGGTGTAGGAGACGGTGAGAACGCGAGGAGAGGGGGAGAGAGCCAATGAGAATATGACAACCGGATGATGGGGCGTTATGAGACCATCTCCGGAGAGACGCGTGAGAACGCCGGGAAATGCCACCTCAGCTGGGACGCGGGTGTGCGTCCGGCACAACCCCAGCCTTAGAGAAAAAAACAAAAGTATAACTTTTCTCAAACTTTAGTAATTATTTAATTCAATATTATATAAAACGGTAAATTATTTAGTTTGTTTTTTGTTGGGGTTTTTTAGCAAAAGCCTTTCTTTTTCCTTGAAAGAATTAATAAAATATATAAAACAAAAAGTATTATTTCAACATTTTCACATATGGACAATTCATAAAATGGTACGTTAACAATGTTACAAATAAATTATATTTTTATGGTATTAATACATTATTTTGTTCGTCGATTTTATTTTTGAACATATAGTTCTATTTATGTAGTTAATCCTTTAGTAAAAATCAAGAGGTTTTTAAGGTGAAAAACATTGTTTTATGGAATGAGACGGAGTACAAAAATAGTAGATTATGAAGATTGACCTTTTGTTTCCAAAAAGAAATTAATATTGCAACCCCTTTCAGTTAGTTATAGGAAACTTCCCCGAGGATTTTTTATTGGTCAAAATAACAAGCAGCCCAAATCGCTAACACTGCATACGTATCTATCTTTTATAAGGTAATATCAATAATATCACTAACAACAAATTCAAAAATTATCCATGGAAAAATATAAGAGATGAAAAGTAGTGTGTGATGATATTCATCTGCAGAAAAAGAAAGAGACAATGCATCAACCTTCTTCACATGTGCATACATGTCTGATGATCTATCCCTAATAAACAAAAAACAAAAAAAAATTTCAGATTAGAAACAAATTTCAACTTTAAGCTCAAAATTGATAAGCTTTGTTGTTATTACAAAGGTAGTAATAATATTAAAGTATCTTGTGAAACAAAAATAATCGCCGAAAAAAACTATTCGTCGTTTGCATTGTCCAGAGGGATTTCACGTGGCAATTAAAAAGTCTTAGTGAAGCGTAACGAAAAATTCAAAGGTGATAAAGTTTATACATCAAATGCATGTGGTCAAAAAATTCAAAGGTGATAAAGTTTATACATCAAATGCATGTGGTGTATAAAGACGTGTTGAGAGATTAATAATGTACAATAAATCATGTATAACTACAAATTTCATTTTTTGTTTATTCTTAATTCTATTAATTTCTCCTCAAATTGCATTAGTTAAATCTCATACAAGTTATTAAACTCTACGGTTTTTTGTTTGTTTTAGCAAAATATCGAACCAAACAGTGTGGTCATCGCCCCTAAAAATTTGTGTCCCGCCGCATTGCGCGGGTACACGACTAGTATATATATATATATATATATATATATATATATATATATATATATATATATATATATATATATATATATATATATATATATATATATATATATATATATATATATATATATATATATATATATATATATATATATATATATATATATATATATATATATATATATATAGGGTTCCGTTCCGGTGAGGACACTTTTTCGGTAGACTCGTAAGGACACCTTAAAAAATTGAAAAAAAAATATAAAAAAAATACAAAGCATAAAATCGAGAATAGTACTATATCATTATCAAAAAAAAATTTGGATCATTGAGAAATGTAATGATCCACAAAAAAATTTATTTTGTGGATCATTGTTTCATTATAAAAAAAAATAATGATCCAAAAGTTTTTTTTCGAATTTTTTTCTCCAATATAATACTATGATCCATTTTATTATTTATATTTTTTTATATTATTTTTTTAATTTTTTTAAGGTGTCCTCACGAGTCCTCACTTTAAGAAGAGTCATCACCCGATCGCATATATATAGGGGTGGCAATTGGGTCGGGTTCGGGTTGGCGGGTCACGAGTTGGCGGGTTGGCGGGTCAGAAATGCCAACCCAAACACGACCCATATAAATATTCGGGTTGGCGGGTCACGGGTTGGACTCGTAAGGACACCTTAAAAAAATTGAAAAAAAATATATGGTCCCGTTCCGGTGAGGACTCGTAAGGACACCTTAAAAAAATTGAAAAAAAATACAAATCATAAAATCGAGAATAGTACTATATCATGATCCAAAAAAAATTGGAAAAAAAAAATTTGGATCATTGAGAAACAGTAATGATCCACAAAAAATTTTATTTTGTGGATCATTGTTTCATTATAAAAAAAAATAATGATACAAAAGTTTTTTTTCGAATTTTTTTTCTCCAATATAGTACTATGATCCATTTTATTATTTATATATTTTTTATTTTTTTTTAATTTTTTTAAGGTGTCGTCACGGGTCCTTACTTTAAGAAGAGTCCTTATTTTTTTTATAGGGTTGGGTTCAATAAGGAACTAAATTTATCCATGGTACCAAGGGACTAATCTCGATCGTCGGAATCAAAATCATCAGCGGCCAAAAAATAGGTTGTAAATTTCTTAAGTCGACGCACATGTAGAGGATTATGATAAAAAAACCCACTTCATTTTTTTCGTTTTTTTTTAATTTTCGACATTATTCTTTTTCAATAATAAAAACCGAATATACCAAAATTCATAATTTTTTGTCCTCTACAAATAGACATCTATATTGATATATAAAAAATAAAAAAAAATTATAAGTACAGCTCGTCTAGATTCATATGTGAATCTGAACTGTAAAAATTTAAATATGGGTAATTATTTTAATTTTAAAACTTTTACTACTTCAATATTATAACTATTTATAAGTAATGTAGTTGATTCACAAGTGGATTTACTCATATTTACACAAAAATTTATTTATATTCACATATCAATATCATATACTATTGAGAATTTAATTATAAGTTTTTTACTACTTTAACATTTTAACTATTTATAATGAATTTACTCTGATTCACAATTGAATTTACTTACATTCACACAACAATTTACTCAGATGCACATATCAATTTCATATGGTATTTTAAATATAATTTGTAATATGAATATGATTAATTTACTTAAGAAATTTTTAACACTTCAATATTTTAATCATTTATAATGAATTTACTATGATTCATAAGTTAATTTCATTCACATTCACACAAAAAATTATTCAATTTCACTTGACAATATCATATGTCATTGTGAATGCCAACAGAGAATAACATAATAACAGTTCAGATTCACATATGAATTTGAACTGTAAAAATTTGAATATGAGTAATTATTTTACTTTTAAAACTTTTACTATTTCAATATTATAACAATTTATAAGTAATATACTTGATTCACAAATGGATTTACTTATATTTACACGAAAACGTATTCATATTCACATATCAAAATCATATAGTATTGAGAAGTTACTTAACTGTTTTTTACTACTTCAATATTTTAACCATTTATAATGATTTTACTCTCATTCACAATATAAATTATTTACATTCACACAACAATTTACTCAGATTCATATATCAATATCATATGGTATTTTAAATATACTCCGAAATATGAATATGATTAATTTAGTTAGAAAATTTTTAACAATTCAACATTTTAATCATTTATAATAAATATACTATGATTTATAAGTTAATTCCATTCACATTTACACAAAAATTTATTCAAATTCACATGACAATATCATATGTCATTGTGTATGTTAACAGTGAACAGAATAACAGTTCAGATTCACATGTGAATCTCAACTAGCTGAAATTTCGAAAAAAAAATCATTTTTTGTATATCAATATGGATCTCTATTTGTAGAGGATAAAAAGTTATAAATTTCTATATATTCAGTTTTTTTTCGATAAAAAATAAGCCTTAAAAATTAAAAAAACGAAAAAAATGAAGTGGGGTTTTTTATAATCCGGTAAATGCACGTCCACCGTAAAATGTATAATCGTATGACTGAGATTAGTCCTTGGTACCATGGTTTATATTAGTCCCTTGTTGAATTTTTGCATATATATATATATATATATATATATATATATATATATATATATATATATATATATATATATATATATATATATATATATATATATATATATATATATATATATTCATTTGGATGCTTAGATGTTTAGCAGATGGGCTCAAGAAATTAGAGAGTTGTGATCTTAGGAAAGCGCGTGATCTTTCCTTTGAGCACGTGTTGGACGTGTTTACCAAGAAAGTCCGTATTCAAACAAGAGAATTGGATTAGTTACTTGGTGTGAGCGTCAACCCCACGATTTCCCACCTCCATTCTTGCCGCCTACGCTTGGAAATGCTGTTCTCCACCACCATCGACTATTCATGACACGTTTAAGAGAAAGGACAACTTTCTTTACCATTACATCGTTCCCGTCTTCTCCACTGTCATAGAACCGCTTCAGTTTCTCACACCGCCTTTTTCTCTCTTTCTTGTAGTAACGCCACCGTTTCCCTCCCACCATTGACAGACCTTCGATCATCGACCCATTAATGGGAAGTTAGGTGCTCTTCCAATACATACGAATGTTGCTGTGTTTTTTCGAGATTTTTTTGGATTTATGTCACATATCTCCCAGTCTTTTGCTTTCTGTAATTTCAATCCTGATTTACATAATATTATGTGTACCACCGACTCTCCCATACACGCCACTGTTATCTATTCATTTTGGGAGATTGGAGTCATAGGTTTCGGTAATCTAGATAGTTTGCTTCAAGTGACAGTGATTACGTCTCGTATATCTTCCTTGTGATCGTAGTGGTGCCTCGTATATCATTAGTATGTGAAAAACTCGCTTTTTCTGCTTCGCCTATTTCGACCCGTAATTGGTTCTCAGGCCGCTATCTGCTTACCCACCGACAGCCGTTATCTTCTTTCCCATTCGACCACACCGTTTCAACGCAACTCCTCCAAACCCCCCTTTTTTACATATTTCTGCCCACAACATCCGCAAAGTATCTCCGGGTTGATTTTCTTTGTCATACCGTCTCCCACATCTCACATACTCTCTATCAGGTATCCCCGGTTGCATTCATCACAGTTTGTCGGACCAAAATTTCATTCATAAAGATGGTTCCATCATATGGATATGAGTGGGCTTGATCTTCCTGTTTAAAATCATATCAGTCGATGAATACGATTATAGAATATAATCAATTGATTTTTTATATTCAAGTGCCACATCATCATCTCCATGAGTCTTTTTTTTTCGGGTACATATTTGGTCGAAACTAGGTATATGGTTAATAAAGTTGAGCCTACGGTTACGCTGATTGTTTAATCTTATTTTCCCATTTCGATTAAATTCGGTCAGTATTCTTATAATAACTCGACAACATCGGCACTTTTCTTGCTGCCACTCTCTTATACTTAAAATTCATTGTGGCGAATTGTAGATGACAATGTTGTATATTGGGTTATGGACAACGATTATATCATCAGATTGGGTTTCTAACAATTAATTTTTTACTTGAAAGGTCATGTATGTTGGTTTTGATGTAATTTTTCACGCTAGGGTTACAGATGATTACAATCGCTCTTTAGAAAAGTTCCATTTTTTCAACATTATCCTCAAATCTATTCTGGTATGTTCCTCCTTCAATTTCCTGTTTCACATTATTTCATTTCTATGAATTTTTTATTTTGATCAATTCAGTTATGATTCCAGTTTAAATTATTTAGACTTTTGAAAATTGAAACTAGAGAAATCAACAAAAGTAGGAAGATTTTATATACTAGATACAAACTATCGTTTTTGAGGTGAGATAATCACAATATGACATCTACTTAGAAAATTAGTATTTTTTATTCTTTAAACAAAAGGATAATTAATTCTCTAATTAATCTGGTCACAATTTGTGAAATAGCCTTCTGATTTGTCCCAATCATAAAAATCTATAAACAACTACATGAACATTATTAGAGTGAAAAAGCACTGGATAAATGGAGATTAAGTGAAATATCTATTATGGCTATCACAGATCTAACACGAGTCACATGACCAATGATGGGAATGGAAATTTGATACCAAAACATTCACTCATCCTGGAACATAACTTGACGAGTGGGAAACTTGAAGGCTTGAGATTGTAAATTGACGAAGCCTCAGAGGAGGATGCGTACCCTAACTTCTTCTGGTGAAACTTATGAGTGTCCAAAGTCCTAACAGAACATGAATTTTCTTCTTGCACAGTAGAAGCTAATGGTGGACTAGGCGGCTCAATCTAAAACGGTAGTTTTTTTACCCACCAAATGGAATTTATGCGAGCTGCTGATTTGATTCTGGTACAACATTTTTCTTAATCTATCTTTAATGTAAGAATTAAAGGTGCATTTGATTATTTTAGTGTTAAGAAATGTCAATGATTACGTAAAATTAGATGTATCTTTTTGTTTGAAAATATCTTTTGTAACGCCAAGATACTCTTTTTATAATTATAATAAAAGGGTAAATTGGTCATTTTACCTTGTAAGGGTAAAATGGTCTTTTGGACAGAAAAGTATTTGGTTTGAAATAATATTTTAAGTTTTGGACTTAAAATGTTATAAAAACTGTATTTTGGTCGTTTTACCGAAAAAGGGTATTTTGGTCATTTGACCAAGTCAACGACCAATTATGTAAAAATATTGTTGGTTGTGGCCAAAATGTAAGAAATGAAAGTTTTATTGTAATAAAACTTGGTTATTGTGGTCAAAGTTCAAGGAAATAAACTTAGGGACCAAATTTGTAAAATTTGTGATATATATAGAGAGAGTTGACTCTCTTTGACTGGCCATTGTTTGCAGCTACGGGAGAGAGTTTCTCTCTAGAAATTCTGCAGAAGTTGGAGGAATTCTTGAAGGTTGAGGCTTGAATTTCGATTCCTAACTTTGGAATGAAGGATTGGAAGCTTTGAAGGTTGGTATTCCAAGTTCTAGCTTGTTATTTCTTGATGGGTTTTGTAGCAACTCAAAACTGCATTTGCAGTGATGATTATGTGTTTAAGTTGATGTAATACTTCCCTTAAGTCATTAGAATAAGGACTTAACTAAAGAAAGTGGAAGTAGGTTGCTATTAGTGATGAAATTGAAGTTTGGGGTTGTTGGAACTAAGAACCCTAATTCTTCATTTTGATTGATTTGGTTGTTTTAGATGGTTGAAAACCTTGTTAAAGTATAAGGTTTTAGTCCTAGAACAAACCCCAATCGATTAAGGACCTGATTAAGGGCTTAAAATGAGAAAATGAGATTTTGTAGCTTGAAAATCGGAGTTTCTGGTCTGCTGATCAGCCCTCGCGACGCGACCAGCATGGTCGTCGCGACGTCGCGACTCGAAGGGCATGACCTTCGCGACTTGAGGAGCATGGTCCTCGCGACTCGAGGAGCATGGTCTTCGCGACGCGACCACAGGGTCCGTCGCGACGCGAGCCCTGGACAGAAACTTTGAAACGCTATCTTTTGCGTTGCTTGTCCGATTAAGCCCAAATTTGAACCATAGGTGTATTATGGTCTGAAAAGTTTGGGAAAATTTTTAGATTGAGTTTCCGACCCCTCGGGGGCACTGTAGACCGATCCGAATGTCCCGGTGAATAGTAAAATTCATATAAAGTTAGTAAACGGAAAGTTTATTAACTAGGCATTGTTTGTAACAATGTTTTATTGAACTCTAGTGTATTAGAGTTAGTTGAAATGGGTATTAACCTATAATCATGTTGAAAATGATTAAATTATAGGTGCGGGACAAAATTCTACGGATCGTATCGGAAAGCAAGGAATTAAATGCAGCTAGCATCCAGGTGAGTAATCTCACTGATACCATATGTGATATATGATGATTGAGTTGTTACAGGTTGAAACTGATTGTGGGACGAAACTGATAGTTCAAAGATACGTTTGAAGAGACAAGACCGGATAAGCCGTGAGTCATTGCGATGACAAGAACGGAACCGTGAGTCTAGGCAATAGCGGCTAATCCGTGAGCCATAACTAATTCTGGATTTTATATCCAATGGGTGCAGCCTACGGGCAATGATTTCTGGATTTTTATATCCAATGGGTGCGGCCTAAATGGCTATGATTTTTGGATTGTATATCCAACCGGTGCGGCCTTCGGGCTATGTCTCCGATGCGGCCTTCGGGCTATGATTTGATGCGGCATGTTGGCTATGACTCCGGTGCGGCCTTCGGGCTATGTCTCCGATGTGGCCTTCGGGCGATGACTCCGGTGCGGCCTACGGGCTATGTCTCCGATGCGGCCTTCGGGCTATGATAATTGGTGCAGCCTGTTGGGCTATGATTTTGTTACAGGTACACGGTACAGCCTGTTTGGCTATGATATTGTTACAGGTACATGGTGCAGCCTTTTTGGCTATGATATCGGGTTATCAAACCCAGCTGGTGCGGCCTGCGGGCTATGAATTGTATATTGATAATGTTTTGGTGCAGCTAATATAGCTATGATACAGGGTACGGCTGTTAGCCATGATATATGATGCAGTCCAGTGTGACTAAGAAATATGGGACAGAAATCGTTAGACATGCTTATAGATGCAAATAACTAACGTGGCTTGTTGATTACAGGTCACTATGATTCAGCCTGTAGGGCTACAGAATAGGATGTGAAATCCTAGAGTATATATGGTCAGCCAGTAAGGCTAGGAGTTTGGATTCGATATCCAGACAGTTATATGATTGTGTTTTGATACGTGTTATCTGCAGATTTGATTATTCACTGAGCTTTGTAGCTCATACCGTTTGTTACTGTCCCTGCAGGTTAGCATGATACTGATAGGGGACAAGATAGAGTCCTGGACTCGTGAAGTAGGACTCGTAGATGCTGTCAGTAGCAGCCCGGCTTTAAAGGAGTTAGGGTATCTTATACTCTCCTTGATACACTTGTACCCGTATTTATTAAAATATACCCCTTGTTATGGTTTTATGTATTGAAACCTGTGTTTTAAATGAAAAATTTTTCAGGGGTATTTTTGTTTTAAAAGCCGGGTGTTACAAGTTGGTATCAGAGCCGAGGTTTAAGTGAACTAGGTGTCTATAGAGTAGATTCCTGGACTTAAACCCTGAAACAGTAGATATGATGAACTGTTAGGTGTATATAGTTGTTATTATACATATATAACCTAACTATTGCTGACTTCTAACGTATAAGAAGTATGAGCAGCGGATATTACTGGGAGAAATTTAGTGCGTGTAACTTTAAGAGGCGGATCAGCCTTTTTTCAAGACTCCATCGAACGAGGGGCAACGAGACAAGTAGCGGAAAAATCCACATGACAAGCAATGTTAGCTGATGTGGTCAGATAAAGGAATCGGTTGCTCACCTTGGCTGATATTCAAGGTGAAAGAAAAGTAGCTGGGACTACAAGAAAAAGCAGAAAACGATTAGTGGATGCTTCGGGAGAAGTTACCACAGACTGGGTCCAACCTTATAGGGAAAGGACCAAAACAGAGCCACTATGTATAGTGATCAGTGCAGGAAAGGCACTAAGGAAAATTGTAGAGTTGAGACTCTACCGTGACATGCTGAAATTGCAGATGATAGGAGCAGATTGCTCGAGCTTGTTGTATGGGACGGAAGTGATTCCAGTGTGGAACTATAGATCACTTCTTATTGAAATACTCACGTGCTGAATGTAGAGTGACGGGTGATGAACCCAGGAAAGAAAGAAGGAACGAATGGTCGAAAAGGACCCATGGTACCATGAGCATCCCAGTAGATTGTGGGAGAAGCTCGTGAGGAGACTGATATAGTCGAAAATGTCATTGTTCTGAATATAACTCGTGTATGTTATATTTGATCCATGAAGTTATGCTTTGGATCGATGACTTGATGTCTTGTTTGAAATTTTCATCAATGATTTTGGATGAAATATTTGAAATAGCTATTGTAGATAGCAAGTATGTTCAAGATATTGAACACCTGGAAAGTAGTCTGCCTAGGATTTACGGGACCCTTTTCCCTATGAATCTAAAGCCGATGACTACCAGCAAATTTGAAGCAATTGTGCTTATGAATTGGTTAGCAATGAATTATGCTAACATGATTTGTAGAAATATGAACATGATGGTTCAGAAAGCAGAAATGAACGGATGAAAATCCATGGTGAATGACAGTTGTTGAGAATACGGTTAGCTTCTTTGCTTAAACTCGGAAAAGAGTTAGTAAAGGAATGATGTTGTAGTTGGCATACGTGGTATGGGCCAAGCTTAGTAAAGTGGTGAAAGTAGTGTACTACTTTAAATAATTTTCGGATGTTTCTTTTGAAAAGAACTTCCAAGATTTCTGCCAGATTGGCAAGAAGAGCTTATGATTAAGCTGGTATTGGGAGCCGTCCCTGTTATCTAGGCTTTGTGTTGATTGGCCTCTGCAGAGATGGTAGAGTGGTAAAACAATTGGAAGAAATTGTTTTTAAATTGGGATCTCATGTGACTGTAGTGTCATCAGATGGAGCCCTATCTGTTTGAAAAGAAGACAGATAAGTTAATGTGTATGTCCATTGACTACTGAGAATGTGATATTCTCGAAACCAGATTAAATATGAGGTACTTTGTACCAGATACTGGAGTTACTTCACTGAGTTCAGTGATATGTAAATTCTCCAAGTATGAAAAATTGGTTAAAAGAAGTTTCAACCCTTTGGGCATGATAATACTGCCAAAGATGATGAAATAAATCCAGTGGGATAGATGATGTGGTAAAACTGGAACCGCCTGAGGAATCCGACTGACATTGTAGTTCCTTGGATTTGGCGGGTTATTATAGGAGAGTTGTAGAAAACTGCTCCTTGATTGCTGGTTAGCTGACTAAAGTTGACCAAGAAAAGTGTAAAGTCTGAGTGGTAAAAAGACCACAGATATGTTGTAAAGGTTTGGAATAAACCTTGTGTGAACCTCTAACATTAGCAATGATGCTAAGTGGAGAAGACGGATTGAATCGTTGAAATGTATCCAACTTTGATTGTGGATGCATGATGTTGCAATAGCAACTATGATTTTGGTATTAAGCTTTTGAGACACTATCTATGTGGTGTAAGGCTTACCGTGTATAAGGATCATAAAAGTTTGAAAGACTTAATTGATCAAAAAGAAGCTATTTATGAAATAGCAAAGATAGATGGGTTACTTAGAGATTTCGGGTATGAAATCTTGTACCATCTTAGAAAGGCGTATGTGATTATAGATGCCTTGAATTGGAAAGAGTAACCTTTGTAGGTTACATCCACGTGTATGAACGTGGCAAATTGATTACCTGAGTTGATTCGGGTAGCACAGGAAGATGTGTGCAAGTCTGAAAAAGTGAATAAATGATTGAAAAGTAGCGGAAGTTGGTTGGAATATCACAGTGATTTAACACCCGTGGCGGTTGTAAATGTGAATTCCAAAGCCAAGTGAAACATAAAAATCATCTTGAAAAGATGCATTTTGTATCAGATATGCAGCATACCTGGGGCAATACCAAACTGTATAGGTCGATAAAACCTATGTGTTGGTGGCCGGGGCTGAAGAAAGACATTGAAAGACATGTGAAAAGTGTTTGACTTGTGTGTAACTACAGTCAAATCATTAGAAGTATGTGGACTGTTAGTCCCAAAAATGAAATGGGACGAAAAATATCATAGACTTTGTAGTAAAGTCCTTGCAAGTACCGCATGGGTATGACACCATATGGGTGAATTGCAGGTTGATTGATGAAATCAGTGTAGATTCATACTGACTAAGAAGAAGTTAAGAATGGAAAAGTAGTGAAAAACTACAAAGATAAAGAAAATTGTTGACGTGCACTACGGGTGACGACTGTATCGGATCGAGATACTAGAATTATTTGCTGAATTTAGCATTAATTCTTAGAATTTTTAGCTCAAAAGTACTAGTAAGTACTGTGTGCGAATCCCAGATGGATTGATGAGGTGAGATAATGATGCAGACCTTAGGAGTTATGCCTGAAATCGGCATAACAGACCCTAGTGGAAAACCTAGATGACCGTCTATCCTTGGTGGAAGTTGTAGATAAGTATAGGTATTATACTAGTATTTTATTGACTCGTAGGAAGTATTGTATAGACTACCGTGTTGCACACCGATTTGCTAGACAGAAGTTGGGGAGAAGCCGTTGACTAAACCTGAGATTGTATCTCAAACAGAAGAAAAGATTTGGCAAGGTCGAGAAAGCTTGGATATAGACCAAGATCGACAAGAGTAGTATGTGGATTGTCGAGTAAAACCATTGAAACCCCAAGTAAGGGAAGATAGTGGAACTCAAAGTGACTTTCCGGAAGGACTGGTAATTGATGTGGGACAAAAAGGAAAGTTTAGTCCTTGTTGATTGGACCTTTCTGTATATCCCAAACGCAAGAAATTGCGATGTGTTGATTGAATATCCTTGATGAACTTCAAGATGATTGTAAAGTTTTCTATAGGTCTCAGGGTTCTGAGAACATAGATTGATAGATGTTAACGAATCCCTCATGTGAAATGAGGAAGATAAGTGATTATAGTGCCCGGGACAACCGGATGAGTGATATGCGCGTGGTGATATAACCACGAGATACGAAGTTTGGTATGGTTAAAGAGCTGTAGCAAAACCATGAAAGTTTCCATGTGATATGAGAAACCGGAATTGTAACGAGAAAGAATTTCTCTCGTTTGTTTGTATGATTTCGGGGACGAAATCTTTTGAAGGAAGGGAGAATTTGTAACGCCAAGATACTCTTTTTATAATTATAATAAAAGGGTAAATTGGTCATTTTACCTTGTAAGGGTAAAATGGTCTTTTGGACAGAAAAGTATTTGGTTTGAAATAATATTTTAAGTTTTGGACTTAAAATGTTATAAAAACTGTATTTTGGTCGTTTTACCGAAAAAGGGTATTTTGGTCATTTGACCAAGTCAACGACCAATTATGTAAAAATATTGTTGGTTGTGGCCAAAATGTAAGAAATGAAAGTTTTATTGTAATAAAACTTGGTTATTGTGGTCAAAGTTCAAGGAAATAAACTTAGGGACCAAATTTGTAAAATTTGTGATATATATAGAGAGAGTTGACTCTCTTTGACTGGCCATTGTTTGCAGCTACGGGAGAGAGTTTCTCTCTAGAAATTCTGCAGAAGTTGGAGGAATTCTTGAAGGTTGAGGCTTGAATTTCGATTCCTAACTTTGGAATGAAGGATTGGAAGCTTTGAAGGTTGGTATTCCAAGTTCTAGCTTGTTATTTCTTGATGGGTTTTGTAGCAACTCAAAACTGCATTTGCAGTGATGATTATGTGTTTAAGTTGATGTAATACTTCCCTTAAGTCATTAGAATAAGGACTTAACTAAAGAAAGTGGAAGTAGGTTGCTATTAGTGATGAAATTGAAGTTTGGGGTTGTTGGAACTAAGAACCCTAATTCTTCATTTTGATTGATTTGGTTGTTTTAGATGGTTGAAAACCTTGTTAAAGTATAAGGTTTTAGTCCTAGAACAAACCCCAATCGATTAAGGACCTGATTAAGGGCTTAAAATGAGAAAATGAGATTTTGTAGCTTGAAAATCGGAGTTTCTGGTCTGCTGATCAGCCCTCGCGACGCGACCAGCATGGTCGTCGCGACGTCGCGACTCGAAGGGCATGACCTTCGCGACTTGAGGAGCATGGTCCTCGCGACTCGAGGAGCATGGTCTTCGCGACGCGACCACAGGGTCCGTCGCGACGCGAGCCCTGGACAGAAACTTTGAAACGCTATCTTTTGCGTTGCTTGTCCGATTAAGCCCAAATTTGAACCATAGGTGTATTATGGTCTGAAAAGTTTGGGAAAATTTTTAGATTGAGTTTCCGACCCCTCGGGGGCACTGTAGACCGATCCGAATGTCCCGGTGAATAGTAAAATTCATATAAAGTTAGTAAACGGAAAGTTTATTAACTAGGCATTGTTTGTAACAATGTTTTATTGAACTCTAGTGTATTAGAGTTAGTTGAAATGGGTATTAACCTATAATCATGTTGAAAATGATTAAATTATAGGTGCGGGACAAAATTCTACGGATCGTATCGGAAAGCAAGGAATTAAATGCAGCTAGCATCCAGGTGAGTAATCTCACTGATACCATATGTGATATATGATGATTGAGTTGTTACAGGTTGAAACTGATTGTGGGACGAAACTGATAGTTCAAAGATACGTTTGAAGAGACAAGACCGGATAAGCCGTGAGTCATTGCGATGACAAGAACGGAACCGTGAGTCTAGGCAATAGCGGCTAATCCGTGAGCCATAACTAATTCTGGATTTTATATCCAATGGGTGCAGCCTACGGGCAATGATTTCTGGATTTTTATATCCAATGGGTGCGGCCTAAATGGCTATGATTTTTGGATTGTATATCCAACCGGTGCGGCCTTCGGGCTATGTCTCCGATGCGGCCTTCGGGCTATGATTTGATGCGGCATGTTGGCTATGACTCCGGTGCGGCCTTCGGGCTATGTCTCCGATGTGGCCTTCGGGCGATGACTCCGGTGCGGCCTACGGGCTATGTCTCCGATGCGGCCTTCGGGCTATGATAATTGGTGCAGCCTGTTGGGCTATGATTTTGTTACAGGTACACGGTACAGCCTGTTTGGCTATGATATTGTTACAGGTACATGGTGCAGCCTTTTTGGCTATGATATCGGGTTATCAAACCCAGCTGGTGCGGCCTGCGGGCTATGAATTGTATATTGATAATGTTTTGGTGCAGCTAATATAGCTATGATACAGGGTACGGCTGTTAGCCATGATATATGATGCAGTCCAGTGTGACTAAGAAATATGGGACAGAAATCGTTAGACATGCTTATAGATGCAAATAACTAACGTGGCTTGTTGATTACAGGTCACTATGATTCAGCCTGTAGGGCTACAGAATAGGATGTGAAATCCTAGAGTATATATGGTCAGCCAGTAAGGCTAGGAGTTTGGATTCGATATCCAGACAGTTATATGATTGTGTTTTGATACGTGTTATCTGCAGATTTGATTATTCACTGAGCTTTGTAGCTCATACCGTTTGTTACTGTCCCTGCAGGTTAGCATGATACTGATAGGGGACAAGATAGAGTCCTGGACTCGTGAAGTAGGACTCGTAGATGCTGTCAGTAGCAGCCCGGCTTTAAAGGAGTTAGGGTATCTTATACTCTCCTTGATACACTTGTACCCGTATTTATTAAAATATACCCCTTGTTATGGTTTTATGTATTGAAACCTGTGTTTTAAATGAAAAATTTTTCAGGGGTATTTTTGTTTTAAAAGCCGGGTGTTACATCTTGGTGCAAATAAAGGTATGTGAACCTCCTTTGAAGTTTAAGCATTCCTAAAACTAAATGAGATTTCTCTCATTATTAACTTATAGGAACCCATGAACATGTATTGGGCTTAATTTTTTTTAATAACTGTGAGTACAATGATGGCTATATTAACTATTTCATGTTCATACTTGTAGAGTTCAAGCAAAAGAATGTTAAAAGGAGCATTGATGAGCACCCTGAGAAGTAGACACCCACATTTTCCTTTTCTTTATTTAGATAAAGAACAAAAAAAATTCTATCAGAGTTCAAAGGACAAAATTTTGTTGTGTTTCTTTATACACACATGCCACATATAAGGCGATGGGCATGCCCCTCTGCATGTGCGGTGTAGGAACTGATGTGACAATAAAAGGAAAGAAGATAATTGGTGGAGATCATGGAGGGTGAAGAAGCCATTGCCGCTTTGAAAACAAAGAAGGAAGATTTATAAAAAAATTCATTTTGACTAATGCTTTTTTTCCATCTTACAAAACAGTTTCGTTTAGACTTTATGAAGTCAATCGGACTCCATCTATGCAGAAACTTTCCATCTTTCTATTTTCAATGCCTTTTTCCTTATGTTTCTGCATTTTTTATGTGTGCAGATGTTGGAGCAATTTAATCAGCAAATTTCATTAATTAGGAAAATTTCTTCAGACCTCTTTAATACCATGTTTGAATTTTCTGGAAGTTGGCAGACAGATGCATCGAGTACCAAAACCCTAGCTTTTGATGGCGTATTCATCTCATTATACACCGTTGCATTAAAAAAATCTCAGATCGTATTCTGTGATCATATCAAGAACGATGTCCCATCTTCATGGGAGCCTGCGTTGTTAGTTTGGTGAAGTTCAAACCTTTTCATACCCGTAAATCTTTCAATTCTAAAGATATATATCATGAGTCTTTTTATTCTTCCAGGTTTATTGAAACTTTTGGCAGTCATATAATTGTGGGTGGAAAAGATGTTTTATATATGAAACAGCTGCATACATCATCCATCGAGCCTACTCATGTACAGAAAAAGCTAAAGGCAATGGCAGACAAGAGATTTGTATATTCCGATGGACGATTTGTCATTGATTCTGGACACATGAAAATGACAAGGTAAGTTTGTTACAGGCAAATTGCAAGAAATAGCAACGTACTTTAGTCTTTTGGAGTTTCAACTATCGATACAGTGAGCCCCGGTGTTCAATGACATCCCCTTGGGCCCACAACGTAAGCAACAAAGTAAAGCATCTTTATAGTTTGGTCTGAAACTCTACGTAAACACCAATCCGGTAATTTAACTTTGGAAAATTATACAACACTTTATCCAGACAAACATATATTTTACCTTTTTTACTTCTTAATAAATTTACTATTTCTAAATAGATTGATGTACGAAAGAGGCGGTAACGGGCCTCCGTCTCTATCTCAAAGGTAAAAGAAGCAACCGGTTAGCAATCCACCTCCAACACCTCTCCTCCCTCCCAAAATTCTTCCAATTAGAAGACTCCATAGCCGAAATCGTCACTTCTGATTCCGACGACAACAGCTACTATGAAAAGGTCCAATGGATACACTTCTCCCACGTCTGTACCACCCCGGTCAAGTATGTTAATATATTTTAGATATATGGACAAATGATGTTTCTACAATGCTATCTGGTATTTAGATAAGTAGAAATTTAGATTTACATGTATAGCAAAAGAGTAATTATCAGTTTCTAATTTTATGTTTAATCTAATGTTTTAACTATTTCTCAACTTATTATTGTTTTTGCAGCCAAGATAGTATAACTGTAGCAATCGTTTCAATAGATAAAGTACATTGCTATTATCTAGAATGATCACTCAACCGGTTCCCTTACCACTTTAATAGTTAGAAGTTCCTTATAATTGAACCAAAAAGGCAAAAATTAACATACACAACATCTCAATGGTTCTCATTCAAAACCTCCATTGCATAAGACACCAAAACCAACCAAGAAACCCAAATAGATTAGGAAGGAAGAAAACTTTCCACAAATTTTTGTGTTTTGAAAGGCATATGTAAATATGGAACAACAATACAAAATGAAGCAACATCCCACAAATTAGGATCTAATATGCCTTTGGTTCTTGTATGTTGTCTTACGACAAAACTTCTAAAAAACGACATATGGAGTAATATTTAAATCAAATTAGCAATCTACTTACATATCTTCAAAGCTCAGGAATATTTTGGATGGTATACCCAAATTATCCTTCACGGGTTGTGCTTAGCACGACCCTTGAAATATATATATATATATATATATATATATATATATATATATATATATATATATATATATATATATATATATATATATATATATATATATATATATATATATGAAGGAACTAGATTAACGTACAGTCAAATGCCAAACTATTGGGATAAAAGTGCTTTACATAACTCACCCTGAACTCTCAAACGTCGATCTTTTTTCACAAGATACTACTCTTTTTAAAATAGAATATTGTTATAATATTCTAATATATATATATATATATATATATATATATATATATATATATATATATATATATATATATATATATATATATATATATATATATATATATATATATATATATATATATATATATATATATATATGAAGGAACTAGATTAACGTACAGTCAAATGCCAAACTATTGGGATAAAAGTGCTTTACATAACTCACCCTGAACTCTCAAACGTCGATCTTTTTTCACAAGATACTACTCTTTTTAAAATAGAATATTGTTATAATATGGTAATCAATAATATATAATTTGTTTTTTAGGTCATTATATTCTAATTGTATTCAATAGGCCACTAAAATATTTTATGTGTTTTTGCTACGCCATTAGAGTGCATTTCAATCAAATCATTTTGTCAAATTCGATGTTATAATGGATGCAATGACAGTGTGTGAGGATGACCTAAATGAATAAATTTCGCTATATTGAATGTCACAGTGGACAACACCTAGGATTAAGTATTAGTTTATTCGGCTAAAATGTAGATTAATTATGTAATGAGAATACAGAAAAAAGTTTAGTGACCTACCGAATACAATTAAAAGATAAGTGATCTAAAAGCAAATTTTGTATTATTGGTTGCCATTTTATGAATTAGAGAAATTTTGTTTATTATTTTAGTTTCTTAAAGTTATATTATACTGCTGAGTACTCACACCCTACAACAATCATGTGTTGTGGCGGACGTCCATGTAAACAATTAAAAAACATGGATCATTACCATCAATTACTCAAACTACAAGTGGTAAACTGCTTATTTCACATCCATAAATACCTTCCTCTTTCTTATCGCAATGACAAGCTTCAAAATATCACTGTTTTTTCACTTCTCACGAACGATGGAAACAAGTGCAGTTCTTTGTGTTCTTGGTGTAGCAGCAAGGTCTTAAAGGTAGCTCTTACACGTTCCTTTTCGGAGACTTGAAAGAGATGGTGCAGATGACAACGGAGGCCAAATCGAAACCCATGAATTTAACTCACGATATCGCTCCTCGGGTCTTGCCCTTCATCCATAAGTCCATCGCTACTTATGGTACGTACATACTTGAGTTATTATCAATTCTGTTCATTTATGTTTTATCTGGAAGTGTTTGTAGCTTGTCGATTTCTAAACATATAATATTTGATATTGTTTTCTATGAATAGTCAATATATTTATAAACGGTTAAGATACATGTACCTGCA
This sequence comes from Cichorium intybus, assembly GCA_023525715.1. Lineage (NCBI taxonomy): Eukaryota > Viridiplantae > Streptophyta > Magnoliopsida > Asterales > Asteraceae > Cichorium > Cichorium intybus. Next base: position 17,208,098 of record CM042012.1, read on the forward strand.
TAAAAATCATATAAATAAATAAATAACTTCTACGTGAAACTCATTTCTTTGGTCCTAAAAACTGTTAATTATGTGAAAAATTTTCGAATATTCAAATAAATTAAGCTCACTTTTCTCATTATGTCGATGAATAGCTTTAGGCACATATTTCTTCTAACCACGTCAGCAATTATGTTCACAACTATATGGTAAAGTGCGGTTACTAAAATAATTGGAAGTTTGTTATTGTTTGTAATAATTAATATGCTGTCGTGATTAATAAAAACAGAGAATATGTTATTCTTTGGTAGAATCTGTAATATAATAAAAAAATTCTATTTGTATTATCAATCGGTTAGTGATTACAAGAAATCAAATAATTTTTAGTCTTCTGACATGTTGTCTTTTTCATTTTTGTCCGTATGTATTGGATTGTTGCCTATTCGGCTATTCCTTGAAAAAGTAGTATATATCTAAAACAGTAAAACACGTATGTCAATCGGGGGTTTTTGTTTTCTTCTTCTTTTGTTAGGTAAGAGTTGTTTTACATGGATGGGGACAAAACCACTGGTGCACATATATGAACCAACTATGATACGAGAGATCTTGGAGTAATACTAACCGGAGGTTCAGGGTTCAAACACTGATACTAATATAATTAAGAGGATTTCTAATATATTTACCGTTCAAAAAAAAAAAAAATGATACGAGAGATCTTGGCTAACTATTATCAATTTCAAAAGCCAAGGGGAGGAAACCCATTAACAAAGTTGCTAGTATATATATATATATATATATATATATATATATATATATATATATATATATATATATATATATATATATATATATTCATTTGTTTCTAAATTCGTATGATGCTTAACGTAAACTAATTTAGATAAAGTTTTGTATAAAAGAAAAGATAAATCAAAGACTTCATAATTTTCGTTGAGATTTTTAGTGTTAAAATCAAAGTCACTGTAATCTTTTTTAAAAAATAATAAAAAAATATATTAATATAATACTTTTCTATCTATGAGTATATGATTTCAAAATATATGAAAGAAATCTGTCATCAGTCAATAGGGGTTTAGGGGGGGATATGTATAGAAAATCTCTTTGATAAACCAGGGACCAAAACTATAATTTACTCTATATATTTGAAAGCCTAATATTTTTAGGACCAAAATCCCTTTGATAAACCAGGATGACTAGCATTGTAATTTGTAATCGAGACTAATAAAACAATATAATTCATTGCTATGTGATAAATTAAATATTATTTCTCTTATACTCCTCGATTTCATCGCTGTGATACACTGATATGCATTTATTTCATTTATATTAATTAATTAGAACTACATTATTTTTACCATACATACTATGTTGTATTTTTTTTACAGTTTTAGCATCTTTTATTCTGAAATTCTTGGTAGTTGGTACATTCAATTTAGGTAATTATCAACTTTGCTTTTCACAAATATGCATTTATATCAGACTTATCAGTTCTCAAAGAGTAACTCATTTCTTTGGTGTTGAATATAGACACATGGTCATGGACTCATGGTACCATTCATGGTCATGGGAGCTGCACTACATAAGTACATAGTCACTCAAACACTTGGTGCATCTTTTCAGCCATGGGAGCTCCACAACATAAACACATAGTCATGGTACCATTCATGGCGCAAGGTCATCTCATACCCTTCTTAGAATTAGCCCACAAAATCCTCCACCACAACCCCGCCTTCACCATCACCATCGTCAACAGCCCTCTCAACATCAACTACCTCCGATCAGCCATCGACAACGGCCCTTCTCCGCCCAACCAAATCCACCTTAGATCTCTCCCTTTCAACAGCTCCGACCACGGCCTCCCTCCAAACTCCGAAAACACCGATGGCCTACCGCTCACCCAAATCATCAAACTGTTCCACGCCTCCACCGCTCTCGAAGCCCCGTTACGTGAGTTCATTGCCGACGTCATCACCGACGAAGGAAGTCCTCCGGTTTGTATAATTTCAGACGTGTTCGTGGGGTGGGTTAATGAGGTAGCAAAATCTTTCGGTACGCTTAATTACACGTTCACCACCGGCGGCGCGTATGGCACAGCCGCATACTGTTCCATTTGGTTAAATCTTCCTCACCGGAACCTCGCAGATGGTGGAACCCACGACGAATTTCCGGTGCCGGGATTCCCGGAATCTTGCCGGTTTTCAATCACGCATCTACATCAGTTTCTTAGAGGTGCAGATGGTAAAGATGAATGGTCAACATTCTTCCAACCTCAAATCTCTCTCTCTCTTCAATCTAATGGTTGGTTGTGTAATACAATCGAGGAGATAGAGACCATGGGATGTGAGACGTTGCGAAATTACATAAAACTCCCTGTTTGGTGCATTGGTCCACTCCTCCCATCAAAAATGTTGAAAAAGGATCCGGGTTCACGTATTATCGGTCAAAGATCCGGTAAACAACCCGCAGTCCGACCCGAACAATGCATTGAATGGCTAGATTGTCACCCTCAAAACTCGGTGCTTTACATTTCATTCGGGTCTCAAAACACAATAAGCGAGACCCAAATGATGGAATTAGCAAATGGGCTTGAAGAGAGCAAGAAGCCTTTTATTTGGGTGATTAGACCACCATTCAGGTTTGACCTTAAAAGCGAATTCCGACCCGAATGGTTGCCTACGGGTTTCAAGGATAGAATTGGGAAACAAGGATTGATGGTGCATGGTTGGGCACCTCAATTGGAGATACTATGCCACCCATCAATCGGAGCATTTTTGAGCCACTGTGGGTGGAACTCGGTGATGGAGAGTTTAAGTCAAGGGGTGCCGTTGATAGGGTGGCCGTTGGCGGCGGAACAAGGGTATAATGCGAAGATGTTGGTAGAGGAAATGGGTGTTTGTGTGGTGTTGACAAGAGGGGTGCATAGTAGGATCGAGAAAGAGGAGGTGAGGAAGGTTATCGAGGTGGTGTTCGATGAAAATGAAGAAGGAAAAGGGAATGATATGAGAAAGAAAGCAAGCAAATTAGGGGAATTAATAAGAGCAAGTGTTGAGGGTTCTTCCTACAAAGCAATGGATGATTTTGTGTCGTCTTTGTAATTTAATTACAGGAAAACCATTGGCAAAACAATATTATGTAGTTCGAAGATTGAGTTGTTAAGAATAATTATATGATAGAAATCAACTATAAAATAATTATTATATTATAAATTTGACAATTTTATATGAAACATTGTTATTAGAGTAAATTACAGTTTTGGTCCCTGTGATTTGGCCACTTTTTGCATTTGTCCTTGAACTCGAAATCTTACGTCCTTGCCCATGTGGTTAGCTTTTACTTTCACTATTGGTCCCTCCTTCCGTGAGAGTTAACATTTGCTGTTACGTGTCGGATAAAATGACTATTTTGCCCTTCATTCATTATATAATTTTTTTATTAAAAAATAAAAGAAATATATATCTCTCTCCCCTCTGGTTTCATACAAAGATTAATAAAATTTTGAAATTCATCTTGGCTCACCGAATCCAATCATCATCAATTCATATTGCAAAAGAGTTTATGACAAAATATGTTGAGATAACTTTCTTTTGATTCGGCATGGAACAAAGATACCAAACCCAACTGGGTTTTGACCTCAATAGAACAAACATACTAAACCCAACTAGGTTTCCAACGGGCCGACGGTCAAGCACCTTGCGTAACCAAAACCTCATTTAATATGCTTCGTGTCCCATCGGATTCAAGAACAACCCTAACGATAATGAAGTCCACCGCCGCTGTCATATTGAAGCTCACCCGTTTACTCCTCTCTTGCTTTCTCTTCTGCCGTCAGTTAAGTAGGCAAAGGGTGGCGGTAGTAGGGTGGTGCCTGAATCAAGAAAAGCGAGGGACAAGAGGGAAAGAATAGCGGCCACGTCCATGCCCAAAATCAAGTTCTACAGGATCGATCTGGAATGGGTTCATCTGCCCAGCGAAGGCTGGGCTAGTCCGTTAACCGAGTTGGACGTCTCCGGTGAAATCGGGTTTCGGCAAGGTTAGATTTGGGCGGCTTGGATGTTTCCTGAGATACTAGGGTTCCGGCAAGGTTAGTTTTCCGGCGAGTGAGCCTTGGGCTACTTACTTGCCGGCAAAAGAGAAAGAAAGAAAGAAGAGGACACATGTAGCTATGGGGTCGTTGTCATGTAGAGAGAGAGAGAGAGAGAGAGAAAGAGTCCTCCATCAAATTGTATGTGTTTGTTTCTCTGTTCATGGGTTTCCTTCTTTTTAAGTTTTCGATTAAGGTAAAGGAAATGATGTTTTTTTTCCAGATTTCTTCTCAAATGAGCACAAGCTCATACAACAATGGTGTCCTAGAATAATTTTTTTGATTCAACCAATAAATTCAACACATAATTTTAAGAGTAAATTACAATTTTGGTCCCTGTGGTTTGCATGAAATTTCACTTTTGGTCATCCTTTTGGTTTTTCACGCTCATGGTCCCCGAACTCAGATTTTGCTTACACTATTGGTCCCTTGACCAGGTGAAAAGACCAATATACCCTTTTTAATTTCTTTTTCTTTTTTCTTTTGAGATATTATTATTTTGATAATTAAAAAAAATAAAAATCAACCCCCACTCCCAACCCTACGCCACTGCGTCTTTCTCCGGCAGCGTGTTCATCACAGAAATCGGAGCTTTATGCGTAATCTGCATTCCATAATCAACTGAAGTCATCGTATCGTCTTTCTCCCGCCCCCTCAAACCCGTAATCGACAGTTGGATTCCTTGCGTCGTCTCCGCCGCCCCCTTTTCCGTTTCTCCCGTTCCCAAATCCATATATGATGTTTCGTCCACTAACTCGTCGTTGACGATGGTTATGGGCGACGAGATGGTGAAGGTCGTCTCCTGGTACGAGAATGAACGGGGATACAGGTATGCTTCAAGTCGGATTTCACGATTCTCTCCACAATCGGTCACGACTGGAGCAACACCGTAAGTCACGATTTCACGATGTTCTGTTCTGATTTTTCTTAACCTCGTTCCATCGATTTTCTGTTCCGATTTAAGTGTCGATTTCACAGTTGCTCTCTACCGAATTGCAGATTCCAATGATATGTATATGTGTGTGTGTATATGCTCGTTCCATCGATTTTTTGTTCCCACCCAGATGAAGCCAAACGATCATCTCTTTCCATCGATTTTCTGTTCCCATACAATCCTCTCTTTCTCGTTGCATCGATGAAGAAAGCGTAAGCAGAGGGAAATTGCAATTTAACTTTTGAAATTAAAGATCCGATCAAAGTTGGATTTTTGTTGAAGCAATTTTGGTTTTGTATTTTGGTCGATCGATTTTTTTTGTCAATCGATTTTGATTTTGGATTTGAATTACAGGTTTGATTTAAGATGTGTTTCATATTTATGTTTAAACATTAGATATTCAGTTGAATTTTTCTTCTTTCTGGATTATAAAAAATCAGTTGAATTCTTCTTCTGTGTTGTTTAGTTTAATTCGAGTGTTTCAGTCCGATTGTTTCAGGGGAGTCGGCGGCCTCCGATTGTTTCAGAGGACGGTTAGTGGTTTCCATCGGCGACATTCCGGTTGTTTCAGTCCGGTGATTGTCGACAACAGCAAAGAAAAGAACCTGCAAAATTGTTTTCAAAATTGTAATTTACTTCAATGCCCACAAGGAGCGCCAGCCAGTACGTGTCAGGCTCCAAACAGGACTCGGTTCACTGCGAGCATGAACAACGTATCTTTCGTACTCCTATCTAACTTCTCCATCCTTCAAGCCCATCAGAAACCACGCACACCACCACCACCACTAGTCAACCTGCAACCACATTTGCCGCCGGCAACCTCAAGAATGTCGTAGATCGACGCCGCTGGACCTCGGCGAACCGCCCTCACTCGCGATTGTTCTTTCCGTATCGATCTATCATTTCCCCTTTTTCTCTTTCTTGCTGTATGATACGAACACGCACACACACACACATGCAACCGGTGTGTGTGTGATTTTGAATGGTTTTGAGAAACCATGTGGTAGGGTCGAAGTTCACCGGAGAAGCATGCGAGGAAACATTTGTTTTCTTTTTTTTATTTTTTTAATTAATTTAATAAAGTTTATATTAAAAGAAAAATGAAAAAGAAATTATAAAAGGGCAGTTTGGTCATTTAACTTGGATGAGGGACCAAATGTGTAAGCAAACAACCAGTTCAGGGACCATGAGCGTGAAAAACCAAAAGGATGACCAAAAGTGAAATTTCATGCAAACCACAGGGACCAAAATTGTAATTTACTCTAATTTTAACACAAATCTCAATAAATTCCTGGTTCATCAATGCGACTATGAGAGAGAGAACTCGGTGGAGAGAGAGGGATTTAATTTTTAAACAAATTAATTAAAGAAGGGATCAAAGATGTTAGTAAATGGAAACCACAGGGGCAAGAACGTGGGATTTCGAGTTCAGAAACCAATACAAAAATTTGGCAAACTACAGGGACCAAAACTGTAATTTGCTCTTATTATTATAAGATTTATATTTTAAGAAAGACAAAATTATTTTATCTGTCGTATTCCTTTCTTTCTTTTTTTCAGTGTCCCAAAAACTTTCTTATATTTTTCTTACTTTTTTAAATCTAAGAAATGACATCTTTTATATTTCTTTCACCTTTCTTAAAATAATTAAATAAAAAATATAAATAATTAAACTTATAACAAAAATAAAATAATAAACAAAATATTTCACTAAATAAAATATGAAAACATATTTGGCCCATATTATATATATACTAATTATCAAAATGAATATATGAGAGTTTTTCACTATTCATTTGGTACCTGCTATTTTCAGAGCCATAATAACTAAATTCAGATCATAGTATAATTGGTAAAGCATAGGATACAAATTGTAAATAAGTTTTTATTTGAAAATAGCAATTTTGATTCTTCTTAGAGCAAACTTTTATATTTACGTTTTTTCCCCTCAACTAATTTTGAATTAATTGTTTTCACCCTATTTATTATAAAGTTATATTATTGGTATTTCGTAAGTTACGATTCCAATCTCTTATTATATTTTAAAGTTACATTTTTCGTCCCTTACGTAATTTGTCTTTGTCGAGCTGCTTTTTTCCAATATACGGGGCTTCCGCAGCATTGCGCAGACTGTCTGAATACTAGTTTTACTTCTATTATAACGCATCAATCTAGTCTAATAAAATATGCTCATGTATAGGCCTATAATTAACTCTAAACCCATTAATAAAAAAAACCTAGCTCAAATAATATATAATAGATAACAAAAACCAAATTAAAATATAAGTTTTAGAAAGTTTGCGGCCATCATTCAAGCCTCTTTATTCTTATTCTTTTTCTAATTATTTGTCTGATATATATAGATAAAAAAACGTAATTAGACATGAAGATCTCAGAAGTTTGCAACCATCATTCAAGCCTCTTCTTCTTCTACTTCTTTGTCTGGTTTTGTTACTTCTTCTGGTTTTGTTTAAATTATACCAAAGTGTATGTAGTGTGTATTGTGTGTGTGGTGATTAGTACCTATAGAGAGGGTTGCACTGTTATGAAAACATCAAGGGATAGGTGTTACCGCGGTGGGTGTGGTGCCTTCCTGACTCCCTGCCCCTACGATATATGTACATGTGTGATGTTTAGTCTTACAATTTATCTCAATAGTCTCTACATAAAATTTAATATAATCATCAATTTAATATAACTTTAGTTATTATTGTATTTAGTTACTTTAAAAACTATTACTTTAGCTATTTTTTATTTCGATTATAATTTTTTTCAAATATCGAAAATTACTTTTAGTATAGTATTTTTTTATTTTATTTAATTTTTAATCAGATTATATAAGTTTTCTTATTTTTTGTTGTTTTTGTTAATTAATTTAAGATACTTCTCTTTTGGAAAATTATTCATTTAGCTATTTTTTATGAGTGATTCTATCTGCATCCCCCCAAAAAATAATTTACACACACAAAATTACTATATGTAACCCCCATGAATATGTGTATGGGGGTACGTATAACACGACCCATTTTTTATTTGGATAATGATATTTTTTTTCAAATATTGATGATTGTTTTCAATATACTACAATTTTTTTGGTTAAAATAATTTTTGATTTTATGTTATTTTTATAGTTATTCATAAAAATGATAATAAATGATGGACTCATATTTCAATATATTATTGAAATTTTATTTAGTCAAAAACAACCATTAACACTACAAATTAATTGTCTTGAATTAGTGATAGTACGATTCCCAAGTATTAGCTTAATATGGTTTTGCAAGAGCAATTTATTCGCAGACCTACTTGCGTCCAATCGGTTACGAAAATAGCTGATGGATGAGCTCGCTAAATACTCGTGAACTGCAATTATTTTTGTATATATAATAGACATTGTAGAAGGGGGAGAAAACCACTACAATACAACATTTATTGTCAAAAAATATGTAAACGATGTTTATTGAATAAGACAGTACATACAAAGATGATGATCAAGCATACAGCACATATTATATACAATTAAGTTGATAAATGATACAGTTTTACATATTTAAAATTTTTCCCATTTCTTTTAATCATTGTTAATCTTTTTTTGTTTTGTATTATTTTAGTTTAGTTGTAAAGAAGAAAAACAAACAGTTTAAAAGACCCAACTTGTGGGCAAATGGTCATTTTAGTAAATAACTCGCTATAAACTCTTGTTGCAACGAGAAACAAGCAGCCAACGAGGATTAATGATCCTATATAATGGTCTGAATTAGCTTGTGCAAAAGGCTCACACCGTCAATTGCAATGGATTTTCACTAACCATGCATTTGCCTCTTCATATGGGACCATGTTAACACTGATAAAAAAATACATGGAAAATCTTCAAGCTTTTTGAGTGTTACTATAGAATGTTTAAGGCACCGCCTACAAGAATGTTCTAAATTTGTTTAAATAAATTTGTAACAGTTCGTTATGTAGTAGGTGGTAGAGAGGCATGCGTATGCACTGCCTCTTAAGTGTATCCACCTCCTGTTAGTTTGCACTATTTATAAACTATTTATCTGTTTTGTTTGATTTTTAATGTAGTTGTTATAATGAAACAATTAGTTCTCTAATATAATGAAATCTATATCACATTTGTTAATAATAAAGTTTCTAGTAATGAATAGATTATGGCAAAGTCATCACAGGTATTTTCACAAACAAAAAATATTACAGTACACGTTATGAAAACCACTACCGCGATGGCTAATACCCTAAGTAATATAACCTTTGAAAACTCATGTTTTTCATACTTTAAATTAATGTTTTCGTTCCACTTCTTCAACACCAGTTGTGTTGTTCTTCAGGTCCAACATCAAATCTTTCAACTTTTAAACTATCATTTATGTTCTTCTTCCTCAACTCTAACTATGCTTCCTTCAGTTTTGAATACGTATCTTTCAACTCGTCATGCATTTTAAGAAGCAAATATATGTACCTTTGTAAAGTTAGTTCATCGTCTATCCATCTATATGATATATATATATATATATATATATATATATATATATATATATATATATATATATATATATATATATATATATATATATATAATTTCCTCTTGTCCTATAAAAGTACAACATAGAATATGTGTCTATTACACTAACTATCGATATATTTATCACACAACCCTTGAAGGTCAGACATCTGAAAATGTTTTACCATGTTTCAAGGAGCACAAGAGGTAAATAATATAAATTTGACATCATGGTTACACCCTAAATACACCATGTAACAAAATCCACGAAAATAACCTAGCTTGAAAATAGATACATCTTCATATTATTAGTTTCATCATTCAAACACTTGTAGGAATCCTCCAACCTACTGATGTTTCTAAGTAGATCATGGATTATGTCTATAGACCTTATGCATATGGCCATGTCAATACATCTAATAAACCCACATGTTGATTACTTGAAAATGCCATACAATGCAATTTAGGTATTGATTAAGAAAAGAAAAGGAAATTCACATTATCAAAGTAGTGTTACTTGTTTAGGGAAAACATAAAAACATGAAAGGATTTAAGGGAGTCGATGACATTTTCCCATAAGAACAAAAAACCATTACGATCAATAAAAGAGCTATGACGAATATGATGATGGATAGACAACGGGGAATAAGTAGCTTCTTGTTTTGGAATATAAATAGAGGTAAATTATTAAATTAGTATGAGGGACACACATAAAAAGATATTTTTATACTCGTGTAAAGGACACGTGGGGGACTTAACAGGTTTTCTAAACGGGTGTTAAGTTGGTCGGTCGGGGACCAAAACCACAATGAAACTAAGCCAAAAGGACCATATCTCCAACTTCAAAACTCTTTAGAGATGCCACCTAAAGAAAATAGCAAACCAAATAGACCATTTTTACAGTTTTATCTTTAGTCTATTTTTTATGAGTTATTACCACAAAACGAGAAAATTGCACTTCCGATCATTATGGTTTGTTGTATTCTTTGTATTAACTCCAAAAGTTCACAACTTGTAAATTTAGTCCTTTTAGTAATTTTTTATTATAGTTTTGGTCCCTAGAGTAAACATATGTTTAGCTGATACGATTGCTTTGCCCTTTATTTTATATTTTTAGATATTTGTTTTTATTATTTCTTGCAAAATGCACCACCTCTTCCCTCATGCACTGCTACTTGTGATCCATAGTCATCGTCTCCTCGATAGGTTCCACCTCTTTCTCTTTCTCTCCCTCCCCCAAAATCTAAATCCCTTTTCTCATCATCATCCCAACCGCGGAACTATGAACATAACAATAAAATGAGAAAAAAATATGAAGAAACCCACACATTTAAAACCTAAAACATAACGTAAAATAAATTATTAAAAGTCACTCAATTAGCCTCTCAACTTCACAAATGAAAACAAATTTAAAACCAAAAACATAACCTAAAATGAATTATTAAAAGTCATTCAATTAGCCTCTCAAATTCACAAACTAAATGGACAAAATATTCTATCTTAATTACAAATTGTAATACACTTCTCAACAATGTAATGAAACGTCTTGATTTGACAATCAAAAATCTTGATAGAGGAGGTGAAATTTAACTGATTGATTTATCTGAAAACATCTTCTCCATTTGCTTCTTTAGAAGATAATGAGATCATGCACAAAATGGTAATCGATGATGTATTTGACAATACTGTAAGGGGTGTTTGGTTATGATTATTTAACTAAATAAACACTTTTTGATATAAGTGCTTATTGACTTATATGGATACAAAAAAGTAGATGGAAAGAATTTATAAGTTGATAAGTCATTTTCTAAAAAGTGTTTGGATTGACTTCTTTAAAAAAGTGGTTTTTTGTTCCAATAAGCCATAAGGAGATCTAATAAGTAAGGGCGGTTTACTTATGTATTTTGACTTATTTACTTATGTTGAAAATGAGTTATAAGAGTGACTTGTTAACTTATTTACATTTGTCAAACATAGTTTTTGGCTTTTTGAAAACTCAATAAGTCAATAAGGAGTTTCCATAAGCAATCCGAAACACCCCTAAATCAACAAAACACCATGGGATTTAAGTAGCAATGGGTGTTGGCATCGTCACAACACCTCTATCTTGAAGCAAATACTTTTGCATTCACAATTGTTGCTATCATTCTTCTTCACCTTATACGTAATCGAAGGCCACTGCATACACTCCACCCATTTAGGGTTTAGAAATAGGCATGAGAAAGGCATGGTGTAGAGATCCTAAATTAGGAATCATGAACTCGAAGTCAGAATTCAAAGTAGATTAGTATCTCAAAGGTGGACCAAATAAGGATGCTTTGGAAAAACAGGGCTACGACAATTCACCCCTGATAGCCAACACCTTCCAACCCTTCACCTTTGCAGCCCCCATTTCTTCCCTTTCATCTCTTTTGAAATCAAAATCGAAACTTATTCCCTTTTGTCTCTTTTGAAATAAAATCCATACTTTCAATATGCACTAGTGGCGTGGTTAGAAGGAAATGATGTTTGCTTAAACGGTGTTCAAAGGGGTAAATTAGATTAACGGATGGGGTTAAGGTTGGGTGGGGATGGGTGGGTGGGTTGTTTGGGGCCCACAAAATTGAGTACTCAAATAATAATAATAATAAATATGAAATAAGGGTAAAATGTTAATTTGACCTTGACATAACGGACCATAAGTAACGGTGTTAAAATCATGACCAAAACCACAATAAAACCTTGTCAAAAAAGACTTTGCTAGATGGAAACTTTCTGAACTTTATCACTACTAGAAAAAATGCCTTTAATGACACGCATTGCGTGTCATTAAAAGGTACAGATGACACACATTTGTGTGTCATTGAAGCCCCAGTCATAAATGAAAGATGACACACATTTGTGTGTCATAAATTTATGACATACATTTATGACACATATTTATGGACACGCATTGCGCGTCATTGAAGCCCCAGACATAAATACAATATGACACACATTTGTGTGTCATAAATTTACGACATACATTTTCGGTTGACATTTGTACCTCATTATTCTGCACACACACACACACATACACACACATATATATATATATATATATATATATATATATATATATATATATATATATATATATATATATATATATATATATATATATATATATATATATATATATAATATTAAAAATAAATCACACATTAAACTTGATGTCTCATAATATAAAATAAAACATCATTAATACAAATACAATCCATTGCCACATCACACTGTCATACGTTATATACAAAATAATAAACTTTTTAAGTTTATAAAAATGTTGTTTGTCAAATACAAAATAGCTAGGTCACCAGAATATGATCGTCATTTGAGACATGCCCACACACTTTCTGTCCGGTTTATGTATAGCCACATCACCATGCCAACCTGAGCCATGAAAACAAAAGGTCATTGTGTTACTACTTTTAAAGAATGGTGTTTCATCATTTGTCAAATAACTAAGATGCCCTTCATTCAGAAATGATGACGTAAATGATGGAGTACAGCAATCAAGCCTAAAAAAAGTAAAAATAGGAAAAAAGAAAGAACATTATAACAATTTACTTAAAGACTATAGGTGTTGCTGTTATCTCTATCAAGTATATGTGCTCTAATAAATCTGAAGCCTGTAATGGGATTAAGCCCCATGAAGAAACTCATTTTCATAAAAAAATGATTCTTTTAAAAATTAGTATAGTGATAGAACATACTCACAGAATTTACAAATTTGGATGCCAAAGCTTGAATAGATTTTAAAGGAGCAAGTGCATCTTCAACTCCTGTAACAACCAAAAGTGGTAACCCCTCCACTGCTTTCACCAATAATGCTTCATTTTCTTGTGAAATTAAGAATCATTTCTGTCACACCATCAAACCGTATTGGCGGAATAGTTCAAGGGTGGATGACTTCATGAACAATATCATAACAAAGTTGAATAATAGTGAATTCCAAGCAAACAACCATCATTAAATAATTGCAAATGTTACATCGTTTAAAAGTTGCACGTTTCAATCACAATTACAAATGATTTCAAAATGAACAAAAACGACGTCGTAACGTCTCTTCGAATCGCGCTGAGGTTTACCTTATCAATTTTCTGAGAATACAAGTAGTTGAAAAAGTGTCAACAATTAAGTTGGTGAGTTCATAAGATTTTTGTATAAGAAATGTCCTTTGTTTGTAAACGATAGTGTTGAAAACCAAGAAAATCCAATATTTTCTCATAAAAATGTCCAAGTCTTTAAATCCCAAAGACTAAAATGTAATATGTAAACTGTAGTGTACTTTCTTTGAAATGTGTGTTTCCACGTAAACAATTTATAAAAATATTAAGTTGATTATTTTCCCATGTGAGATACCATATAACCATACTGTGACTAGTTGGCCTGCTGCGACGTTCTTCAGGCGTCGGAATGTTAGACATTTGGACACCTCAGACCTGCCGGTCAAGCTGTAGCTAGCAGCTCAGGTGCGGGGTTGTCAAGCCCCGTATAGATCTATACTCAAATATCGCGCTCTCTTACCGAGACTCTGGTTATAAAAGTTCAGGACTTATAGTAGGTACTTATAAAAGTACTGTGAAGATTCATCTCACAAAAATGTATGTATTCCAATCAACTTGTTTACGTACGATTTGTATATAAAAACTCTTGTAATCATCCATTATCATTTTCCCATGATAATATAGTAAAGTTTAATAATTATATATTTTTATATAATTATTTTTGTCGTGTTCAAACGTCGTAATAACCTTGTGTTCATATACTATTCCAATAATAGTCTATTTTTAGTATTCCGTCGTAATAACCCTAATTTTTACGAACAATAGCGAAATAACTTATTCAAAAGATTATAAATATCATCTTTTGAGGTAATTCTCACAAAAATGGTGTAATAATGTGATTATAACCATTTTTGCTAGAAAATAGTACTTTTTATTTTTAAAAACGTAGTTTTTACTAGTTTCCGTTTTTATAACGTTTTTATCCAAGATCTAGTATTTTTGTATACTTTATTTGTAGTTTTGTAACTTTTACACAACTTAATATGTCAAAGTGTTTATAAAACATGGATCTATCCATATTTCATGTCATAACCATATTTACGCATTTTCTAGTTTTTGTTTTTATAATATTTTATCCAAGATCTAGCATTTTTACACACTTTATTTATAGTTTGGAAACTTTTACACAAACTAATATATCACTATGTTTACAATACATAGATCTAACCATATTTCATGTCAAAAGCATTTTTACACAACAACTAGTTTTATAAATTTGTGTAAAACATCATTTATAGCATTTAAACACATATAAATTTGAATAAAACAACATTTATAGTAATTAAACTTGTATTCTCCCCCAAAAAGGTTAGAAAATATGAAAATATGGGGTATGAACTCATCCTTGTAGCGTGCTTGGTTTTAAAAACTAGGTATTCCTTGGAAGATCGGTGGTAGGAATGAAGATCCAAGCCTTGGAGCTCGGAGGACCCTTAGACAAAACTATTACCCAATAGTTTTACATTGATGTTAGTGTATGTAAATGGAATAAAACTTGTATAATAGTGTTTAAAATAACTAAAAGAAGCTAGCTTACCAAGTTTGGAATGATTAAATCTTGAAATGGTGTAAGATGATGGTGGTTTGTGGTGTTTTAAAGTGGGTATGGTTTGAAAAGGGTGTGGTGGAGAGATGGTGATGCTTGAGCCGAGAGTAGAGAGTAAGAGGGAAGAAAAGTTGGGTGCTTTGATTAAAATAAGGGTAAGATGTAGTTTATTAGGTTTTTAAATTAGGATTTTTAGTTTAGGTTTTCTTTTTGTTTGACTTTGTGATTTAGACATGCCTAGGAACTTGTGATTTCATGGGGAAGAAGAGAAACCAGCCATTAGCCGATGGATATGGGGGGGGGGGGGGTAAGGTGGGGTGGTTTTTAAATAAAATAGAAATCTTCTTATATAATTGTGTGGTTTTTATAAAATCGTAAGACGTTTTAGTCAAATTTTGTGAGTTTTTGACGAAACGAAGTTCTAAATAATTATTTTGTATAAAAACATTGTCAAATATTTATTTTGATTGAATTTTGACTCGTTGGATGTCGAAATACGCGTTTAAGCGCAGTATTCTTCCGTTTTCGCGATTTTCGGTATTTTACCGGAAATTGCATTTAGCTTTGAAATTAAATACTAGATATTATTACGTTACTTATCATATGAATTTTCATTTCATATTTGATGTTTAAGGCACCACATTTTGTATTTTGAGTCCAAACCCTGTGTACATTTATCCGTTCACAGCGATTTAATGGTTGTAACTTTCACATACGAACTCCGTTTTCGACGTTCTATATATCCACAGGTTCGTATTTACGAGTAGATCGTTTTATAAATATTATTATTCTCAAAATAATAATTGTACGATTATCGAATTTTTACGCTACAGTAGTCTGCTGTCCGTATTTTCGATTTTTAACCGATAATTGTTTTGATTTAGCATACGTAATACTATGATATTAATAATTTGTCGCAAAAGTTATGGAAAATAACTTTTCAACATATAAATTAACGTACGCTTCGTTTGACTACAGTTGACTTTTGTTGACCAAAATTTACAATTGTCACATCATCTACCCGTTAGAGAGAATTTCGTCCCGAAATTTAACTCTTGAGTGGATCATCAAGGGTTTGGGAAGAGATGTGGATACTTCTGCTTCATCTGGTCTTCGCGCTCCCAAGTAAATTCTGGTCTGCGCTTGGCACTCCAACGGACCTTAACTATCGGTATGTGGCTCTGTTTCGTCCTCTTGATTTCTCTGTCCATGATCTCTACGGGTTCTTCCACAAAATGAAGGTTCTCGTTCACTTCGATTTCGTCAAGTGGGATGATAAGGGTTTCATCGGACATGCATTTTTTTAAGTTGGATACGTGAAAGGTGGGATGGACGTTGCTGAGCTCCTGCGGTAATCAAAGTTTGTAGGCTACTGGGCCGATCCTAGCAAGGATTTCAAAGGGCCCAATGTATCTGGGGTTTAGCTTCCCACGCTTTCCAAAGCGTATCATTCCTTTCCATGGCAAGACCTTCAACAACACTCGGTCACCAACCTGGAATTCCAAAGGCTTGCGTCGCTTATCTGCGTAGCTCTTTTGTCGGTCACGAGATGCTTTCAACCGTTCACGGATCTGAACGATTTTCTCCGTTGTCTCTCGTATGATCTCCGGACCGGTGAGATTACTGTTAGGTACTTGGCCTCTGGCTAGTTGAGTATCACCCACTTCAGCCCAGCACAGAGGGGATCTGCACTTGCGTCCATATAAAGCTTCAAATGGAGCAACTTTGATGCTAGTGTGATAGCTGTTGTTGTATGAAAACTCAATGAGCGGTAAGTGGGTGTCCCACGCCTTACCGAAGTCTATCACACAGGCTCTTAACATGTCTTCCAGCGTTTGGATGGTTCTTTCACTTTGGCCATCCGTCTGCGGATGGTAAGCTGTGCTCATGTCAAGCTTGGTTCCCATAGCCTTTTGTAATGATTGCCAAAAGTGTGAAGTGAACCGGCTATCTCTATCCGAGATGATTGATCTCGGCACACCGTGCAATTTTACAATTTCTTTGAGGTAGGGCCTTGCTAGCTTATCCATCCTATCAGTCTCCTTGATTGGCAGGAAGTGAGCGGATTTGGTTAACCTATCGACGATTACCCATATAGTATCTAACCCACCGGTTGTCTTCGGTAATTTGGTTATGAAGTCCATTGTTATCCGCTCCCACTTCCACTCGGGTATTGCTGGTTGAACTAGCAAACCCGAGGGCTTTTGGTATTCTACTTTAACTTTGGCGCAAGTCAGGAACTTGCCCACGTAAGTAGCAATTTCTGCCTTCATGTTTGGCCACCAATACAGTTTCTTGAGGTCCAGGTACATTTTGTCGGACCCAGGATGAACGGAGTATCTAGTCTTGTGAGCTTCATTCATGATAATGTCTCTGAATCCGCCGAATCTCGGTGTCCAAATTCGGTTCATGAGGTAACGAGCTCCGTCATCCTTAACTTCAAGGTTTTTATCCATCCCTCGCAAGGCTTCATTTGCGACATTTTCAGGTTTTAAGGCTTCTAGCTGCGCCTCTTTGATCTGAGTGGACAAATGGGAATGGATCGTCATTGTTAATGACTTCACTCGGCGGCCCGAGTATTCTTTTCGACTAAGGGCATCAGCTACCACGTTGGCCTTCCCTGGGTGATAACGAATTTCACATTCATAGTCACTTAGTAGCTCCATCCATCGTCGTTGTCTCATATTAAGTTCTTTTTGGTTGAGGATATGCTGGAGACTCTTATGGTCGGTGTATACTGTACATTCTGTGTCGTACAGGTAGTGTCTCCAGATTTTCAATGCGAACACTACTGCTCCCAACTCGAGGTCATGTGTAGTGTAGTTGACCTCGTGAGTTTTAAGTTGTCTTGAAGCGTAAGCAATGACCTTTCCTCTCTGCATGAGTACACAGCCCAGACCTTGGTTAGATGCATCGCAATAGACCACAAAGTCTTCTGTTCCTTCTGGAAGGGACAGAATAGGAGCGCTGCACAAAGCTTTCTTTAAGGTCTGGAAGACGGCGTCTTGTTTATCTCCCCACTTGAATGTTACACCCTTCTGTGTCAGGGTGGTAAGTGGCTTTGCAATTTTGGAGAAGTTCTGTATGAATCTTCGGTAATAGCCAGCAAGGCCCAAAAACTGACGGATTTCTGTCGGAGTTCTTGGTGCTTCCCAGCTTTCGATGGCCTTGATTTTGGAGGGATCCACATGTATCCCTTCTTTGCTGACTACGTGGCCTAGAAAGTCCACTTTTCGAAGCCAAAATTCGCATTTCGAAAATTTTGCATACAACTTCTCTGCTCTTAATGTCTCCAAAACTTGTCGTAAGTGCTGACTGTGTTCCTCCTTACTTCGTAAATAGATAAGTATGTCGTCGATGAATACTATCACGAATTTATCTAGGTAAGGTCGGCATACACGGTTCATCAGATCCATGAACACTGCGGGCGCATTGGTCAATCCGAAGGGCATCACAACGAATTCATAATGGCCGTAGTGAGTTCTGAATGCCGTTTTAGGTACATCTTCTTCTTGAACCTTGAGTTGGTGATATCCCGACCTCAGATCGATCTTTGAGAAATAACTCGATCCTTGGAGTTGATCGAACAGGTCGTCAATTCGGGGTAACGGGTATCGGTTCTTGATGGTGAGCTTATTCAACTCCCGATAGTCAATACACATACGGAATGATCCATCCTTATTCTTTACGAATAAGACCGGCGCTCCCCAAGGTGAGAAGCTCGGCCTGATGAACCCTTTACTCAGCAGTTCGTTTAGTTGGCTGGATAATTTTTGCATTTCTGCCGGGGCTAATCGGTATGGCGCTTTTGCTACCGGGGTGGCTCCTGGAATCAAATCGATTCTGAACTCGACTTGTCGTGCGGGTGGTACTCCTGGAAGGTCTTCTGGGAATACGTCGGGAAAGTTGCAGACTTCGGGGATTTCTTTGATGTTCTTTACTTCTTTCTTTTCGTCAACAACGTGGGCTAGAAAGGCATGGTATCTTTTCTGTAGGTATTTTCGGGCTTTGATGCAAGACACGATTCGGAGGCTGGTACTGGGTTTATCACCGTAGACAAAAAAAGTCTTGTCATCCGGCAGATGAAGTCGGATTCCTCGTTCGTAACACATGATGTCGGCATGATGGGGAATTAACCAATCCATACCAACAATTATGTCAAAACTTCCTATTTTAACAGGCATTAAGTCGATTTGAAAGGAGTGGTCATCCAGAGTAAGTGTACAGCCTATGTATATGTCGTTTTTGCTTTCTGTTTTGCCATTAGCCATTTCTACTGTAAATGTTTCATTGAGTGGTTGAGGTTTTTGTTTTAGTAAGTATTTAAACTCGTAGCTTACGAAACTCCTCTCCGCACCGCTATCGAATAGTACACAAGCATATGAATTATTGACGAGGAACGTACCGGTAACCACGGTAGGATCCTCTACCGCTTCAGCGCGTCCCATGGCTAGGACTCTTCCATTTCTCCCCACATTCTTTGTCTTTGGGCAATCACGTTTAAAATGCCCTGTCTCACCACAACCATAGCAAGCTTGACTCACCCCGACATTAGTGGCTTGGGTGGATTGTAGGGTTGGCGTCCTGCAGAATCGGGCGGTGTGGCCCTTCTTGTTACAGTTAAAACAGTGCATTTCCCTACAGGCTCCAGTATGGTGGAAATTGCACTTGTTGCACTTGGGTAGCGTCCCAATGTATTGCTTGGTGGTGGTTGGGGCGTTCGGGACAGTGGCTGCACGAACTGCCACAATCTGTTGTCTTTTCGCACCATCTTGATTTGGTTGGTTTCTCCCCCTGTTCCATGGTTTCCTCTTGTGATCTTTTTCTCTTGGCTGTTCGGTCTTTTGGGTCATGGTTCCCTGGCGCACCCCGTGGTCGACCAATCGTTGGGCCAATCGTTTGGCGTTGTCAAAAGTGGCGGGACTCGCGGCTTCCACATTCCCTTGGATCTGGGATGATAGTCCCCAGATGTAACGTTCCACTTTTACAGACTCCGGTGTGACCATGGCTGGGCAGAGGGTTGCCAGGTCGTTGAATCGGTTTGTGTAAGCGTTTAGATCCGAACCTTTCATTGTGAGGTTCCACAGCTCTTGTTCCAACTTCTGGATTTCCCCTCGGGGGCAGTACTCCTTCATCAACATTGTCTTTAATTCCTCCCAGCCCATCGAGTTTGCCACTGGGAGTGTCAGCGACTTGACATGGCCCTTCCACCAAGACATAGTCGTCTCAGCGAAAGTGCAGGCATCGAACTTTGCTTTCATCTCTTCTGGACACGCAGTGATATCGAAGATCGATTCGGTTTTCTCGATCCACCTTGTGAGGGTAAGGACACCACCGGTGCCGTGGAAAGTTATCGGCTTGCAACTGACAAAATCTTTGTAAGTACACGTTCGGGAATGATTTGATGTTTCCCCATTGGTGGAATCGTTGGTGCCGTTTCCACTTCCGTTTCCATTTACCCCGTTGGTGTTAATATGGGCGACAGCTGCGGTTACGGCTGCCGTGACAGCGGCTTGAAATGTCGCCGAGTCCATCATAGGCGCTTCGGGGGTTTCGACGGGTGTGCGTCTGCTATTTCTTCGGCGAGGTGGCATGATTCTGCCACAAGGATTTAAGATTGACGTCAGTTAGTTTTTGAAAGAATTGTTATGATTATGTCATCACTATAATGTGGTGCTTGTATTTTATTGTTATCTTGTCTCTTTTCGTTTCGTAAGTTGTAACTATGACTTAGTATCAAATATACTGTTCATTCACACATACATCATCTTATAAAGCAAACATATTCTTCATATTCATAATATGACTGGGTGTTACATAAGTTTTGAAATGAAAAATCTGGCCTTCGCAGAGGCCTACAGAGCGATAGTAATAAACGGCATAACGGCTTACAAAAAGTGTAGTCACTTGATTGTAGAGCCGTGCCTACGTACAATAGTGAGCCGCACATAACGCGTACTCATAGATGTCCTAGTCTATATCAAAATTTGAGTAGTATTAGTACTACTCATGATGAACCTGACCTCCTAGTCCCGCGTAGTGCGTCCACCTGCGCCCTGAGCTCAGCAGCCTCGCGTTCGGCCTCCTCGGCCCTCCGCTCTACCTCGCGAATCCTTTCCTCGGATTCGGATATTCGGACAATAGCCTCGCGCCACATCCCCAGGGCTGACTGTACGTCCTCCTCAAGGGGGTCTACTCGTCTAGCGGTGTGGTCATGGGCCTCGTCTATACGTCGGAGGCGTGCTGCGGTGACCTCAGCGGTGGCCCCCACGTCCATAATCTGACTGGTGGTCGCCCTAATCTACTCCTCATGGCGATTGATGCGTCCGACCATGGTAGGTAAAGCTCGGTCTGCATAGCCCCCTCTGCCGATGTCATAGTGGTCGTAGAATAGGTGATACGGGGGTCGCAAGTCCTGCTCGCGGCTCCAGACGCGTATCTGCTCTGCCCAATCTGGTGTCGGGCCCTAAAGAGGTTCTTCTATTAGTATGGGGCAGTGAATGGGAAGTACCCTCTTTCGAGGTGTACGCATCCATAACGGGCCACCAGGGTGGCGATATACCTGAAATAACGATGGTGGCCGTGGTGCATGTAAGCTGCGGACTGGGTGATGGGGGTCGATAACTTCTGGTTCATCTTCTGACTCTTCCTCGTCCCACTGGTCTTCTTCTTCCGAAGCTTCCTCCGGTTCCTCTTCCGGAACCTCTTCGGGTTCCTCTTCTGGTTCCTCATTAAGCCATCCCCCATTTCCCTCCTCGGGGAAATATGGGTCTCCTGGCAAATGGAATCCTGCCATAGCGTCTGTACGAGGATTGGGGTGTAAGAAGTATATATAAGGGGATTCTTAAATACACACACACACACACACACACACACACACACACACACATATATATATATATAAAACTAAGTAATGTACACAAAATACTCATATAGTATTTTAACTTCATGTTTAGTTCTATAGCGTCATAAAATACTCCTATAGTATTTTAAATTTTGTGTTTAGTTCCTTTGGTTACTGGTAAGTGTTCGGACTCGTTGTTCGCCACGACCATTCCTAAGTATACGTTAATCATATCTTGGATCAATACAGTTGATCAAGCTCTATTTATCCAAGACATCATTACCAAACACTTAGGCCTATCCGTAGCGTTCAACTCATCTTACCACTTTTGTATGTTTTCGTTATGATATCGTTCTAGTATGTATGTATGTACTTATACTTTTATAAAAATTATCGTTGTAATTTTAAAAGTATACTGGTACGAAAATGTTTTCGAGAGTTTTAGTCCCATTGTATTTATAGTTGTATATCTTTAAATAGATTGATATACTTAGTTCACTATAAACAATGCTCTGATACCAATCTGTCACACCCTCAAACCGTATTGGCGGAATAGTTCAAGGGTGGATGACTTCATGAACAATATCATAACAAAGTTGAATAATAGTGAATTCCAAGCAAACAACCATCATTAAATAATTGCAAATGTTACATCGTTTAAAAGTTGCACGTTTCAATCACAATTACAAATGATTTCAAAATGAACAAAAACGACGTCGTAACGTCTCTTCGAATCGCGCTGAGGTTTACCTTATCAATTTCCTGAGAATACAAGTAGTTGAAAAAGTGTCAACAATTAAGTTGGTGAGTTCATAAGATTTTTGTATAAGAAATGTCATTTGTTTGTAAACGATAGTGTTGAAAACCAAGAAAATCCAATATTTTCTCATAAAAATGTCCAAGTCTTTAAATCCCAAAGACTAAAATGTAATATGTAAACTGTAGTGTACTTTCTTTGAAATGTGTGTTTCCACGTAAACAATTTATAAAAATATTAAGTTGATTATTTTCCCATGTGAGATACCATATAACCATACTGTGACTAGTTGGCCTGCTGCGACGTTCTTCAGGCGTCGGAATGTTAGACATTTGGACACCTCAGACCTGCCGGTCAAGCTGTAGCTAGCAGCTCAGGTGCGGGGTTGTCAAGCCCCGTATAGATCTATACTCAAATATCGCGCTCTCTTACCGAGACTCTGGTTATAAAAGTTCAGGACTTATAGTAGGTACTTATAAAAGTACTGTGAAGATTCATCTCACAAAAATGTATGTATTCCAATCAACTTGTTTACGTACGATTTGTATATAAAAACTCTTGTAATCATCCATTATCATTTTCCCATGATAATATAGTAAAGTTTAATAATTATATATTTTTATATAATTATTTTTGTCGTGTTCAAACGTCGTAATAACCTTGTGTTCATATACTATTCCAATAATAGTCTATTTTTAGTATTCCGTCGTAATAACCCTAATTTTTACGAACAATAGCGAAATAACTTATTCAAAAGATTATAAATATCATCTTTTGAGGTAATTCTCACAAAAATGGTGTAATAATGTGATTATAACCATTTTTGCTAGAAAATAGTACTTTTTATTTTTAAAAACGTAGTTTTTACTAGTTTCCGTTTTTATAACGTTTTTATCCAAGATCTAGTATTTTTGTATACTTTATTTGTAGTTTTGTAACTTTTACACAACTTAATATGTCAAAGTGTTTATAAAACATGGATCTATCCATATTTCATGTCATAACCATATTTACGCATTTTCTAGTTTTTGTTTTTATAATATTTTATCCAAGATCTAGCATTTTTACACACTTTATTTATAGTTTGGAAACTTTTACACAAACTAATATATCACTATGTTTACAATACATAGATCTAACCATATTTAATGTCAAAAGCATTTTTACACAACAACTAGTTTTATAAATTTGTGTAAAACATCATTTATAGCATTTAAACACATATAAATTTTAATAAAACAACATTTATAGTAATTAAACTTGTATTCTCCCCCAAAAAGGTTAGAAAATATGAAAATATGGGGTATGAACTCATCCTTGTAGCGTGCTTGGTTTTAAAAACTAGGTATTCCTTGGAAGATCGGTGGTAGGAATGAAGATCCAAGCCTTGGAGCTCGGAGGACCCTTAGACAAAACTATTACCCAATAGTTTTACATTGATGTTAGTGTGTGTAAATGGAATAAAACTTGTATAATAGTGTTTAAAATAACTAAAAGAAGCTAGCTTACCAAGTTTGGAATGATTAAATCTTGAAATGGTGTAAGATGATGGTGGTTTGTGGTGTTTTAAAGTGGGTATGGTTTGAAAAGGGTGTGGTGGAGAGATGGTGATGCTTGAGCCGAGAGTAGAGAGTAAGAGGGAAGAAAAGTTGGGTGCTTTGATTAAAATAAGGGTAAGATGTAGTTTATTAGGTTTTTAAATTAGGATTTTTAGTTTAGGTTTTCTTTTTGTTTGACTTTGTGATTTAGACATGCCTAGGAACTTGTAATTTCATGGGGAAGAAGAGAAACCAGCCATTAGCCGATGGATAGGGGGGGGGGGGTAAGGTGGGGTGGTTTTTAAATAAAATAGAAATCTTCTTATATAATTGTGTGGTTTTTATAAAATCGTAAGACGTTTTAGTCAAATTTTGTGAGTTTTTGACGAAACGAAGTTCTAAATAATTATTTTGTATAAAAACATTGTCAAATATTTATTTTGATTGAATTTTGACTCGTTGGATGTCGAAATACGCGTTTAAGCGCAGTATTCTTCCGTTTTCGCGATTTTCGGCA
This sequence comes from Cichorium intybus, assembly GCA_023525715.1. Classification (NCBI taxonomy): domain Eukaryota; kingdom Viridiplantae; phylum Streptophyta; class Magnoliopsida; order Asterales; family Asteraceae; genus Cichorium; species Cichorium intybus. Next base: position 17,232,907 of record CM042012.1, read on the forward strand.
TTTTACCGGAAATTGCATTTAGCTTTGAAATTAAATACTAGATATTATTACGTTACTTATCATATGAATTTTCATTTCATATTTGATGTTTAAGACACCACATTTTGTATTTTGAGTCCAAACCCTGTGTACATTTATCCGTTCACAGCGATTTAATGGTTGTAACTTTCACATACGAACTCCGTTTTCGACGTTCTATATATCCACATGTTCGTATTTACGAGTAGATCGTTTTATAAATATTATTATTCTCAAAATAATAATTGTACGATTATCGAATTTTTACGCTACAGTAGTCTGCTGTCCGTATTTTCGATTTTTAACCGATAATTGTTTTGATTTAGCATACGTAATACTATAATATTAATAATTTGTCGCAAAAGTTATGGAAAATAACTTTTCAACATATAAATTAACGTACGCTTCGTTTGACTACAGTTGACTTTTGTTGACCAAAATTTACAATTGTCACATCATCTACCCGTTAGAGAGAATTTCGTCCCGAAATTTAACTCTTGAGTGGATCCTCAAGGGTTTGGGAAGAGATGTGGATACTTCTGCTTCATCTGGTCTTCGCGCTCCCAAGTAAATTCTGGTCTGCGCTTGGCACTCCAACGGACCTTAACTATCGGTATGTGGCTCTGTTTCGTCCTCTTGATTTCTCTGTCCATGATCTCTACGGGTTCTTCCACAAAATGAAGGTTCTCGTTCACTTCGATTTCGTCAAGTGGGATGATAAGGGTTTCATCGGACATGCATTTTTTTAAGTTGGATACGTGAAAGGTGGGATGGACGTTGCTGAGCTCCTGCGGTAATCAAAGTTTGTAGGCTACTGGGCCGATCCTAGCAAGGATTTCAAAGGGCCCAATGTATCTGGGGTTTAGCTTCCCACGCTTTCCAAAGCGTATCATTCCTTTCCATGGCAAGACCTTCAACAACACTCGGTCACCAACCTGGAATTCCAAAGGCTTGCGTCGCTTATCTGCGTAGCTCTTTTGTCGGTCACGAGATGCTTTCAACCGTTCACGGATCTGAACGATTTTCTCCGTTGTCTCTCGTATGATCTCCGGACCGGTGAGATTACTGTTAGGTACTTGGCCTCTGGCTAGTTGAGTATCACCCACTTCAGCCCAGCACAGAGGGGATCTGCACTTGCGTCCATATAAAGCTTCAAATGGAGCAACTTTGATGCTAGTGTGATAGCTGTTGTTGTATGAAAACTCAATGAGCGGTAAGTGGGTGTCCCACGCCTTACCGAAGTCTATCACACAGGCTCTTAACATGTCTTCCAGCGTTTGGATGGTTCTTTCACTTTGGCCATCCGTCTGCGGATGGTAAGCTGTGCTCATGTCAAGCTTGGTTCCCATAGCCTTTTGTAATGATTGCCAAAAGTGTGAAGTGAACCGGCTATCTCTATCCGAGATGATTGATCTCGGCACACCGTGCAATTTTACAATTTCTTTGAGGTAGGGCCTTGCTAGCTTATCCATCCTATCAGTCTCCTTGATTGGCAGGAAGTGAGCGGATTTGGTTAACCTATCGACGATTACCCATATAGTATCTAACCCACCGGTTGTCTTCGGTAATTTGGTTATGAAGTCCATTGTTATCCGCTCCCACTTCCACTCGGGTATTGCTGGTTGAACTAGCAAACCCGAGGGCTTTTGGTATTCTACTTTAACTTTGGCGCAAGTCAGGAACTTGCCCACGTAAGTAGCAATTTCTGCCTTCATGTTTGGCCACCAATACAGTTTCTTGAGGTCCAGGTACATTTTGTCGGACCCAGGATGAACGGAGTATCTAGTCTTGTGAGCTTCATTCATGATAATGTCTCTGAATCCGCCGAATCTCGGTGTCCAAATTCGGTTCATGAGGTAACGAGCTCCGTCATCCTTAACTTCAAGGTTTTTATCCATCCCTCGCAAGGCTTCATTTGCGACATTTTCAGGTTTTAAGGCTTCTAGCTGCGCCTCTTTGATCTGAGTGGACAAATGGGAATGGATCGTCATTGTTAATGACTTCACTCGGCGGCCCGAGTATTCTTTTCGACTAAGGGCATCAGCTACCACGTTGGCCTTCCCTGGGTGATAACGAATTTCACATTCATAGTCACTTAGTAGCTCCATCCATCGTCGTTGTCTCATATTAAGTTCTTTTTGGTTGAGGATATGCTGGAGACTCTTATGGTCGGTGTATACTGTACATTCTGTGTCGTACAGGTAGTGTCTCCAGATTTTCAATGCGAACACTACTGCTCCCAACTCGAGGTCATGTGTAGTGTAGTTGACCTCGTGAGTTTTAAGTTGTCTTGAAGCGTAAGCAATGACCTTTCCTCTCTGCATGAGTACACAGCCCAGACCTTGGTTAGATGCATCGCAATAGACCACAAAGTCTTCTGTTCCTTCTGGAAGGGACAGAATAGGAGCGCTGCACAAAGCTTTCTTTAAGGTCTGGAAGACGGCGTCTTGTTTATCTCCCCACTTGAATGTTACACCCTTCTGTGTCAGGGTGGTAAGTGGCTTTGCAATTTTGGAGAAGTTCTGTATGAATCTTCGGTAATAGCCAGCAAGGCCCAAAAACTGACGGATTTCTGTCGGAGTTCTTGGTGCTTCCCAGCTTTCGATGGCCTTGATTTTGGAGGGATCCACATGTATCCCTTCTTTGCTGACTACGTGGCCTAGAAAGTCCACTTTTCGAAGCCAAAATTCGCATTTCGAAAATTTTGCATACAACTTCTCTGCTCTTAATGTCTCCAAAACTTGTCGTAAGTGCTGACTGTGTTCCTCCTTACTTCGTAAATAGATAAGTATGTCGTCGATGAATACTATCACGAATTTATCTAGGTAAGGTCGGCATACACGGTTCATCAGATCCATGAACACTGCGGGCGCATTGGTCAATCCGAAGGGCATCACAACGAATTCATAATGGCCGTAGCGAGTTCTGAATGCCGTTTTAGGTACATCTTCTTCTTGAACCTTGAGTTGGTGATATCCCGACCTCAGATCGATCTTTGAGAAATAACTCGATCCTTGGAGTTGATCGAACAGGTCGTCAATTCGGGGTAACGGGTATCGGTTCTTGATGGTGAGCTTATTCAACTCCCGATAGTCAATACACATACGGAATGATCCATCCTTATTCTTTACGAATAAGACCGGCGCTCCCCAAGGTGAGAAGCTCGGCCTGATGAACCCTTTACTCAGCAGTTCGTTTAGTTGGCTGGATAATTTTTGCATTTCTGCCGGGGCTAATCGGTATGGCGCTTTTGCTACCGGGGTGGCTCCTGGAATCAAATCGATTCTGAACTCGACTTGTCGTGCGGGTGGTACTCCTGGAAGGTCTTCTGGGAATACGTCGGGAAAGTTGCAGACTTCGGGGATTTCTTTGATGTTCTTTACTTCTTTCTTTTCGTCAACAACGTGGGCTAGAAAGGCATGGTATCTTTTCTGTAGGTATTTTCGGGCTTTGATGCAAGACACGATTCGGAGGCTGGTACTGGGTTTATCACCGTAGACAAAAAAAGTCTTGTCATCCGGCAGATGAAGTCGGATTCCTCGTTCGTAACACATGATGTCGGCATGATGGGGAATTAACCAATCCATACCAACAATTATGTCAAAACTTCCTATTTTAACAGGCATTAAGTCGATTTGAAAGGAGTGGTCATCCAGAGTAAGTGTACAGCCTATGTATATGTCGTTTTTGCTTTCTGTTTTGCCATTAGCCATTTCTACTGTAAATGTTTCATTGAGTGGTTGAGGTTTTTGTTTTAGTAAGTATTTAAACTCGTAGCTTACGAAACTCCTCTCCGCACCGCTATCGAATAGTACACAAGCATATGAATTATTGACGAGGAACGTACCGGTAACCACGGTAGGATCCTCTACCGCTTCAGCGCGTCCCATGGCTAGGACTCTTCCATTTCTCCCCACATTCTTTGTCTTTGGGCAATCACGTTTAAAATGCCCTGTCTCACCACAACCATAGCAAGCTTGACTCACCCCGACATTAGTGGCTTGGGTGGATTGTAGGGTTGGCGTCCTGCAGAATCGGGCGGTGTGGCCCTTCTTGTTACAGTTAAAACAGTGCATTTCCCTACAGGCTCCAGTATGGTGGAAATTGCACTTGTTGCACTTGGGTAGCGTCCCAATGTATTGCTTGGTGGTGGTTGGGGCGTTCGGGACAGTGGCTGCACGAACTGCCACAATCTGTTGTCTTTTCGCACCATCTTGATTTGGTTGGTTTCTCCCCCTGTTCCATGGTTTCCTCTTGTGATCTTTTTCTCTTGGCTGTTCGGTCTTTTGGGTCATGGTTCCCTGGCGCACCCCGTGGTCGACCAATCGTTGGGCCAATCGTTTGGCGTTGTCAAAAGTGGCGGGACTCGCGGCTTCCACATTCCCTTGGATCTGGGATGATAGTCCCCAGATGTAACGTTCCACTTTTACAGACTCCGGTGTGACCATGGCTGGGCAGAGGGTTGCCAGGTCGTTGAATCGGTTTGTGTAAGCGTTTAGATCCGAACCTTTCATTGTGAGGTTCCACAGCTCTTGTTCCAACTTCTGGATTTCCCCTCGGGGGCAGTACTCCTTCATCAACATTGTCTTTAATTCCTCCCAGCCCATCGAGTTTGCCACTGGGAGTGTCAGCGACTTGACATGGCCCTTCCACCAAGACATAGTCGTCTCAGCGAAAGTGCAGGCATCGAACTTTGCTTTCATCTCTTCTGGACACGCAGTGATATCGAAGATCGATTCGGTTTTCTCGATCCACCTTGTGAGGGTAAGGACACCACCGGTGCCGTGGAAAGTTATCGGCTTGCAACTGACAAAATCTTTGTAAGTACACGTTCGGGAATGATTTGATGTTTCCCCATTGGTGGAATCGTTGGTGCCGTTTCCACTTCCGTTTCCATTTACCCCGTTGGTGTTAATATGGGCGACAGCTGCGGTTACGGCTGCCGTGACAGCGGCTTGAAATGTCGCCGAGTCCATCATAGGCGCTTCGGGGGTTTCGACGGGTGTGCGTCTGCTATTTCTTCGGCGAGGTGGCATGATTCTGCCACAAGGATTTAAGATTGACGTCAGTTAGTTTTTGAAAGAATTGTTATGATTATGTCATCACTATAATGTGGTGCTTGTATTTTATTGTTATCTTGTCTCTTTTCGTTTCGTAAGTTGTAACTATGACTTAGTATCAAATATACTGTTCATTCACACATACATCATCTTATAAAGCAAACATATTCTTCATATTCATAATATGACTGGGTGTTACATAAGTTTTGAAATGAAAAATCTGGCCTTCGCAGAGGCCTACAGAGCGATAGTAATAAACGGCATAACGGCTTACAAAAAGTGTAGTCACTTGATTGTAGAGCCGTGCCTACGTACAATAGTGAGCCGCACATAACGCGTACTCATAGATGTCCTAGTCTATATCAAAATTTGAGTAGTATTAGTACTACTCATGATGAACCTGACCTCCTAGTCCCGCGTAGTGCGTCCACCTGCGCCCTGAGCTCAGCAGCCTCGCGTTCGGCCTCCTCGGCCCTCCGCTCTACCTCGCGAATCCTTTCCTCGGATTCGGATATTCGGACAATAGCCTCGCGCCACATCCCCAGGGCTGACTGTACGTCCTCCTCAAGGGGGTCTACTCGTCTAGCGGTGTGGTCATGGGCCTCGTCTATACGTCGAAGGCGTGCTGCGGTGACCTCAGCGGTGGCCCCCACGTCCATAATCTGACTGGTGGTCGCCCTAATCTGCTCCTCATGGCGATTGATGCGTCCGACCATGGTAGGTAAAGCTCGGTCTGCATAGCCCCCTCTGCCGATGTCATAGTGGTCGTAGAATAGGTGATACGGGGGTCGCAAGTCCTGCTCGCGGCTCCAGACGCGTATCTGCTCTGCCCAATCTGGTGTCGGGCCCTGAAGAGGTTCTTCTATTAGTATGGGGCAGTGAATGGGAAGTACCCTCTTTCGAGGTGTACGCATCCATAACGGGCCACCAGGGTGGCGATATACCTGAAATAGCGGTGGTGGCCGTGGTGCATGTAAGCTGCGGACTGGGTGACGGGGGTCGATAACTTCTGGTTCATCTTCTGACTCTTCCTCATCCCACTGGTCTTCTTCTTCCGAAGCTTCCTCCGGTTCCTCTTCCGGAACCTCTTCGGGTTCCTCTTCTGGTTCCTCATTAAGCCATCCCCCATTTCCCTCCTCGGGGAAATATGGGTCTCCTGGCAAATGGAATCCTGCCATAGCGTCTGTACGAGGATTGGGGTGTAAGAAGTATATATAAGGGGATTCTTAAATACACACACACACACACACATATATATATATATATATATATATATATATATATATATATATATATATATATATATATATATATATATATATATATATATATATATATATATATATATAAAACTAAGTAATGTACACAAAATACTCATATAGTATTTTAACTTCATGTTTAGTTCTATAGCGTCATAAAATACTCCTATAGTATTTTAAATTTTGTGTTTAGTTCCTTTGGTTACTGGTAAGTGTTCGGACTCGTTGTTCGCCACGACCATTCCTAAGTATACGTTAATCATATCTTGGATCAATACAGTTGATCAGGCTCTATTTATCCAAGACATCATTACCAAACACTTAGGCCTATCCGTAGCGTTCAACTCATCTTACCACTTTTGTATGTTTTCGTTATGATATCGTTCTAGTATGTATGTGTGTACTTATACTTTTATAAAAATTATCGTTGTAATTTTAAAAGTATACTGGTACGAAAATGTTTTCGAGAGTTTTAGTCCCATTGTATTTATAGTTGTATATCTTTAAATGGATTGATATACTTAGTTCACTATAAACAATGCTCTGATACCAATCTGTCACACCCTCAAACCGTATTGGCGGAATAGTTCAAGGGTGGATGACTTCATGAACAATATCATAACAAAGTTGAATAATAGTGAATTCCAAGCAAACAACCATCATTAAATAATTGCAAATGTTACATCGTTTAAAAGTTGCACGTTTCAATCACAATTACAAATGATTTCAAAATGAACAAAAACGACGTCGTAACGTCTCTTCGAATCGCGCTGAGGTTTACCTTATCAATTTCCTGAGAATACAAGTAGTTGAAAAAGTGTCAACAATTAAGTTGGTGAGTTCATAAGATTTTTGTATAAGAAATGTCATTTGTTTGTAAACGATAGTGTTGAAAACCAAGAAAATCCAATATTTTCTCATAAAAATGTCCAAGTCTTTAAATCCCAAAGACTAAAATGTAATATGTAAACTGTAGTGTACTTTCTTTGAAATGTGTGTTTCCACGTAAACAATTTATAAAAATATTAAGTTGATTATTTTCCCATGTGAGATACCATATAACCATACTGTGACTAGTTGGCCTGCTGCGACGTTCTTCAAGCGTCGGAATGTTAGACATTTGGACACCTCAGACCTGCCGGTCAAGCTGTAGCTAGCAGCTCAGGTGCGGGGTTGTCAAGCCCCGTATAGATCTATACTCAAATATCGCGCTCTCTTACCGAGACTCTGGTTATAAAAGTTCAGGACTTATAGTAGGTACTTATAAAAGTACTGTGAAGACTCATCTCACAAAAATGTATGTATTCCAATCAACTTGTTTACGTACGATTTGTATATAAAAACTCTTGTAATCATCCATTATCATTTTCCCATGATAATATAGTAAAGTTTAATAATTATATATTTTTATATAATTATTTTTGTCGTGTTCAAACGTCGTAATAACCTTGTGTTCATATACTATTCCAATAATAGTCTATTTTTAGTATTCCGTCGTAATAACCCTAATTTTTACGAACAATAGCGAAATAACTTATTCAAAAGATTATAAATATCATCTTTTGAGGTAATTCTCACAAAAATGGTGTAATAATGTGATTATAACCATTTTTGCTAGAAAATAGTACTTTTTATTTTTAAAAACGTAGTTTTTACTAGTTTCCGTTTTTACAACGTTTTTATCCAAGATCTAGTATTTTTATATACTTTATTTGTAGTTTTGTAACTTTTACACAACTTAATATGTCAAAGTGTTTATAAAACATGGATCTATCCATATTTCATGTCATAACCATATTTACGCATTTTCTAGTTTTTGTTTTTATAATATTTTATCCAAGATCTAGCATTTTTATACACTTTATTTATAGTTTGGAAACTTTTACACAAACTAATATATCACTATGTTTACAATACATAGATCTAACCATAATTCATGTCAAAAACATTTTTACACAACAACTAGTTTTATAAATTTGTGTAAAACATCATTTATAGCATTTAAACACATATAAATTTGAATAAAACAACATTTATAGTAATTAAACTTGTATTCTCCCCCAAAAAGGTTAGAAAATATGAAAATATGGGGTATGAACTCACCCTTGTAGCGTGCTTGGTTTTAAAAACTAGGTATTCCTTGGAAGATCGGTGGTAGGAATGAAGATCCAAGCCTTGGAGCTCGGAGGACCCTTGGACAAAACTATTACCCAATAGTTTTACATTGATGTTAGTGTGTGTAAATAGAATAAAACTTGTATAATAGTGTTTAAAATAACTAAAAGAAGCTAGCTTACCAAGTTTGGAATGATTAAATCTTGAAATGGTGTAAGATGATGGTGGTTTGTGGTGTTTTAAAGTGGGTATGGTTTGAAAATGGTGTGGTGGAGAGATGGTGATGCTTGAGCCGAGAGTAGAGAGTAAGAGGGAAGAAAAGTTGGGTGCTTTGATTAAAATAAGGGTAAGATGTAGTTTATTAGGTTTTTAAATTAGGATTTTTAGTTTAGGTTTTTTTTTTGTTTGACTTTGTGATTTAGACATGCCTAGGAACTTGTGATTTCATGGGAAAGAAGAGAAATCAGCCATTAGCCGATGGATAGGGGGGGGGGGGGGGGTAAGGTGGGGTGGTTTTTAAATAAAATAGAAATCTTCTTATATAATTGTGTGGTTTTTATAAAATCGTAAGACGTTTTAGTGAAATTTTGTGAGTTTTTGACGAAACGAAGTTCTAAATAATTATTTTGTATAAAAACATTGTCAAATATTTATTTTAATTGAATTTTGACTCGTTGGATGTCGAAATACGCGTTTAAGCGCAGTATTCTTCCGTTTTCGCGATTTTCGGTATTTTACCGGAAATTGCATTTAGCTTTGAAATTAAATACTAGATATTATTACGTTACTTATCATATGAATTTTCATTTCATATTTGATGTTTAAGGCACCACATTTTGTATTTTGAGTCCAAACCCTGTGTACATTTATCCGTTCACAGCGATTTAATGGTTGTAACTTTCACATACGAACTCCGTTTTCGACGTTCTATATATCCACAGGTTCGTATTTACGAGTAGATCGTTTTATGAATATTATTATTCTCAAAATAATAATTCTACGATTATCGAATTTTTACGCTACAGTAGTCTGTTGTCCGTATTTTCGATTTTTAACCGATAATTGTTTTGATTTAGCATACGTAATACTATAATATTAATAATTCATCGCAAAAGTTATGGAAAATAACTTTTCAACATATAACTTAACGTACGCTTCGTTTGACTACAGTTGACTTTTGTTGACCAAAATTTACAATTGTCACAATTTCACATGACAATCTAGTGAATCTACCAATCTCATGTAATGCTTTATCCTAACCCTTTACACATAATGGCGCCTAATGTTACCTGATAAACCAATGAATTCAATATCTAATTCCACACTTTCAATTTTTAAAATGAACTAATGAAGACCCGATAAAAAACGTGTAAGTTTAATATAAATTCAATACCTTGTAGAGGCTTAATACATTGTTGTAAGCTTTGTAGCATCATACCATGCCCGTCTGTTAAAAATTTGACAAAACAATATTGGTGATTATGAAAAAAAAATTCTTATTTACAAGTTACAACAATAAGATTTGTGGATGCCTTGACTTTTTATGCAACCTTCAAAGCAAGAAGACCTCCGTCATCATGACTAAAAAGCTATAGAAAACCTGTAGGTTGTGAAATCAACGTGAATTGTGAATTAATCTATAATGTAATCGTTGATTGAATATAACTAATACAATTAAGTTAGTGTGAAACCAAAAGTGGTGGATGGATTTAATCTAATCGTGGACCAATTCATTTACCGGATCACTAACAGGATTGGATCTTACTAGATTAGATCACGGGATGAAATCGGCATTTTGAAACTTTATCTCTACAGTTCACGACCCCACTACATAATCGGTACAAATACCAAATTAAACCTAATGTGATCCTGTTAGGATTCCTTTAACAATCGACACATAATTGTACCTGGATCTGATACAGAAATTCAGGAACAATTGTGTACTCTTCTGTGATCCGTGTGACTACGGATGTAAGAATAATTGTACCGTGTGAATTCAGTTCCGGTGGATACAGAAAATGGTGGATGTAGAAACATAGATATGCAATGCTAACCTCGATTCACTTTCGCTACATATCCCATTCCAATTGTATTGTCTGGTTAAAGTCTTCAAAAGGATTGATCTGTGAAAAATGAGAGGATGACGAAGATACAAAGATCCATTGAAGAGATGTAAAGACGAATGGAATGATGACGATCCCTTCCATTACTTATGGATCATGAGAAGAATCATACCTAATGCTTGAATCAGACCTTGTGGATATAGTTCCATCGCCTTGTGGATGCAGTTCCGGTAGGTTGAAATTGACGGACAGACTCGACGATTAGTACCTTAAATTGCCGATGAAGGGTACCGTAAGAGTAAGGCATAATTCTGTGGAATAATAGAACCCTAGCGAGGCCGGTTTGGGTGATTCTGTATGAATGAATAGTTTGAAGCAGGATATATTATGGATCATGAGAAGAATCATACCTAATGCTTGAATCAGACCTTGTGGATATAGTTCCATCGCCTTGTGGATGCAGTTCCGGTAGGTTGAAATTGACGGACAGACTCGACGATTAGTACCCTAAATCGCCGATGAAGGGTACCGTAAGAGTAAGGCATAATTCTTTGGAATAATGGAACCCTAGCGAGGCCGGTTTGGGTGATTCTGTATGAATGAATAGTTTGAAGCAGGATATATTAAACTCAGAGGAGGGAAATAAAAGACGACATGCTTTTTTACAAGATGACACACATATTTTATAATGTACTCCGCGTGTTCTATTTTTTTGTTTATGACACTAAACTATGACATGCATTTTTGTGTGTCATAGTTTGTGTGTCATTAAAGATGTATTTTCTAGTAGTGTATTCAACAAAAACAATGAATCACATGGACCACTCTTACCGTTTTTGCTCACATAAATTAGCATTATGATGTTTTCGGTTTTATTATTCATCATTAAAAAAATATTGTAACTTTTTTCAAAAAATCTAAACTAATCCCACGAAAATTCAATCGAAGTCTTAACGAGAAAAATCAAGCTGCATCCTTGATATTAGTCTTCAAAGAAAAGTTAACAACCAATCTGAATGAAAATTTTGCATTCTGAAAAACTTCTCCCAAAAGCTTATCCATTTTCCCATGTAGTTCATTACTCAAACTAAAGATTATATTTTCCAAGTTATGGGAATATCCTTTTCTGTTATAATTGCTGCATTGAAAAGAACCGGTCCTCATTTGTTTGTAGTGCCGTATATCATATGTTATACCTAAATAGCCCGTTAATTGAATATCTATCCATGTCTTCTGGTAGTTTTGTCTCATCTTTAATGTTGATCTATCGTTCTATACCATAAATATTGATCTTGATAACAATATATATATGTGTAGTTTGTTTTATATACGTAATAATTTATTTACATCCACAAAAAACCATAGTTGATGGATGGTTGTATATCAGTCCACATAAGATGTTGGTGTATATGTATAACAATCAGCAATCAATGATGTTGGTATAAACTAATTTTGTTGGTATCTAAGTAAAAAGATTGCTTTATAAGAATTATCGACAAATATTAGTTCAAAGGTTTGTATAGATAGACGTAAGCCCCATATACTTGGTTATCCAAAGATATGATGCCATAGTTACCACAAAAAGAACTAAACACGATCCTAAAATATTAACTTGGATAATTAAATACGTGTTGGCGATTTTAGTTCATTGAAATTTATAAAAATGTCAAAACGGATCTTAAGTGTTTATAACTAGAACATACCATATTTTGCCAATACTTGGATTTTGAACATATATACACAGAATTTAGTATGTGCGTCATATGTCTAAGATTTGAAGTGTCTTCTTGCATATGTTGTTGAGACATATGACCAAAATACAAATTAAGTAAAATGAAATTTACATATCCACAACAATATCAAGAATTTGACTATCCCCTCCCCCCAAAAGAATTGTAATAGTATTTGTGCGTCGTATGAATGTTGTTTTCAAATTATTTTCGTAAGACTTCATAAAATTTTGAAACCAAACAATGCTTTTTTTTAGGTTTTGAATTGTTTAGGTGTATCTGAACTTTCTATCAATTCTACGATATTAATATGTCTAATTGTCTCTCTATTTTGTTTAGGCTTAACTGCAAACAAAAATACACAAAATAGAAGTATCATACTAATTTATGTAATTATATGTTTTTAACTATTCGAGTGATGAAATTGCCATTTATATTATGGCAAATTTCAAAAAAGACATTAAGTTTTCAAAAAGTTCGATTTTGACACCGTGTTATTTTTTTTTCAATTAAGTCACTAGGTTTTCAATTTTTTTCAATTAAGTCATTATGTTTTCAATTTTGTTTCAAAAATGAAAACACACTTCTAAAAATATATTATATTTTTAATCGAACGAACTTAAACTAACATATAAATATGTAGAGGAAGGATCAAATAACTAGATGAATCAAAAATAAAATAATTCATAGAAAGAAATTCCTAAAAAACATATTGATGACTCCTTTTTTAGTAAATCAAGTTTCTATTCACGTTACGGACAATTTTAGTGAATAACAACAAAATCATCGAGTTATTTTTTCGAGAAATTTTTTTTGTGAATCATGTTATTTTTGCATCACCTATTGATTCCTTTTGTTGGTTCGCCGAAAACATGTAAATAAAAAACTTCATACCTTCCTACCAAAAATCTCATTCTTACCGGATCCCAATTCTAAATATGTATTTATACTTCTAAATGAACAAACATACACGAACAAGCTTAAACCAACATAATCGAACGAACATAAACAGACAAACATAAATTAACGAACAAATACTTATTTTTATGTTTTTAGAAATATAAATACGTTTTGTTTTGCATATAATCAAGTATCGTATCAATCAAAAGCATGTTTGTAATGGAAAAATATTGAGAAAGATGCTTGAACTCGTTTTATAATACGTATTTTATTGATATATACATGTGTATATGCAAAAAAACACGTATTTATATTTTTTAAAAATAATAATACGTATATATACTTTTGAAAATATATCCATACTTCTAAAAATATAAAAATACGTATTTATACCGGTATATATATATATATATATATATATATATATATATATATATATATATATATATATATATATATATATATATATATATATATACTTGTAAAAACGTAAAAAAGAAGTATTTATACTTTTAAAAAATGTAGGAAAAATTCCAAAAAATACACTAAGTTTTCAAAAAAAAAATTGATTTTGACACCGTGTTATTTTGTTTTCAATGAAGTCACTAAGTTTTCAATTTTTTCCAATAAAGTCACTATGTTTTCAATTTTGTTTCAATTTTGACACCTAGGTGCCACATCATCTGAAAACCAGGTTGATCGATCACGTGGTCAATGTTGAAACAAAATTGAAAACATAGTGACTTAATTGAAAAAAATTGAAAACTTAGTGACTTAATTGAAAAAAATAACACAGTGTCAAAATCGAATTTTTTTTGAAAACTTAGTGTATTTTTTGAAATTTACATTTTTTATAATTAAGTATAAAATAATTTTCGCAGATTTTGAAGAGTTTTTATAAGCTGCGTCATAGTTTTTGCAGGTGACATAGCCTACCTGCGAAAATGATGGTTGCTTTAGTTATTTGACTAAATTTTGATTATTTTTAAATCTTAGATTATTAAGCTAAAATTTGTCATTTTTTCTAAATATAATCATTAAAACCGGTTAAGAGTCATTTAAAAATTAAAATGGCATAATATTTAAATATTTAAATATAAAAAGTACTTCATAACTATTCTGAAAAAGTAAAAAAAATATGGTTGTCAAACTCAATTATTTATTTAAAATTAATTATATATTTAATGCATCCAATCAGAAACATCCTTAAAAATTATTACATATTTAAAACTTATAGAACCAATATAATTTATAGTTGCTCTTAAAGTTATGCCCCAGTACAACTTGTTATTGGTTAAAAACGAGTAACATAAGCAAGTACAAAGGGCTAAAGTTGTCATTTTAGCCTGGAGTAGATACCCATTATTGCTGTTGATACACTCCGAAAGAGGAAATGTAAACAGAGCAAGAAGAAATTGTTTGTTTGGAACAGAAAACAGTGACCAGAAAAGTCGCTTTGTAAAGCTTCCATTTTTTTCTCTCTCTTTCCCCCGTTATTCACCATCTTTCAGGGTACTTCTAATTTAGCACAAAGTACAAGCGTCAACGTTGCTTCACCCTAAACCGCAAGAAAATCCCAGTCTTCATCCCTCCAAAACTTTCTTGTCAAAAAGCTAATCATCAGCTGAGACACCAAGAGTCTTGTCAAACTCCAGTACTTCCCTTTTCTTTCTCTCTGGTATTTCTTTGTTTTTCTGTCTGTCTCTATTTGTTGTTATATATAATCAAAGTTTGAAACTTTATAAACAGTACTTCGTCGGACCCACTAAAAGACGATGATTGAGCTCGACAACTAGCAAAACGAGGCAGCACTTTCCCTGAGAAAATGGAGATGGGTGGTTCAAGTGGTTCTTCCGAGTCGCAACTGCTCAAAATCGGTTTGCAATTTGGGAAGGAAATCTACTTTGAGGATGTGGGTGTCGGAGCTCAGGTCAAATCCGAAGATGGGTCGTCTCCGGCGAGCGGCGGCGCTGGTGCTGGAGGGCCACAGAAGAAAGGGCGGACTGGCGGTGGCGGTGGTGGTGGTGGGGTGCCGACGGGTTTGGGGATGGGTCAGCAACCACCTAGGTGTCAAGTGGAAGGGTGTAATCTGGATCTGAGTGATGCGAAGACATACTATTCAAGGCACAAAGTGTGTGGTGCTCATTCGAAAACGGCGAAGGTCATTGTTAATGGCCTTGAACAGAGGTTTTGCCAACAGTGCAGCAGGTCAACTCACAGATACTTCGACTTCGTTTTTATTGTTATTTTGGTGGCATTTTTGTATATATATGATGATATGCATATGTTATGTTCGTTACCATATGTTTTTAGAGCTTTGTCTATAACAGGAAAGCTGAGGTCAAATCTTGCACGAAATAGTATTGAGGTAAATTTGTTGTGGGTTGAAATAAGAAAGTGGTCGATAGGAAGGAAAGAGGTTTAACACGAAAAAAAGAGAGAGAATGACTTCAAGAGAAGTGGTTCGGACTTTTTAAGGATAGGTCATCAAGAGATAAAAACATTATGTGTTGATTGCTAATGTGAATGCCCGTTATCCCTTATGTGCTTGGGTATTCTCAAAAAATGCTAAATGCTAACATTCTTATTTAGGAAATATGCCTTTTTCCAAATTTACATATTTGATTGTTGGCAATAACCGAAAGATTTTGGTGAGGTTGATTGTTGTCCATAAGTTGTCCAATCTTATGTTATTAGGGGGTGGGTATTTGATCCATTAGTAAAAAAAATTAATTAAAGTATGTTCCAAGTTAAGTATTGAAGCTTTTGGGGATGAAAGGAGTAGTATATTTGTTTACAAAGGATCTAATGCCAAGAATTAAGATATAAGATCTTAAAAAGCCTTTTAGTTTATTATCAATCTTTTTAGGGTTATATTGGATAGTGGGGAGTAAATGCTATGATATATCTTTGTTTTAATCTTTAGGCACCAAGTTTAAAGTCATATGTTGGATACCCCTTCATAATAATAAAAATAGGTGAATGGTAGACTAAACGTTCCATGTAAGTACAATGACTTAGAAACATAAGAAAAAAGGTTGGTGACCTAGATGGGACAAATGAAAAATACATTCCTATTCTATGACCTTAATAATTCGATAATCCTGGCACCTGGACGCCATGTCACCATAATCTACGAGTTAGACAAGTCAAAAAGTAAACGAGTGAAGTGAGTTGAACGCTTTTTGCAAGTACAATGACTTTAGTAGAGTACAAAAATAAACATGGTGGCCTAGGTAGGACAAATGAAAATCATGTTGCTATTTTTTGACCTTAACCCTTTGATAATCATGCCACCTAGATGCCATGTCAGCAGAACTTACGAGTTAAACAAGTCAACAAGTGATGTGAGTTGAACGCTTTTTGTAAGTACAATAGTACGTACAAAAAAAAAAAAAAAAACAAAAAAGTATGTTCCTATTCTCCAAGAGGCTATGATGAAGTTTTGTTTTTCTTATCTTGTCCATTCGTTTACGTTAGAATGTGTACCGTATGCATGAATATTTGTACATATAATCAAAAAAACTTTTATTAATTTATTTCCAGGTTCCATCAACTACCGGAATTTGACCAGGGGAAAAGAAGCTGCAGGAGACGGTTGGCTGGGCACAATGAACGTAGAAGGAAACCATCTCTGATATCTAGTCGCTATGGAAGTGTCGCAACCTCAATCTTTGGTAATTTATAAAAATATATTTTTTTAAATCTTCTTAAATTTCCTCAAAACTGTCATAAACATATTCACTAAATAGCAACCAAGTTTCACACTTCTTGTTTTCAATAAACCGGTTTTCTTTTTAAATTGTTACGCATGGTTTTAATGACAGAAAACAATGGGAATTCGGGAGGCGGATTTCTGATGGACTTTTCATCATGCTCGAGAGGAAGGTTTCAGTGGCCGGGGACAAGGGCAGGACCGCCACGGGCCGCCATGGACCTCCCAATTGCCGGCGAAAAGTTCCCACCGCTTCCATGGCAAAGCAACCTGGATAATCCACCTCCGTATAATGTACCTCCTGGAGGTTGTTTTAATGGAGTCCAAGACTCCAACTGTGCTCTCTCTCTTCTGTCAAATCACTCATCGGGCTCAAGGAACCAAAGCATGAGCCATGAGTACTATGTGAACCCTGAAGCTGGTGCACACGTGCACCAGCTTCAGCAACCAGCAACTGGAACCACGGTTCAGGTTCACTACTCAACCACCACCACTGGTTGGGTTTATGAGACGAATGATGCTCATCTGGGTTTGGGTCAAATTCCAGAGTCTGGCTACTCTGGTGATGTTGGTCAACAGGGTGGTAGGCGATATGACACCTCTGTTGACCATATTGACTGGTCCCTTTGAGTGCTATGTTTTGTGAACTGTTTAACTGCAATTTGTTTGTTTGTGTGTTTGAACAAGATGAAGATGACTACAATCTGTGATGTGTTGTAGTTGAAACTGATGAATGGAGCCTTAGCCTTTGTCTAAATAAGAAGGAAACTTATCCTGGATTTTTTTTTTTTTTTCTTGTTTTTCTATAAATATTTTTCTATAAATTTTGTGTCTAATGCTGCAAAATTATGTGTTTATGCAAAGATTGTCCAAATATGTTCATATGCGAAGTTATGTGTCTATTGGTTTCTGTATGTTTTAATGGTAAAGAAATAAGTGTTAGTGTATAGTCTTAATTATGTTTGTATGTACATGTAATTCTCGGCCCATTGGTTATCATGGCCCACCAACAACAGACCCAGCTCGCGAACAGCTAGGCCAATGGTCACCAACCGCTAGCTCTTGGATCTTCTCAATTTCAGCAGCCCACTAGCGGTCCATAAGCCTCTCATGCGACGCAATCATCCTCGTCGCCACTAGGGGTGAAAACAAGCCGAGCAGGTCCGAGTTTGACCAAGATCGGCTCGGGCTCGTTAAGAAATATACAGGGCTCGGCTCGTTGCGAGCTTTATGGCCCCAAGCTCGGCTCGGGCTCGTTAAGATATATACAGGGTCCGCTCGGGCTCGGCTCGGCTTGGGTCGTTTATTTCTTGACAAGCCTAAACGAGCTTAAGCTCAGCTCGAATTTGTTTACTCTAATGCAGGAAAATAACAAGTTACTTTTCAATACAAACTCAATGTCATGTCACTCAAATTTTCAATACAATGTCTTTAAATGAACTGAGCAGACTCTGATGTTACCACCCACCTTCATGCTAATGTCGTTATTCTTAAATCTTTTTGTGATCATTACTCATACGGCATTAACCGGTGATGGATCGAAAATTTCTATAAGTACTACGAGTCGATATTCTCTTGAGCATGTCAATCCCTATCATCCGTTAATACTTAATTGTGTTCTTATAACCCCTCCAATTATCAAAATATGTTATGTAGGTCGTTCGTGACCTACTAAGAAGGTGTAACCTGGTAAAAGTGAAAACAGAAAAGTCTCTAAGAAATAACTTTTATAAAACAAAATAAAAAATAAAATTAACTATAAACAAAAACATATAAATAATTACTTTTATGGCATACTAAAATAAACCAAAACTAACCACACTTAACCGTAAAAAAAGAAAAAGAAAAAAGAAATTGCAGTAGACCTCTAACTACACGAGTGAGGGTGTAACCTAACCAGGGTTCATAGTGTGACAAAATCCAAAGTAACGCCTCCCGCATCAGTAATCGGCCCGTCTCTGCCCCTGCGATCCTTGCGTTCACTGTAAAGCCGATCACTCTCCGTCTCCGCACTCCGGTGAGAAATCTAACCCTTCTCCGTTCACCTTCACACACCGCATCTATTGATCTCCTCTTTTCTCTTTCATCGAAGTTCAACATATCCATCCGTGCAATTTAGATTCTAGGGTTAGCATTATACTTACGTTAAAAATGTCATTACCTGGAATTGTACTTTATTTTCTGTTATTCCAGTTTCATTTCTATGTATATATCCAACAAACACATAATGCACCCAAATATAATCGATTACGCATTTATCCCAATCGGGTCTTTTCGAACTGCCAATTTTGTATTATAGAATTCAATGGTTTTTGTATCGATTCGCAAAAATAAAATATCTATGATGCTGAAACTTTGAATGAGATTAATTGCTACCGAGTTAGAAGAAATAATAAACTGGATGATTCCAAATAGCAAATACTAGGGTTACTCCTCCAGATTCTCTTCTGGCTAATCAAAATCATCTAAGAATTGATCTATCTATAAAGACAGTGTCGCTGTTTTACTAAAACCATCTATGATCTATGTTCTACCTGTTTCTAGTGAACTGATCGACCATCTATGTCATCTTTTCTAGTTAGCAGAAAGCTATGGATACTACAGACCGTAGATACTTGGAGGAAGAAGATTCATCAATGACAAAGATGATGAAGGGTACTGCTACTGGTTTAGCTGCTGGAACAATTTGGGGCACCATTGTTGCTACTTGGTTGGATGTTCCTCGTGTTGAAAGAAATGTTGCTTTACCTGGTCTTCTTAGGACATTAAGGATGATGGGTAACCATGGGTTGACTTTTGCTGCCATTGGTGGTGTCTACATTGGTGTAGAGCAATTGACACAGAATTACAGAATGAAGAGAGACTTTGTTAATGGAGCAGTTGGTGGCTTTGTTGCAGGTGCTGCCATTCTTGGTTTTAAAGGTAAAAAGTATATAAGGGCAAATGTGTAAAAATTCTATTTTAATGGTGAAAGTCTTATATGTCCGTGACATTATTGATGACGTGGCGTGTTGTTTTACAGGCAAGAGCATATCGACCGCACTCTCTGCCGGAGCTGCACTTGCCGCCACATCGGCCGCCATTGATGTTGGTGGTCAGACCACCAGAATGGACACCGGAAAGGAGTATTACCCTTACACTACCAAGAAAAGGGTTGATGTTGCCAATTGAGCACCTGTTATGTTATGAAGGAGGTTGCTATCTTTTTTTTTTTAATATTGTGATAAATGATTGGATATTTTGGATGTTATTTGGTGTATGTTTTGTTTTCGTTTAATCACAGTTTACAAAGTCAGACGGCTTGCTGAAATAAATTTACAGCAATTTTCTTTACTCAATAAGAATTTTGTGTTTCTGAGTTCATTGTTTATGCATGTGAAAAAGGTAAATGTTAGAATTTTATTTATTTTAAGATATGTCTTGTAATGACATCATGGTTCCCATTAAGTACATCATAAAGTTGAAGCATTCTAGTTCATGAAACTAAGATAGGTTTCAATTTTATTTATTTTAAGACATTCCAAGCCTTTTGTATCAATTTCGACAGTAGATATTATTTAATAACATAATTACTTATAATTGATCTTGTTTACTTGTTATGTTTTAGATTCCCTAGGATTCCTATATGCTAATTCATACATCAGAAGATAAATCTATAATTAAAACACATAGAATCCCAACGATTAAACTAAGCAACTGCCCAACACTAGTATGGTTATATTAAGGTTTGCTCACATCTTTTTCCTTAGTCCCATAGATTAAACATCAAAAAGTTCAACTATGTTATCTCAAACATATACACCAAATTCACTTCTAATAATATCTTCTAACTTGCTCCTAGTTACTAAAGCATTAATGCAATAAATGTTAGGTCTAAGATCTTAAAAACACAATAATAATTACCAACCTTACTAGTTATATAATATTTATGCCGAACCAAGTCATTCTAAGTATAAGTATACAAGTAAACATAACTATGGTTAAAGCTTAAAGACATGTTAATCTAATTCACCACATGAGCTTACAGGTTAAATGCATATTCTTTACATAGATTATATATAAAATATTTTATTTACGTATTAATATGTATAATTACATATAAAACATATTTTTAGTTTTAATTATGTACTTTTATGCATTTAAAATTGTGTGTACACACACACACACACACACACACACACACACATATATATATATATATATATATATATATATATATATATATATATATATATATATATATATATATATATATATATATATATATATATATATATATATATATATATATATATATATATATATATATATATAATAGGTATTCTTAAGTGAAAATATATATTTATATGTAAAAATAAGTATTATGCATTTATACATATTAAATACATAAAAAATACACATGAATACATAAATAATACAATTTATATGTAATTATGCATATTAATAAGTAAATAATATGTAAAAATGGGTATTGATATTAATAAATATGTTTTATACTATAAAATACATAATATATGTATTTTTGCTTATTTATTTATTTATTTATTTAAAGTGTTTTTTTAAGAAAATTAAATATGGGCATATAGGTCATTTGGCATAAATACATTTTCAAATTATTTGTAAACCAAATATGATTATAAAAATAACGGATTTTAAGTGCCTAAAAATTTGCCAACGAAACATACGGTGGAATCTAAATCTATTTAAATTTAAATCTATTTAAATACAAATCGTATGACACATTCTTAAGAAAAATAAATATTTGTCGTTTTCTTTTCAGTTCATCATCGTTAATGCATGGGCTAGCCACACCTTTCGAAGATTTGGCAAAATAGACGAACATAATTTTGTGTTTTTGTAATTCTTTTAGTTACATATATGTAATTTAACCGACCGTCAATTATTTAGTTATATTTTCACCGTCATATAATTATAACAATTTCATGTAGTTTATTATCCAACATAATTTGTTAGTATAATTCGTCGTTAACATTTTCTTCATCAGATTAATCCCATAAATTAGATCGTTAATATTTGCTAGTTTAATAAAACAAAATAACAAAAATTGATAGGGTTAATATAATTACAATTAATTGATTAGATATAACAAAATTTTATTTCCGAATATTTTATAGGAATATACACTTCAAAACCCAATCCGATTCACTTCAAAGAATGCCACGCGTCAAAATCCCATTGAATCTCTCGAATTTCTGGGCCATCCATGGTTTCACTAGTCACAACTAGCAATCTTCTCTTCCAAAAGGTTCCAGAAAATACCAATGGCGGGGATCAGTTGCTGTTGCTCCTCCGCTCTCTCTTCTCGAAGGTAAATTTCTCTTTATCAAATTCCTTCTTGTTTCTCTCCAAATTCCCCAAAACCAGTTTAAATCTCCACGCAAATGCTCTCATTGGTGTACTCTGAAGTCTGAACTTTTGAATTCTTATGATTCCTTCTTTCGTCTGTGGAAAATGTCGCATACTTCTTATTCTCAGTAAATTCGTTTTTTTAGGTCAACAGCTGTTCTTTCTACTTCAAATTTGATATAAATCTTATATAACAAAGTATAACACTTGAATTATTTGAAATATCTGTACCAATTTGAACTTGGAAAGTCACAGGTTTAACCTAGAACGCTTTTGCTAAAGCAGCCTTGGTTAAAAAGTAACTGATTGCAATTTATTTCCAGCAATTTGGGGACGCTGTCATTGAGGCTCAACAACACTCCTCGCATTACAACGACAAGAAATATTCGTAGAAGTTTAAAAATCAGCGCTGAAATTGATTACATAAACGCGGAAGAAGCAAAGAGACTTATAGCAGAAGAAGGATACTCAATTGTGGATGTTCGTGACAGAATTCAATACGAAAGAGCACACATTAGATCATGCAATCATGTCCCGCTTTTCATTGAAAACCAAGACATGGATCCAGGTATGTTACAAAATTCATTAACCAATGTTAAATGCATGAATAGCAACTTAATTTCTCGATTTGTTTATTATAGCATTTGGATGACATTGCTATAATTCGTTATACTTTTTAGGGTATAAGTAAAAGATTGAAAGTACATTGCTATAATTGGTAGATTGATAATGGTAAATATTTGTTTTATGCAGGAACTATAATCAATAGGCAACTTCATAACAACTTTTCTGGTTTATTTTACGGATTGGCCTTCACTAAACCTAATCCAGAATTTGTGGAGACAGTGAAAAACAAATTCTCACCTGATAGTAAAATTCTAATTGTATGCCAGGAAGGACTCAGGTAATTTCATTTGTTTGCTTTTATAGCATCAGACTTTTGATTTTTTTTCTATTAAAGCATTATACTTTGAAAATCTACCCAATTATACAATTTTATTTTATTTCTCCCAATAAAATGCTACTATCAAATATAGCAATCTTCCTAATAAGAAAGCAGTTACAAATACTATGCTATAATTGAATAGATTTTTCAAAGTACAATGCTTTAATAAGGAAAATTTTGAAAGTATAATGATGTAATCGAGAGAAACGAAAGTATGATACTATAATACACAAATAAATAAAAGTATGTTGCTATTTGAACATGTTTGTGATGGTTTAAGATCTGCTGGTGCTGCAAATAAATTGGAGGCAGCTGGATTTCAGAATATAGCATGTATAACATCAGGACTCCAAGCTGTAAAACCAGGTTCAATTTCAATATATTTTTTTTAAAATATATCTTTTTCTTCATTAAATATTTTCTGGATAAATGATGTTTAATATTTCTATTAAAAAATAATGACAGATGTGGGGATAAAAGATGTTTAATTTTTTTTAAATCAAGTCGTTTTTTTCTGTATCAAGTCAAAAAGACCATCAATTGTTTCTTTATTTGATATATATTTTTTTGTTTAATTTAAGGAATGTTTGATGTTGAGGGTTCTACTGAGCTAAAAGACGCGGGGAAGGGCGGTTTGGTCCAAGTGCAGGGAAAAATCTCGGCTGTTCTTGGAACCGTACTCATTTGTAAGTTTTTAAATCTATCACAATAAGCTAAATGTATATGTGTTTTTTTTTTTAATGCATAAAGAAGGACTTAATAAAGAAAGTCAGATAGTAAGGCTTTTATTTATGACATTTACAGGTGCATATCTTTTCATAACATTCTTTCCGGATCAAGCAGAGAAGATAATTGCATTGGTTCCTTCGAGTTAATAAATTATATGATATTATTGATTAGATGAAAAGTTTTGCACGTGTATTATGTTTGAATTTGTTAATTTTATTTGATAAATTTGAGTGAAGTAAGATTGTTGAGAACATAGATGCATATGATGTTGTGGTGATAGATTTGCAAAGTTAGCTCTAATTGATCACTTATTCAATGTGGTTAAAAAGATGAAATTGCTTGATTTTTTTGACACATAAAATCTCACAAATCTAAATACCCAATAGCTATTATCATACATCTTGTTATGATCGATATCCAATGATGTAGCTTTTATCAAGTACTAATAAAATATACGCTACAAAATCCTTCATATTTCTATTATTGTAACATAAATATCTGGCCGATAATACTATTTTGTTTAGTCAAATAATATATATTAAACCTAGACTATAATCATCCTAATAAGTGAGGTATGTTGTTCCTGATGTAGATAATATATATATATATATATATATATTCAGTCTAAAATATATTTTATCGAATTATAGGATTGAGTAAACCATACCAAGAAATTTAATTTTGTTTATAACTATTGTTGAGCAAGAAGTCGGAAAAACAAAGAAAAATAATACAAGAATTTGGTTTGGTCTAGAGGTGGCAAAACCTGACACGACACGACAATCCGATACGAACTCGACACGAAATAAACGGGTTTGGGTAACATATTTCAACCCGTTTAATTAAACGGGTTGACACGACACGACACGATAATTAAACGAGTAAGGTCAGGGTCGAAACTTTCAACTCGAAAATGACACGAAAATGACCCGTTTATTTGTATTCAAGTTTTTCTAATTCTTATATAAATTGGACAGGTCAAAAATCAATACCATATTTAAAAAGAAAAACTTCTGATTGACATATTTTATAATATGGAAGTCGCTTAGCCACCTAGGTCATTAATTCATATTCACTTTTCTACTTTCTCACTCATATTCCATAGTTTCACTCGGCCTCTCTCTCCTCCTTAACCTCGTCATTCATCTTCCCGACTCCTAATCTTTTAACATTGCTCAATAAACATAGTGTGAATGCTTCTACTACTAGTTTTTCATGTTTTCCTTTTTGCCTAAAACTCATATTCTTTCAACATACTTAGTGTTTCAACTCGAAAAGTGACATGATATATATTACAAGAACTAAACCCCAAACCCGAAACTCGACACGAAAATAAACGGGTTGACACGACACGACACGATTATTAAACGGGTTGGGTTAGGGTCGAGCACTTTCAAACCGTTTAATGTTTTGACACGACACGAAATCGACACGACACGACACGTTTGCCAGGTCTAGTTTGGTCAATGTGACCTACGTCAAGAGTCAGGACACGGAGATCCTTTATTACTTGGCTATGGAATCTCTAGCCGAACAACCCGTAGAAACTATTGGGCCGAGCCCAAACACTTATCCCTTCGGTTTTGCAATTCAGCTTTTTTTTTTCAGTTTGATTGAGAGCATTGCCATACATTCATTTGGACATCAAATGGATTTTAACAACTATAACTGTGAAAATGAGAGTCGTTCCATCAAACGGTTACGATTTTTCCTTTGGCGAAATAAATATTACATTGTAATAGAAATTAGCACAAAATGATCGAATTAACCTCTTGAATTGAGTTGTTGACGGCTGAAGAAAAGAAGTCGAGAAAGGTGTGTTCATGAACGACATGCTGAAATTAAAATAAGAAGGTTAGATATAACAAAGTTGTGAAATTTGTGTTTCATAAAATTGCAGATTTACAAGTATTCAATGTCCATCACGAACCAGTCACTTGTCATGAAAAAACAATAAAAAATAATCATAAATCGGGTAGTTTGATACAGAGAACAAAGTAGAGATTCCTGAAAACCTTGATACATTATCAAAATGGTACTTCGCTTAATAATTGAACATCATGAAGCCCTAGTCAGGCTACTTTAGAAATGGTTCCTCAGAACGGGTCAAACCTGTATATAGGACCCCCCAAATATAGTATTTTTGTTGAATAGCTTTTTGCTCTTCATATTAAAACCCATTTCATGTTCTAATAATATGACATTAGAGGTTTAATTTGAATTTTAAACTAGCATTTGATTTTGAGATGATTTTGTTTTATGATGGATTTTGGTAAATGCCAGGGTTCCATTTGGATTATGTTTATGATTTGGATTTGTTATGGATTTGTATATTTTGTAGAACCTTATGATTTATATTTGGAATATAATAATTTGTGAAGAAAATATAGATTAAAAAATAAGGGTCAATAACAAAATGACCAAAACCATATATGGTACGTCTAACAAAATGACCGTTTTTCATCCTTCGCATAATATGACCACCAATTGCAAAATTGTTTTTGAATGGTCCCTAGTACAAAAAGATCCACAAAAATCTTCAAAAAAAATCATATATTTCACAATATATGAATTATTTCACAATATATGATTTTTCGATTTTTTATCAGTTATTATTTAGAAGTTCTTTGTGGTAGAAAACATTCAAGCAATATTGCAATGTGCTTACTCTTCAAAATGGCAACAAAACAATTCTCAAATCAGCAAGATAAGATTTTCCATCTACATTATAATAAATAAATAAATAACAGTACAAAAGATACAAGTTCGATTAGGTAATAACATTTAAAGGATACAAGTTCAAAAGGTTAACTACTTGAAAGAACCGAAACATTAGTGTGATGATGTATTCATCAAGAAGAAAAAAATATAATCAAAAAATTACAATAAGTTAGCAAAATCATACTCCATGTTAAGCCAAAAATGTTCTCAATCAAATTTTTTATATATTTCTGACTTCATTTCACAACTAATGCTACTCTCCCTGTAAGCAATAGAGTTGCCTAACATTCCCCGAGGCTGCAAAATAATAATATAAAAACACAATTAAATAATAATGTCTTATATTTTATTTTAAGTTTTAATCACACAAACAACTTATTACCATATAACCAGTCTTTAAAGTAGACATGAAGTGCGGTTGATAACTCCCGCTTTTTGGTATCTTCAAGTTGTGTTTCTTTCAATATCTGTTTAACTTCCACCAAATTTTTGTCCTGTAAAAACAAAAACATTTAAAT
This sequence comes from Cichorium intybus, assembly GCA_023525715.1. NCBI lineage: Eukaryota > Viridiplantae > Streptophyta > Magnoliopsida > Asterales > Asteraceae > Cichorium > Cichorium intybus. Next base: position 17,260,048 of record CM042012.1, read on the forward strand.
TATTAATTAAAATGATAAAAGTGGTTAAACAAAAAAGGACATTAAGATTTAATAAAAGATGTGTTGAAAGATACATTTCTGTGTTGAGATGACAGGTAGACATCAGGGAGTGGAAATGGATTGTCTTTTGTGGGCCCAGATTCTTCACCTTGAAGCCATTTTGGAATCTGTAAGCAAAACAAAATATTTAAAAATTCCTTTTACTAATTTCTTGTTCATTTGCAACCAACCACTCTGGAATGGAATGGAATTGAATTCCAATTCCAGCCAAATCGCACGGAACACACACACAAACATATATTATTATATTTGTGAAATAACAAAAAACCAGCGTACCAAAAAGTTGGTAAATTGATCAGTTTCTAAGCAAGTAGCAGACTCGGTTTGACAATCAGATACGCCAGCTGGATGTGACAAGGAATCATGCGGGTCCACCAAACCCAATGCAATTGGTTCATCCCATTTGTTAACACTAGCCTCAATACCAACTTCTTTCATGTGATCCTCTAATTGTGGGTAAAATGTATTATACGGTGCCACCTGGCATCAAATAATTCACATAATTAACTTTCATACATAATATATCAATCTATTCTTCAAAGAACTCGATTAAAACCAATAAACCATACCTGCAGTTTATGGTTATCACCAACAATAAGTGGTGGTTGATTTACCCCCAAAAAGAATACACATTCGCGACAGTTAGCAATACAAATACGCTTTGCTACTGAAATCACATGAACTCTCTCACAATGTTCAATCCTTACAGCCTGATGAAAAAAAAAAAGAACAAAAGGGTATTTCTGTCATTTACACAAATGGAGGATTGAAAGTTTGAAATTGAAACCATATGTGTACCTTTCCAACAGCACCAAGGACTATAGTTGCATCAGAGCATCCGTATATTGTAGCGTATCTCAAAGGAGCCAAGATATAAATAACAGATTCATGGCAATTTATAATCTGTAGAAATTAAATTTCAATTAAAGGTAGAACAATAGTTTGGTATATTGGAAGAAATGGTGGAACTAAGTGGCTAACCTTTACGAAAGAGCTTTTAAGTTCAGATGGTTGTTTTACATATGATTGTTTGGAAATCCCCTCTATGAAACTGGAACTTTTGTTACTATTTGAGGCCTTCATTGTGTTTCCATAAGCATCAGCCATCATAGCATCTTGATCAGAAGCATTACTTGGGCCGTTCTCTTTTGTAGTAACTCTTTCAGAGATATGTTCCAATGAGCTTGAAATATTCTGTGAGATCCAGTCGTGTACCTGTGATGCATGAACTGGAGCAGCAGGCATGTCAGGATCTGAATTCGCGAAAAATGGAGCATTCTGGCTTAATGGTATCTTCTCTGATCCTTTTTCGCCAAAATATATCAGAAAATCTAGATGCTCAAAGTTTTCCATTGTTAAAACCTGGAAACATTAAACAATCATAAAAAATGAGAAGTGGAATAAGAAATAAGATGATGGATCTAAGATGATGTAGCCTTAATTGACAAACCAGTGAATCTTCGCCTTCACCTTGGCCTTGCACAGAGTCGGCTAAGAGAGATATTATGTTGCCTAAATGCTTCTGTAGGTACGATAGTTGATGAGCTTCTTCATCGGCTTGTGATGGCATAGATCGCCGGACGTTGCTGCGTGCAAGCTGCGTAATGTAACATATAGCTTGTGTCAGTCATAGATTTATGTTTTGGCCATGGCTAGCACATCAATCAACAGCTAAGCAGTACGTTAGTAATTAAAGCATCCAGAGAAATTAGCGAAATTCTTACAACTAACGGATAAGCCAGAAACAAGCTAGGGAATCACCTGTAACGGCGTAAGAGCAGATAGAAAGCCATCGAATGCGGAAGTAGACGGCCAAACATCCGCAATAGCAGCGGAATCCTTATGTCCCCTGGGAAGCAATCGCTTGTACGACTGTATGTACAGGAATATAATGAGATCGTACACATTGACGCCAACGGAATCAATCTCATCAGGCTTGGCCGTCACAAGCGGATCAGAATCGGAGGGATGAACAGACGCGATTATCTCAAAGACAAGGCGGGCGTGTTCTAGGGAGATCTGTAGCGTTTCAGATAGAACTGCGGAGTCAATTCGGTGTGGGTGATCTTTGGCAACCGGATGTTGAAGAAGTTTGTCACGGAGAGAGGTTAGGGTTTGTGTTGCGTCTGTGAAGATGAGTTTCTGCAAAGGGATGAGGCCATGCTCGAAAGGCTCACGGCGTGGATGTATGTAGAGAGACGGTGGTGGAGATGGTGTTGTGGGCTGTTCCGGTGGTGGTGTCTCCGTCATGGTGATGGTGGAGAATTGGATCTGGGGAGATGATGGTGTGTGGAGAGTGAGAGTGTTAGGAGTTAGGACAGGGATTGGGGGAAATGTGGCAATACGAGGTCAAAAGCAAGATTTAGAATTAGATGGTTATTGATTAACGATGTATTAACAGACACGACACAGGGATAATGGTTAATTACTAAAATAGCAAATGTGTTAAAAGATGTAAAGACTATCCACATCACCCCATTCCTATTAGTCATTCAAATGCACCAAATTATATTTTACAATTAAGTTAATATAGTCTAACATCAATATTTTTTCTTAAAAAATAGTCTCTATTGTCATGTCAATAATTACTTTACATTTTTTAATAAATATTTTTACTTATTTCATAAGAAATTAAGAAAAAATAATTATTCTTAATTTTCATTGATCATTTTAAAAAATTAGTCAAATCAACATTATAGTTCACATTTTCGCAATTGTATATGTGAAATCAACAAAACAACATCGTTCTGATAATTTTTGCAGATAGTCTATGAAATTCACCGATGCCATCTTCAGAAAAGTGGTCCCATTTAAAAAATTCGAAGATTGATCCTCTACGAAAATCCAATCTTTATCTGCAAAAATCTAAGTTAATGTTGCAAAATTCTAAAAAAATCATCATTTTTGAATTTTTTTTTTATGTTAATAGTCTTCAAAATCATTCTCCAACAAAAGAAAACTTAATATTATAGTTGTAACCTTTGAAAATAAAAGAAAATGATTTCTCGCGTTAGCAAACATCTGAAACTGGCTTTTGTGTTAGGTCAAAACTACAATATTAAACTTTATTTTTCCATGGATCGGTTTTGAAGACTTATAACTAAAAAAACTTCAAAGATGATTTTTTTTAGATTTTTACAAATAAAGTCTGCATTTTCGTGAATGGCCGTCTATGAAAAATTTTGAAATTTCTTTTCAAATAAAGCCCGCTTTTTGCATATTACATATGCGAAATTCACAAGTCATCTACGAAAATCATCAAAAATGTTGTTTTGATGATTTCGCAGATGACATCTATGAAAATGTGGGTTATAATGGTGATTTGGCTATTTTTTTACTATTTTTGGAAAATGGTCAATAAGATTAATCATATCTATCTTTTTCTCTAAACGAATTAATGTAAATATAATTATGTGTAATAAGTACATTAATTTCTAGATATAATATATATATATATATATATATATATATATATATATATATATATATATATATATATATATATATATATATATATATATATATATATATATATATATATACACATACATACATACATACATGTGTGTGTATTTGTATTTCATGGAGTGATCCCACCATAAAAGACTTCGGTCTTTCATCGGTTTAAAGGAAAGCATGGTGTGGCTTTCAAGTTTAGCATAGTGGCATTTTGATCTGTGCATTTTACATGATTTTATCCTTTTGTTTTATTGCAATAATTGACTTGATTTGTATATTGAACAAACATACTTTAATGATACTTAAATAATGTGTTTCTCGTTTAAAATGAAGAAAATTGATGGGAATCACGAGAAAAGCGAGCATACGAAAGTCACAAATCAATACATTGAGGTGTACTTTTGGTGAGAAAAGGCTCCACCTTCCACCTTGGACCGTCATGGATAGTTTTCATACAAACCAGGACGTCGTAGAAGCTAATAACAAAAGAATTTTGGACTTGACCATCCACTTGGCATCCTCCCCACCGTTATGACACCTGATTAGACGGTAGTTAGCGAATTTCTTGGTAACTTGCGATTTCAGGCACTTATAAATACTCGACAATTACATGACTTAAAGACGCATTCTTTACACCCTATAAGTCAACGATTTGAAGGTGTAATCACTCAAGAATTTGTAAAGGTCAATAATCAATCATGTTAGGGTTCAAAGCTCCTCATGAATGATGGTAAAGGAGCCTTTTATGACATATGGGTTTTACCTTGTGACTTTAGTGACTTCTATCCATAGCTATAAATACTCATGTCTTATTCATTTTATAGTTGTTCTCAAAGTTGTAGCCATAAAGAGTTGTGAGTTGAGATACCTAAATTAGATAATTTAGATCATGATCTTTTTTGTAATTTCCTCATAATAATCGATTACTATCATTGACACTGAAACACATCTTTTTAATTATGTTGTTCATAATTTTGCGTCACCAAATCGGGTGTTTTATTCTAACAATTGGTATCAGAGTCGTACCTTGAATATCTAGGAAATTAGTTCAAGGAACAATCTCAATTTGATGATTTTCTACATGATTAATTGAAGATTCATTATGTTTGGTGATTTTCTCATGACTTTGGAATGAAATTCAAAATTTCAAACTATTGTTCATCGTTCTCGTATTGTTTTGTTCACTGTTTGTTCATGCAACTTTCCTGATTTTACACAATTTTCTTATTCAAACTTTCAATTGTTACTTTTGAGTTCAATTTGTTCTTCATTTTCTATTTGAATAAGATCTAAAATTTTAATTTTCAAGCTCAATTAGATGAAATCGGCTATCAATTCATTTTTAAGAGTAAAGTCTGTCCAATTCTGTTTGATTCTATTGGATCTAGTCCCATTGAACACTTCTAATCCAATTTCCAAATCTAAAATCTCTCTAGATCTAGTTATCAATTCTCTCTGTATTCATGTTTCAATCATCAACATCAATTCATGTTCAAATATCTCATTAGATCTTATACTTCATTTGATTCAAATCCTCTTTGTTGATATCGACTTGTATTTTCCTGGTCATTCATTCTCGATCTATTCTTTGTGTTCAACATCATTTCTTTCATTTTGATTGAACATTCTCATTATTAGATCCTCCTGATTCTTGTTGACTTTATTTGATCTGATCAACAATGGCAATGACATGTTGATGAATTAGCTTATTGATGGCATGATGGAGATTCTATTCACAAGTCGCAATAATTAATGATGTATTTTTTGAAGATTATATGCATCGAATACATTGATTACTCAAAAAAATGATTGTGTACATATTAAACTTGGATTTCAATTTTAGTTTGTGCATCAAAATTGAGTTAGAACTCGCTAAAGTTTCAACGTCTAAAATAGGAATTTGATTACGAACCTGATTGAGAACTAAAATCCAGATGGATTACACTCATAGTATGACTAATTTTGGATTACAAAAAGCAATTCTCAAGTTATGCATGCGAAGTTTTTAAGCACAAAAATTGGAATCCCTAGTCGCTAATAGCAAAGCATGATCTCGTTGATTATTTAACTGATATCACTAGCCTGAAATCGCTTATGCAAATGTTGTTTGAGGATTAAAATTGATTCCTAGAAAACTCAATCACAATCGGGACTAGCGATCAAAACTTTCAAAATCAAAATTTTGACTTTAGTGAAGCTGTAATGTAACACCTCTCACTAATGGTAATTATAAAAACATCATTTTTAAACCCATGAGTTTTTATCCAAGTTCATCAGTCACCACACACGAGAATTTGGTCCCAAAACACCTCAATGTAGTTAAGTTGCATATAAACACCATTGTTAAAATCCATTGGATTTCTATTTGAAAATCATTTCAAAGTTTTAGGTTGCGAAAAATCAAATGGTCCAAATTTAAAAAAAAATAGTTTGTTTTAAAAAAGCAAGGTGGTTAGAGTCCAAATACAATTACATAGTTTAAATGAAATCACATAACTTGTGCCCTTCTAAAATCCCAAGCTCTACTACATAAGTCATCCTTATTTGTGAACCTGAACACATGTCAAAATAAGTTAGGCAATGGAAATGCCTAGTGAGTTTACCCGGGGTTAACTCATTCAAAGTAGATGGTATCAATCACCGTACTCGGGTCAAACCCCCAAAAACATCTTAAACACCCAAAACATCATAAGTATAACATAAGCGATAATTTGTCCCCAGATCAATATAGTCATCGAGAACGTAAATTATTCCAACATTAATCATCTAAAAATATAATTTAATTGATATGATAAATATAATGATGACGACGCCTAATAATATCAAGTATTTTAGCCGTCGTTGAGCCCTATTCTGAGTGAATTATATCTCATAAACTGTTATATGCTCACATTTTTGTGTCTAGTGATTGTGTGCAAAATATGTTTAATACAGAGGTTAAATACGTACAAAATGGTCAAGTTATGGAGGAAGTCCATTTTCAGGCGAAAAGACACGCGCGCCACGGACTGAAAGGCATGCGCGTCGTGGAAAGTCAATGAACGGATGAGAAGTTTGACATTCAAAAAGCGAATATCGGGGTTAGAGATAAGGTCGCGCCGCGATTTTCACACCTGCACGACGCGACCAGTCAGATTTCGCAACTATAAATAGAGGCATCTAGTTCGTGTTTCGGGAGCGAAGACCCGACCTTGGAGTGGAACTCAGTCCCCTTCAACTCGTATTTTCGGATTTCAGAGATCAAGAATTGGTATTTTCATAGTTTTAATTTATTTTGTTTAGTTTTCTTTAGTTTTCGGCTTTGTTATTCGCGCGTTTCCAACGATTCTGAATTGTAGAATTTGTTGGATCGTGTCGGGATTGGATTCTGATTGAAGTCAGTAACATTCGACTTCTGATTTGGTTTAGGTTAATGCAAGCATTCGGTTTTAGTTATTTTCGTTGTTAATTTCGGTTTTATGCTTTATTGTTTGTTTAGTTGCTTAATTGTTTGTTTGGAGTGTTGGATGATTCTGATTTTCCGAGTATACCTCGGGGTCAGAACATCTTAGTTTAGTTGGATTGAGATTAGGTTTATAGTTTAATAATCATTAGTTTATGTTTTCGGTATTCGTTGGATTTTGTGAAGTGTATGGAACGCCACTAGCTATAGAGTGACACTATAGTTTGGTTAATTTCTGACACATATATTCAACCACCGACTCCACGAATCGACCCTTACTTCCACTTAGCTAATGTACTTGTAAGGTAATAAATCTTATATCTTTGACTGTATCAACGATTGCGATGATGTCAAATTTTGGCGCCGTTGCCGGGGAGTTGCGCTTAAAAATATAGTGTCAGTGGTTTTTGTTTTCTGTTTTGATTTTAGTTTTTGGTATTTAAGTTGATTTAGTTTTTGTTTGACGGTCGTTTGCACCTCGTGCATGCGTACACGTCGAGGTGAACAATCGTCACCTATCTTTTTTATTCTGAGATTGAGCGAACCGCGCGCAGAAATCGTGTGCGTAGGCGATTAGTCAACATGAGTCTTGATGATGTTACAGTCGAAGATATTACCAATGAGCCGACAGGTGAGGTAACGGGGCAGCCGTTTGTTCCCCCGGTTTCAACAAATTTTAATGAAGCCTCTACTAGTAGTGGTGGTGGTGTAGTTTCAGCCCATACACCTCTCCCACCATGTACTCAGGCTACTGTTCAACCAATGAGTCAACCAACCATAAACCCTGTTAGGAATCCTGCATCTGCTGTGTTGACATGGGGAGTGTCGACCCGTGATGGTACCCCACGTCCACGTCAGCCCGTGCATGTTCCGCAACAACAACAACAACAACAACCACCACTTGTCTATAAACATCAACCACATTTTCAGACCATTCCATAAAAACAACCACAAATACAAATACAACCACAGCAATATCAGTACCAAGCTGGAGATCAAGGGTATGATGACGAGGACGAGGGTTGGATGCCGAACAACCCTGTCAACCAGAAGCAGCAATGGAATCAAGGTCAGGGACCTCAGCAACAACAACATCAATGACAGGGACAACAATATTACAACAATGAAATGCACAATAACAGTAACTTCGTTCCTCCCTTGTATTTTGCTCAACCGATCGGGTAGTCGGTTGCGTCGCACTTCCAACTGCGGGAGTACGACGATGCATTGCTAATCTTTTTTCTCGATAATGTTGAAAGTCAAATAGAGATTAGACCTCAGCTATTAGGAGTGTTACCTGAGTTTAGAGGATATAGGCAGGACGACTCATACAACCACTTGTATGAATTTTTAGCGATAGCAAATGCCAACATTCCTAAGAATGCAAATAGGAACTTCTTTAGGTTAAGATTATTCCCTTTCACTCTTAATGATAAGGCAAAATATTGGTTTACGTCTTTGCAACTAAATGGCATCACAACGTGGGAATAACTCAAAATAAGGTTCCTACAGGAGTTCTATCCATCCGGTAAGACTTCAGAGATCGGGAGGGCAATCCAGGACTTCCAACAGAAACCAGGAGAAGCATTTCACGACGCGTTTGAAAGACTCAAGGAATTAATGCGATCGTTCCCGCACCACGAGTTTCCAGGGTGGCAGCTTGTCAAGTTCTTTTTCGATGCGGTGGACACGACCAATCAGACCATGATAAACGCATCGTCAGGAGGAACCATCATGATGCAAGACCCGGACGCAGCTTGGATATTTCTGGAACAATTGAGCAACGGTTCCAAGACGAATTATTCAGCAAGGAAGCCGGTCAACACATCAATCGTCGCAGCGGTGGGCATTGATAACGAATGGAAGAAAGAAGTTAAAAAAGAGATCGGGGACTTAAACAGGAAATTCGATTGGTTGATGGCAACACTTCAGCAAGGACCGCCAATTCAACAACAACAAAACAGTCAGCAGGGACAGAGGACCCAGGAGGTGAACCAGGTATACGGTCAACGCCAATACAATAATAACAACGGACGACCGTATAGACCTTACAATCAAGGGGGTCAGAACTACAATGGTAATCAACCATACAACAACCGCCAGAACAATTACCAAGGTCCTCCACCCAATCAGCAGCGTCAATTCCAACCTATTAACAATGGTCCAAGTAGTAGCAACAACAATAGGAACACATCCAACAACAACAATAATGCTCCAGAGACCCAAGCAGACCTGATTAAAAAGATGAACGAGTTCATGGCCGCAAGCCAACAGCAAATGCAAGACAACTCAAAAGCCATTGCTAACATTGAAAGGCAGATCGCACAACTGGTTGAAGATCAAAGGAAAAGAGATAACGGTAAGCTTCCCAGCAACACGGAAGTGAATCCAAATCACACTCAACGGGCTGGAAAAGAACACGTGAATGTAGTGGATAATTGCACACCAGAGAAAGTATGGAGGAAGGTAACCATGGAGGATTTGGTGGGGTCAGAAAATAAGAATGAAAGTATCCAAAAGGAAGGACAGTCGACAGTAGCTGGCCTTAAGAAGAAAAAGAAAGCCACAAGGTCGAAAAGGACGCAAAGCGCACCAAGTGACCCGTCTATTAATCAACCTTTGTGGAACGAGTTAAAAGATGCTCCAAAAGATTCAAGGATTTTAAAAGAGATATGTAAAGAGCAGTGTTGCAAAAGACGCTAGGCGCTCCCAGGTCGGTGGACTAGCGAGTAGCGATTACTCGGCTAGGCAGGGAGTACTCGGACGAGTACTCGGATAACGTAAATTATAAAGAAATTAATTTTGGGTAAATTATATATATGACAAATATTATAAGTTCATTAGATTTATAACAAAATAGATGAATATAAATTAATTTAGGGGTTTATTTTCATTTTTTTCAGTCAACAAATCGAGTATAAGGTTTGACCGAGGAATTTCCGAGTAAATCCGAGGAATTTCCGAGGAATTTCCGAGGAATTCCGAGGAATTACGAGTAATAGCTAGTCCGATTTATTAGACCAATTCTTGAAAAATCGCCAAGTTACCTAGTCGAGTCCGAGTACTCGGCCGAGTAGGCCGAGTTTTGCAACACTGGTAAAGAGAAAGAAAAAGTCAAGGTCCCCACACCAGAAAAGGTGCGCCTTACAGTCAAGGAAAGCGAGGTTTTGTTGGGTACACTGCCTAAGAAAGAGAAAGATCCCGACTCTCCATACATTACCGTTACTGTCGGTGATGTGATCATCCGGAACACGTTGTTAGATCTGGGGGCCAGTGTGAACATTTTATCTGGCTATTTATACGACAAATATAAGAACGAGGAGCTGGAACCAGCCAAGACGGTTCTACAATTGGCGGACCAATCTACAAAGGTCTCAAGAGGGAAGTTAACAAATGTGATTGTCAAAGTGGGTGACTTCTTCTACCCAGATCCTATGTTGCTTTTTGCTCAATATAACACTCTCCATAGGGTTGGACCTTTGGTGTTTGATTCTTCAACCTTGAGAACTTATGTTTAGGAGTTATTTAGCCTACAAACTCCTTATAGGATAGGTGTTTAACATTGAGATATGAAGATGATAATAATGAGAAGTTTGTCCCCTAATATTGGGTGAATTGACCGTGATACATACTTTTCTCGACTTGTAGGAAGGAAGTAGAGTTGTAGCAACTTAAAGGTGGTCAAGGAATTATCTAACTACTTAACTAAGGTGAGTTTACCCGATTATATGTTCTTAAAACCTCTTTTGGTGTCCGTTAACAAAGATGTTGATGCATTCAATCAATGTGATGTGTGTTATACTATAAGTATATGTGTGCATTCATGAAAATATCATTATGATGCGTTTGAGATGATTTTGAATTAGTGATGATGAAAAAATGTTTTTAAACTTAAGGTGTTAGGAAGATGATTTCTCCACTAAAGAAGATTGAATGATGTTTTGAAACTTAAGTTGCATCATACTTGTGCATTACATTTGCATTTAGGATGGGGGAGTTTGAGATGTGTGTGTGTGTGTGTGTATATATCAGTGTTGCAGAAATCGGCCTTGGCGGCCGATTAATCGGCGATTAGTCGCTTGGCGGTCTTCAACCGATTACGATTAGGCCTAATCGGTCAGCTTGACGGTTTGCTGTAAAAATCGGCCTTGGCGGCCGATTAATCGGTCTTGGCGGCCGATTAATCGGTCTTGGCGGTCATTTTTTCAATTTTTTATTTTTTTAATTTATTATTTATTTTTTTTATTTTTAAATGACGACACAAACACTCTCTAATAACTCAATAAAACTTTAAAAAAATCAATATTAATGAATAAAAATAAACAAATGTATAATATTTGAGGTGTATTTCGGAATAAAATGTATCAAACTTTGGTATTTTTTATATTTATATATTTTTAAATATATTTTTTATATTTTTAGGGTCTCCGATTAATCCCCGACTAATCCCCGATTAATCCGATTAATCCCTTAACCCCACTCGACCGCCAAGCTACCGTCAAGCGATTTTTACAACCTTGGTATATATATATATATATATATATATATATATATATATATATATATATATATATATATATATATATATATATATATATATATATATATATATATATATATATATATATATATATGGAACTTGACTAATGATACTTGACGATTGACTTTGTGGTTAGATTTCTAGATAACGACCACTTGCACGTGTAGAAGCTAGCTAACCCACGTGTGGTGTTTGTCTAGTGGTCCGCAAGTACCTAGCTTTTTGACGGAAGGAACAGACGGTTCTTTAAACCACTGCGGTGAGCATGGACTTGATGAGATGGACTTGGGGATTGAGTTAGTTGCATGTGCATTTCCTACATACATAATTTACCCTTACTATATCTATGATGTTTTTTGACGTTGCAGGTTGTATTTAAATATTGACAAAGATGATTTTGGGGACAACTTTCACCTCAAACCATTTTTATGACGAATAAGTATTTTACAATGTTTTTGGGGTTTTTACTCGAGTATGGTGATTGACATCACCTACTCTAAATGAGTTGACCATGGGTATTCTCACTAGGCATTTCCATTTGTTAACTTATTTTGACATGTGCTCAGGTGACGTTTAAGGATGACTTATGTAAAGGTTGTGATTTTAGAAGGCCACGAGTTGTGTGGTTTCATTTAAACATTGTAATGATATTTGGATTGTAACCACCTCGCTCTTTTGAAACAAACTAAAATATTTTTAAATTAGGATCGTATGATATTTCGCATACATAAACTCTGAAATGATTTTTAAGTAAAACTCAATGGATTTTAGAATGGTGTTTAAATGCAAATGTAACCGCATTAAGGTATTTTGGGACCAAACGCTTGCATGATATGACTTTTAAACTTTAATAAGAACTTGAGGGTTTAAAAATGATGTTTTTTATAATTACCCTTAGCGAAGGGTGTTACGATCCATTAAGCACTTAATAATTAGGTCATCCTTTAGGGAGTCATTCCCACCCTTAATTCTATTCCAAGAAGATTATCTCATGGAATTTCCAATACCAATCATTGATTCAATGGTGGGTACTCATGGACTGTCTAATTCCAATCATGGTTTCAAAAGACTTCAAAGAATCAAGTTCTAGCATTAAGTTAGGATTATCCCATTCAAATCTAGAATCAAACCAACCATTACAAATGCATTTAGAATATCATGTACAACTTGCCAAGGCCAATGTACAACACATTCATGGGTCTAGGATTCCAAACATCCAATTCCATCATATTTCTAGTGATTCTAGTGTTATTTCTCAACATTATTAGATTGGAATCATAAGGAAATCATTTGGAAATGATCACATTCATCCAAAAGAAATCAAAGAATCAACCTATTACAAGATTATGCAATAACTCATTGAAATTCTATGTCTAGAGTTCATAACACCTAAATCTTTAGAGGCGATACTAAATCATCCATTGATTGGATAATGATCACATAATGGTCAAGAATCATAAACTAATACTTGGGTCCTAGGATTTTTCTTCCCCAAATCAGAAATTTCAGACTATAGACAACACCCAACCCAAAAACGAGTTTTCAAGCTAGAAAAAGAAGAGATTATACATTAAATTGCTAAGAAACCTCAAAAACTTGTTAAATCTTCAAACTCTAGCACTTGATCTTCACCATAACCCTAGAAGAGGCCTCTCCCTCTCCAAAATCGTCCATAACCGAGAAATAGGGAGAAACCCCGTCTAACACATCTTAACTTTCAAGATTTGACAAAAATGGTCATTTTCACTAAAATGTCTACAATTATGCCCTTTTTTGTTAAAGAATGTTTAGCATATTCCAAGTTTCACTATAACCCTCACTATATTTTTTCTAACATCTATGTCCTTGACAAGCCAAAGTTAGATATGCAAAGTTTGGTAAAATTGATAATTTTAGTCCTTACGTCTTAATTTCTCTTTTTTGGTTAAAAATGGATTTTTGAACCTTTTAATTACTTATCAAAACTTCATTTTGGCTCCATGAATTATATTTCTAGTTATAATTTAAAATTGTAAATTTATCCTCATTTATTTATCTTTATTTAATTGTTTCTTCAAAATTTATTTTATGGATTTAAGTCCGAAATTTGTAGATTCAAAATATAGATGCAGATATAATTTTAGCAATTTATGATAGAAATGACACTCTGTTAAAGTTGCTATCATATGAAGTCGGTTTACTAATGCTTTTGAGATTGCTAAATCAGAAATTTTTAGCGAACCTTGATGATTAATGATGTTGCTAATTTGATCTCGCTAATTTTAGTTAGACCAGCTTATTATAAATATTTTAGTGAACGATACCTTGAAGATGACTTGCCAAATCATTGAAATCGCTAATGCACTGATATTGTTCTTTAATCTATTGGTCTTGCTGAATACCTGAATGTTCTCGCTAATTCCTTGGTTGAAGTCGCTAATTCTTGCTAAACCTTCAACCTTGATAAATGGCCTGAACAGGTGGGCTTTGGGCTTCAGGGATTTGATACACAAACTGAAATGAAATGGAGTATTGGGCTTTGTATATCACGAATTGCTTCATTTTGAAAACATATTACCGTAATGATTCCCAGCGAAAGAACATTTGGCTGTGAAGGATTAAAAGGCAGTAATGATATTCAAATGGTGAAGTTTTGTGACTTTATGATTGAGTATTTACCAAAGGCACAAGTTTTATAATTCAAGTGACTACAGGCTTCGACAATTTAAAGCTACTTATACATTCATTTTTGCACAGCTTCTAGATCAGTTTGGTATATTTTGTGAACAGTAGTAGAACAAGAAAAATGAATGAATAGTAAAGTCGATATTTTATGAAGCTTGGAAAGAATTTTTCAAGTTGAGTATTTTCTTGGGTATTGATGAGCTTATTAGAGTTTATTTGATGTGATGATCATTGGTGTTATTGACTCGAATTTGATTTTTCTTAATCTCGATTGATTGAGAATCAAGATTTTGATTTGTTACATGGCGTTTTTGGGTGTTCGTGACATTAGCAAATGTTTTTTTATGGATTATTTGATTATTGTTGTGACATTGAGGGGGTGTTGTTAATATTCTTGGAAAGCATAGAAGTGATTTGGAGGTTTGATTCTGAAGTGAGTTTTTATGGCTGAGTTTGGATTCTTGCTTATTTTTTGGATTGCTTTTTGAGCTTAACGATGACTAAGCCCTTTGGAGCTTGCTTTGTACGATTACATATTCTAGATACCGGTTTGAAGACTATTAAAGATTCAAAATTTTGGATCTCTTCATCATTGTTTCTCATCATGATGTCATTTTTGGACTTCTTATTTGCCAGTTGCTTGATTTGGATTTTAGAGCATTTTTATCCATTCCAAGCTTTTAAGAGGAGGGGGGGGGGGGGGTTGTTCGGTGCAAAGCCCCTTATGGATGATGACAACGAGCCTTTATGACATGTGGGTTTTTATCTTTGCGGCTTGAGTGACTTGTATGCATAACTATAAATGCTCATTTCTTATTCATTTTATAATTGTCTCAAAGATGTAGTCATAGAGAGTTATGCGTTGAAATACCTAGATTAGATAATTTAGATCATGATCCTTTTTGTAATTTCCTCACAATAATTGCATTACTATCCTTGATACCTAAACAAGTTATGTTGTTTATAATTTTGCATCATGAAATCTGGGGTTTTCACCCTCACAAATCATTTATTCGTTAGTTCAAAGTGTTTGTTCATTTCATACAACGTTTTTCATGCCTTTGAAGAACATTATGTTGCTTCATTTTGTGATTAAGATAGAAGGCTAACTTCTTAGTGTTTACTTTTTGTAAGGTTGCATGATGTTAGGATGAACAATTTGATTATTACCTTAATTCCAAACAATTTCTAATATTTTTATAATTTAAATGTTAATTATTTTGACTAGTAGAACTTAAAGCTGTCTTTTCATATTGTGTTAGTTAGTTGATCAAAGATATCGTATTGCCAATTCACTAATCGTTCCAAGTTCAAACTAGATTTTAATTGAATTCTTAATATATACAACAAATTAAACACATAACAAATATTTTAATCTTATAAATAAAATAAATAAGAAATGTATGTTGCTTTTTTATAAACTGAAAAACCAGAATAGGTTCATTCTTTATAAATATTGTTGAAATAAAGTTTATCATTTTGTTTCTTAGCACATATTAGGCCATGTAGGTTACCTTTTAGTTAAACTAATAAAATAAATATAATAAATAGTTCCGTTGAATGAATCATGAACATTGGACCACATGTTTCTTTTGATGGATTTTTCTGCCATATCCTTTTAACTTTATTTATTTTATATTTTAAAAATCTAATATTACATATTTAGATGCTTTTTTGGTTAGAAAATGTGTGAGAATTTTGGAAGAGTATTTTAATATTTTTCATGTCTTCTGTAAGAAAAAGACACGGTGACCTTTTTAGATATACAGTCTTATAAAAAAACAAAAAGTCTGCGACTAAAACATCTGCTTGCAAACAAAAGAGGTCAAAAAAAGCTTTTGGAAAAAACAAACAACACCAAAGGGTCATTGACCTATCATTATAGTTATAGTATTAGGTGTTTAAAAAGGCGTCCCTCCCCTAAGGGGTTAAGGGTTCAAATGTCATGGTGGACAAACGTCTAGTCTAGGAGTAGATTTTAGAAGGTGCGTGTGTTAGCAGCTCTAAAAAAACATAACATTGATTATTTATATGTAATTAACTCGGATCTAGAAAAAGCTAAGTGTGGTAATTCTAATCATCAAAACAATCAAACCAAAAGTAATTTTTTTCTATCAAATGTTAGATGTAAAAGGAAATATGTTGTTAGGCATCAATGTGGTAAGAATTATCCATCGGCAAAATAAAACAAACCTGTGTCTAGGATAGGTGTCAAACTAAAGACCTCAAGTACAAGGTCGTAGCAACATAACCAACATAACCACTTCAGCTAGCCACGCCTTATGCTTTACTCATGCAAAACTTAAATATATCATATACCTGACATATATATTTTTACATATTTAATAAAAATCGGTTTGGTTGGGCTTTTTTCGGTTTCCTCATTCTATAAATCGAAACGAACCAAAATTCTCGGTTTTTGAAAAAAATAGAAACCACACCATCGGTTTCATGCTCTGTTTCGGTTTTTCGGTCTTGTTTTTTTTTTTTTCGTTTTTTTTCCCGATTTTTCGGTTTATGGTTCGGTTTTTGCTCACCCCTAGCCCATGACTTGAAAGTGATATTTCTGAATTGGTGTAAACTCTTTTGCTATTAACTTAGCATTGTGTGTTCGAGAACTTTGTTACTATAACTTAGTTAATTTATGGTGTATATTTATTTCGAAAAAATAATCCATATTTAATTTGTGTTGATTACATGGATGTTGCTCACTAAGCTTAAAGCTTACAAATGTCTTATTTAATGATCTTTCAGGACCATGTAGCTCTAGGGGCAATGTTGTATGTGAGCAGTGAGAGTCCTGTTGCAGCACAACATAGTCCAGGACTCTCACTTATTATATATATATATACAATTGTTGCCTTGAATGAACAGTGCATATACAAGTTTAGCATTATTATAATTTTGATCCATGTAGTTTTAATTTGTATAATTACAATTTTAGTCCCTATTTGTTGCCTTGAATGAACAGTGCATATACAAGTTTAGCATTATTATAATTTTGATCCATGTAGCTTTAATTTGTATAATTACAATTTTAGTCCCTATTTGTTGCCTTGAATGAACAGTGCATATACAAGTTTAGCATTATTACAATTTTGATCCCTGTAGTTTTAATTTGTATAATTACAATTTTAGTCCCTATAGTTTTTAATTTGTATTAGCTACAGTTATAAATACTAAAATTTGTTACTTTCAATTTTGCCACCAAAATTTTTGCTATTTTCAATTTTGGCCTAAAAAATTTCAATGTTTTTAGTTTTGGCCAACAATAGTAAACTTTCATTGTTTTCAATTTTGGCAACAAAAAATTTGTCGTTTTCAATTTTGCCACTAAAACTTTAAATTATTTTAATTTTGTTACCATTTTATTGACTTCATTAACCGCAGCAACGCGCGGCTCCCTTTCGCTCGTTAGTGATCAAACGTGAACAAAGGAAATAGTTGGTTACCCTTATAAAACATTTTTCCTACTCTCAAAAACCATATAGATGCCAATTAGACTGTACTCTGCTATTTTCGATCGTAAGGATGTATTATGAACAAACTAAATAGTTTAATGACAAATAAAGTAGGGGTGGGCAAAAATACCGATGGTACCGAATTGGCACCGTACCTTATACTTCGGTTCGGTAGTCGGTACTTAATTTAGGGATATTTTGGTTTCGGTACTGGTATCGGTTCGGTCCGGTACCGGTACTTTTCCCACTTCTATATTCAAATTAAACTATTTTCCCGAACATGTACCGGTACCTTATAATTCAGTTCGATACTCGGTACCCACTTTTATGTTATTTCAGGATCGGTACTTTCAATACCGATACCGATTCGGTCCGAGTCTGGTACCATGGTTACCTCTAAAATGAAAGACTAAAAAAAAAAAAGACTAAATATGAACAAATCAAATAATCGATTACTTAATAATTATTTTCCTATTAGTTTTTAACTACATTTGTTAGCATAAAATTAAAACAAAGAAAAATGGAGACCGGATTTTAATAGATATACGTGTAATTTGACATTCGTCAAAAGCTGAATACTCGGCATCTACCGAAGGACTTCTTTCCGGAAGATCTTTGCTTGGTTTACAATACTTTTCCAAGGAGGAAAAGCATCGGGCAGCCACTGCCCTTTTCACATTTGATCAAAATCTGATCGATCCGACTTTACAAATCACTGCTACGAGAAAGCTTCCAAGTAAAACCGATAGATCATCATCATAAATCTTCTCCAATTACGAGTGAGTGTTTATCTTCTAGCATCTCCATTTCTATCAGTTTTTTTTCGATCTGTTTAAACGAATTTCATCCATCATGAGTTAGCTTCTTAGATTAACTCGATTTCTGATATTTTGCATGATGCTTATCTGTTAGGGTTTAACGGGAACTACTTCTGTATTGTTGTCGCTAGTTATCCCCAAACAGTTCTTTGCTGAATCGAACTTAATTTGTGTAGTCCATGACTCAATAGATACTTGATAACAACTTAATTAGTAATCCAAATCTGAAAAGAGAATGAATTGCTAAATCTACAATAATTAGTCTTTCGTAGTACATTTAGGAGACCATTCATCCCGGATCACGGACAACTAACTAATCGCAGAGGCAAAATTTCAGCGTGAGCGAGGTTTGAATCCATTTTTGTAAGTTATCCATGAATTACTAGGTGCATGTCTTGAAGCCTTAAACTGGTGTATTCTCCTTGTTCTGAGGTTTCCAGGGTCTTCATATAACAGATCCAATCAGAGGATTTGTGATCCTTCTAACTATACCTGTTTAGTCCGTTTGGGAATTATATGCTTCTGAGTTGTGATATTATGTTGTTTTTATTTCTCTGCGAATTCACAGATTAGGGAAAGGACTGTTTAAGGAAAGAAAGAGTTGGAGAGAATGTCTGATCAAATAGCAAAAGGTCTAGAGTTTGAGAAGAAAGCTGAGAAGAAGCTGAGTGGATGGGGTATCTTTGGATCCAAGTATGAAGATGCTGGTGATTTATATGAAAAAGCTGCCAACTGTTACAAGCTTGCCAAATCTTGTAAGTAATAAATCAACAATATGAATTGTTTATCAGAACAAAAGAAATCGATTTATGATACTCATCTATCTCTACCAACATTTCTGTTGTATTGAATGACTAATGATGCTAATATTATATAAAACAGATATGGCAAAACATAAAAATTTAATGAATATTGTCTCTTTGTTTATGCTAATGTGACACATAATTTATTAGGGGACCAAGCTGGAGCTGTATATGTGAAGTTGGCCCAGTGTTATTTGAAGGCAAGTGTTATAATGTTGTTCTGTATAGTTTTTTTTCCCACCTGTTTCTTTTTCTTTGTTTATTGATTGTGAATTTAAATTTTACAGGGTGATAGCAAACATGAAGCTGCTAATGCTTATGCTGATGCGGGCCATTCATACAAGAAAACAAACACCAAGGGTTAGCATTCCTTTCACCATTCTTGCATATTTGGCAAATTTATTACCTTTTCCACCAAAGGAACATTAAAAAAATCAAAGTAGATGTAACATTGAATATATCAGGAGTAGAAAACAGATAAAAAAAAAAGATTGACCTCTTGTGATAACTATTTTTCTGCATTTAGCCCTTTATGTATTTATCTACTAATATTATCTAAATGTCACATTTATTTCTCACTTGTTATCATTTGATATATGCAGAGTGTATAGCTTGCCTAGAGCAATCATTAAATTTATTCATGGAAATTGGAAGGCTCAGCATGTCTGCAAGATATGCCAAGGTACACCATCAATTTCATTGATTAAATTAAACACTTATATCTCCTTTTTTTTTCCTCTCTACATATACGCAAATTACAAAAAAAGACTTTTTTTAAACTATTTATTTTACGAGCTTAATTACCGTGACTCCATGCAGGAAATCGCAGAGTTACACGAACAAGAGCAAAATTTGGAACAGGCGATTGCTTATTATGATAAAGCAGCTGATCTTTTTCAAGGTGAAGAAGTAACAACTTCTGCAAACCAATGCAAACTCAAAATCGCACAATTTTCAGCCCAACTTGAACAGTAAGGCCCTGTTTTTATCCATAATAACAACCTACTTACATTTCTTCACAAATATAAATAATTCTCGGTTATTACGTGTATCCAGATACGGGAAAGCTATAGAGATTTATGAGGCGATAGCACGACAATCTCTCAACAATAACTTACTGAAATATGGCGTCAGAGGCCATTTACTTAATGCTGGCATTTGCCAACTCTGCAAGGGTGATGTCATCGCAATCACCAACGCTTTGGACCGTTATCAGGAACTCGACCCCACATTTTCCGCCACACGTGAATACAGATTACTCGCCGTACGTTTCGTTGGATTTATAATTTTTTAAAAGTACTAATTAGTACAATGCACGCCAAATGCAGTACAACCTGTTCTGTTCTGTTCTGTTCTGTCCTGTCGTGTCTTATTGTTTTGTTTTTGTTATGGTTAGGATTTAGCTGCTGCATTAGATGAGGAAGATGTTGGAAAGTTTACGGATGCTGTGAAGGAATTCGACAGCATGACTAAGCTGGTAATTGATCGATTTTGAATTTGAATTATGGTTAATTTTTTTTTAATTTTATAAAATTGTGTTGAACAGGATGAGTGGAAGACGACTCTTCTATTGAGAGTGAAATTGTTGATCAAGGCCAAGGAGGAAGAGGATGATGATGATCTTACTTGAGTTTGTTTTGTCTGAAATAAGCAAGAATTTTATCTTGTGCTGTTGGTATTATCTTTGTGTGGATTTTTTTATGAACTTGGGGGTTTGTTCAGGGCAAATATGTAATTTCATTATTAGTACGTCTACATGGTACTAAGGTTTTGGTTTCTCACGAGGCTCGTGTACCTTTGATCTTCAAAGGTTTATCCTCTGTTTGCATTTGCGTGAATCGGATTGGGTTTATTCAACAATTTATTTTCTATTTCTACGCAAATGTTTCAGATCTCAAAATTCTTGTAGTATATTCTTGTCAAACTTGCTATCACCCACCACATATATAATTTTTCAACATATATCAAACCAGTTTTTATAATAATTTATGCATCGGAAAATAATGAAAATTTAACTAGCTTTACAACTTATAACTTCAGAAAGTAATACATACATAAATAAACAAAAAGCTTTCATTGTTTACATATTACCTAACATGTCCCTGAAAAGTATGATGTTATATACATAAGTTTATGCTCCATGAGATACAAGGGTGTTGTTTAAGGTTTATTATGTCAACTTTATGTAGTTTAATTTGTGTTTTCTTCATGAAAAGAGCCGCTTTAAATGTTGAATTTGCGCTTCATTGCATAAATGTTTGCGTTATTTGATTTTTTGTGTGTTTGGACATTTTGTTGTTAAAAGCGTGTGATTATCGAGGTTTATAAGATTTATGGTATTACTTTATATGCATTCCCGAAATGAAAAAGACAAGTCTTTTGTCTTTGTATGGAAGAAGAAAATTGTAATTTCAAGAAGGAAGGGTTCCATTTTTTCAGATGCAACCAGAGAAGAGATTTTGTTTAATCATTTTGTTTTGGTTTTGAACGTTTTTGGACAAGAAGCAAAAGCACGATTAAGCCCCAATCTCACGTGCGTAATAGGTAATCGTTCAAAACAATAAAAATTAGTAGGCAAAGCATACACACATGATTAAGAAATGAACGAGGATGTTGTTGAGAACAAAAATCATACTTAATGCTTTGTAAACACTACATTACTTCAGCTTCCAAATTGCATTGTAGGTTTTGTATTTAAATTCAACATGGAAGACAATTCAATGACATAAAATGAGAGAATTTTTTTTGAATAAAGTCAATAACAGAACATGTTAAATAAAAATTAAAATTGAACACCAACATCAAGATCTAAACACTTTAAAATGAATGAATCTCACTTTGATAAAAGGCCGCTAAATTCTTTTTTTAAATTCTAGTATTGCACATAGTAATGGTACCCACTTCACACTTCACAAGCAAACAAATGACATACCATCTCAGGAGATGTGACCAAGTCTCCATCAAAACTTGTTATTGCGTTTGTGATATTATTTTTATTAAAGTTTTGTTTGAATAACAATAATAACAATTAGATCTTCTAATATTTCTATTTTTTGAAAACTTGAGTTTGATTTTAATAAATACTATAAATTCTTATAAAAAGTCATATTATATAAAATAATATTTCATCTAAGTGTATCTTATAATATATCCGAATCTTAGAAACTTAATAAATAAATTACCTAATTAAAAAATAGAGGTGTTGTACTATTAAATAATTTATTCTTACACGACGACATTGTACACAGACATACCCACCACGGCACCACCATCATTCTCTCTCACACACTCTCTCTCGAAAACCCTTGTTGGCTGTTGGAATCACCTTCAAATCTTCTTCCTATTTCCGATTCTTCAAATTCTTCTCTAAAATAAACAATGCACAGACGTTTTTCATGAAAGCTCTCTCTCATTATCACCCTCAGTAAGGTAAATTCAGAGTCGCACCTTCTGCATGTGAGCATATGCATATCTATATGGTGTGTATGCGTATATGCATACTACATAGCGATTTGCTTACTTGAAATCTATATGGTTGTAGTGTTTTTCTTGATTTGTGAGCTTTTAGGAGTTCCTTTGTTTTTTTATATTTGAAATTTTTTGACGCCATTATCGTTTTACATAAATCTATGCCTCGGTCAGGTTTATTCGCCAATGTGCTTGTTTTATAGAGAAACTGAAACATCTAATTTTTTATCACTAACCTCTTAGCGTTGCTTTGTAATTTCCCTTTTCCATTATGTGTAAATTAGGGTTTTGGTTGATGAGTTTTGTCTTGTTCTTGCAGGTCGGTATCAATCAGATCTGCAAACATTCGGCTTATAACTTTTAGTTTCATCAGGTTCACATTCAATTTCATAATTCTTTTTTTATTTTTGTTTGATAATTTTTAGCTTCGCTATGATCCGAGTATACATTATCTCCTTCATTTACATAATCTAAGCTTACTTCAATACAGCAGCGTATTTCCTTATATTCATTCAAACTTGTCCTATCTAGTCATAAACAGTTGGTTATTTGAACTTGTCGTTTTGATTTTTGCTCATTTTTGAGAAATACAGACGATGCAGAGACCTCCACATGAAGATTTCTCCCTCAAGGAGACTAAACCTCACCTTGGTGGAGGTAAGGTCACCGGAGATAAGCTCACCAGCACCTACGACCTTGTGGAACAAATGCAGTACCTATATGTTCGTGTGGTCAAAGCCAGAGAATTACCTTCAAAAGATGTCACCGGTAGTTGTAACCCATACACAGAGGTTCGCTTGGGAAACTACAAGGGCATAACTCGTCATTTTGAGAAAAAAACAAATCCAGAATGGAACCAAGTGTTTGCTTTCTCTAAAGACAGAATCCAAGCATCCCTCCTTGAAGTCACAGTAAAAGATAAAGATGTAATGAAAGACGATTTCATAGGCCGTGTTTTCTTCGACCTCAATGAGGTCCCCAAACGGGTCCCACCTGATAGTCCTCTAGCTCCACAATGGTACAGATTAGAAGAAAGAAAAGGGGAGAAACTTAAAGGAGAGCTCATGTTAGCTGTTTGGTGGGGTACACAAGCAGATGAAGCTTTTCCAGAAGCATGGCATTCAGATGCTGCAACTGTAAGCTGGTCTGATGGTCTTGCTAATATTCGGTCAAAAGTCTATCTTTCTCCTAAACTTTGGTATCTTAGAGTTAATGTGATCGAAGCTCAGGACTTGATACCTTCAGACAAAACTAGGTTCCCTGAAGTTTTTGTGAAAGCCATTCTTGGAAATCAAGCTTTGAGGACAAGAATCTCTATGAACAAGTCTGGGAACCCGTTATGGAATGAAGATCTTATGTTTGTAGCTGCAGAACCGTTTGAAGAACCATTGATTTTGAGTGTTGAAGATAGAGTCGCACCCAATAAAGATGAAGTTCTCGGAAGATGTGCTATTCCGTTACAGTATGTAGACAGGAGGTTAGACCATAAAGCTATAAACACAAGGTGGTTTAATCTTGAAAAACATGCTGTAATGGAAGGTGAAAAGAAAAAGGAAGTTAAGTTTGCTAGCAGGATTCATATGCGGATTTGCTTGGAAGGCGGTTATCATGTTCTTGATGAATCCACTCATTACAGTAGCGATCTTAGACCCACTGCTAAACAGTTATGGAAGAACAGTATTGGTGTTCTTGAAGTTGGAATCTTGAGTGCTCATGGATTGACACCAATGAAACAAAAAGACGGAAGGGCTTCCACAGATGCGTATTGTGTAGCGAAATATGGAACTAAATGGATTAGAACAAGAACAATAGTTGACAGTTTTGCCCCTAAATGGAACGAACAGTACACTTGGGAGGTTTTCGATCCGTGTACCGTTATAACAATCGGCGTTTTTGACAACTGTCATCTCCACGGCGGTGATAAGGCGGGGCCCAGTAAGGACTCGAGAATCGGGAAGGTTAGAATTCGTCTTTCGACTCTTGAAACGGATCGTGTTTATACACACTCGTATCCTTTATTGGTTTTGCATCCAACTGGAGTGAAAAAAATGGGTGAGATTCATTTGGCGGTTAGGTTTACATGTTCGAGTTTGCTAAACATGATGCATATGTACTCGCAACCACTGTTACCAAAAATGCATTATATTCATCCGTTGACTGTTGCTCAACTCGATAGCTTGAGGCACCAGGCGACTCAGATAGTGTCCATGCGGCTGAGCCGGGCGGAGCCGCCGTTGAGGAAAGAGGTGGTGGAGTTTATGTTAGATGTCGGTTCGCACATGTGGAGTATGAGAAGAAGTAAAGCGAATTTCTTCAGAATCATGGCGGTTTTAAGCGGTTTGATTTCAATCTGGAAATGGTTCGATCAGATATGTAATTGGAAAAACCCGATAACTACCGTTCTGATCCATATCCTTTTTTTGATTCTGGTTTTGTACCCGGAGCTAATCCTCCCCACGATTTTTCTCTATCTGTTTTTGATCGGGATTTGGTACTACAAATGGCGACCTAGAAACCCGCCGCACATGGACACGCGTCTCTCGTATGCTGATAACGCTCACCCCGATGAATTAGATGAAGAATTCGACACGTTTCCGACTTCCCGTTCACCGGATCTTGTGAGAATGAGATACGATCGTTTGAGAAGTATCGCCGGAAGGATTCAGACGGTGGTTGGTGATTTGGCGACACAAGGAGAACGGCTTCAATCGTTATTAAGCTGGAGAGACCCGAGAGCTACATCGATATTTGTGATTTTCTGTTTAATTGCTGCCATCGTTTTATATGTCACGCCGTTCCAAGTTATTGCCCTTATCACCGGCTTCTATGTGTTGCGCCACCCGAAGTTCCGCCTTAAGCTACCAGGGGTACCGCTCAATTTCTTTAGGAGATTGCCGGCAAGAACAGACTCCATGCTATGAGCAAAAAGATCGATCCTGGTATGTTGCCAAAAATGCCCCTCAAATTCATCCTTTTTTTTTTTTTTTTTTTTTTTTTTTTTAAAGTTTAGTAGGTTGTGATTTTTGAATTAAATCTATCAGTTGTTATTAGTTTATTAGGTTTTTAATGGACCTCTAAGTTTTATTGATGTTTATTGACATTAATTTGGATGCTATTGTTGTACACCATTCATGTTTTCCCCTTTTCACGTCTTAAAATTCTTTTTCATAAAACCGGTTAATTGGGCCGGGTGCGAGACCGGTTAATTGCAGGCCCCGTTAAGGCCCAATTAGACATTTTTTTTTTGGACAAATGCAAACCATTTTTAACCGAGAGAGTTGATTCAGCATTTGTTAATTTGACTCAGCATGTACAAGATGTGTGTTTCCATTGGTTAAACTAAAGGTGACAAATGAACGCCGGTTGTGTATCGAGTCAGTATAGATATTTTTCTATAACAAAGGTTTAGATAGGGGTTGTGAAGGGGTGTATTATATATTTATATTTATAATGAGTAAACAATAATATTATTTTTCTAATAAATTAATTTGAGGTTGTAAGCATGTACTTATATTTTGAGTAATTCTTGATGCCTCTCAAAGTTCGTTATGTTTTAAATTTTGTTCATTTAGCCAATCAAAGATGATAATATTACCAAAAACCGACTCATTATAAACACATGAATCAAAATTATAATGTTAAATATAAGACAAGTTTGTGGATTCAAAGTTTAGACTAGTCTTCGTTCTTTGGTCCTAAAAGATGTGCTTAACAGTGAACAAGCAACTTTTTGGCCCTCGCGATGAGAGTCTAGTGGTTGAGGAGTGAAATTCTATATAGGAGGTCCAATGTTCAAACCCTAACACACCTAAACATTTTCAACTTATATTTGTAAAATTTACATCATTTGTATACTCGTGTCGTGGAACTACAAGAAGTTATCTTTAATGACTACTTTAACATTCGAGCCGGACGCTACGTTACTCTAACCAGCAACACACCACAACAAACACGCAAAGCTATAAAGCTTAGTGAATAACAATATAATAGCACACAACAACTCGTTAACAACATATCAACACAACACAACATCATCGTATGTCATTCACGTGTATATAATAGTCGTTTCACCATTTAATTACATCACAACCACATTGACTAACCTTCACCACTTTTATATACTTGGTCCTTGCCTCAAAGTACTCGTTAGGGTTTCACTTATTTCTTGTTAGGTATAGTCACAAGATACTCATTATGTGACTATACTAACATACACCAATCACTTGTTTACTACTCTCGGTTCAAATATACTCGTCTAGTGTGATTACAAGGTACTCGTTATATAACTACGGTAGCATTCCCAACATATAATCACAATGTACTCGTTATGTGATTATGTCAACACCCAACACGTGGCATGCAAAGTATTCATTATGCATCCACATTATTATACTCAATACATAGTCACAAGGTACTTGTTATGTGACTATGCCAACATCCACCACGTGGCATGCAATGTAGTCGTTATACATCAACTTCATTCTCGAACTAGCTCACCACAATATGGTCATGATATTCTCGTCTCGTTACCACATACAACATATACTCACCACCACCCATATCTAGGATTCACTATTCATTGACCTCTATGTAATTCACCACGTGTACTCGTTAGTGGAATTCTTCACACAATGATTCTAATACAAGTTTACCGTTATGCGTTATATCCTAATTAGCACCATTATCACATATACATACATATGTATCAACTTAATATCAAACCACACATACAAAACATAATAAACACCATATCACAACCACAATGCTATGTAAAGATACTCACCTCATTTAGATGCAATTACTTAATCTTCACTCTAAAATCCTTGTTAGTATATATCACCAGTCCAACTTTCTCAATCAACCTACAATAGGTTTTCGGTCATGTTTTATCATTTACACACCTATAATAGGCCTTAGTATCATTAGGCATCATGTCCTAGCCTTACCAGCCTAGATGTCCCTTAAAAGAACAAAATCTAACTTTCTGCCAAGACTACGCGTCGCGACCAGGACACCGTCGCATACGACCAATGAACATTCAACCCTCACGTTGCGTATTGCTTCCTAGGCGTCGCGTAGCACGAACACTGTGTCTAGATGCAGACCTTAACAAGTATTAATTCCATTCCTCTTAGTCAATTCCATTCCTCTTAGTCAGATTTTAGTCTCAGGTTATTGTATGGTCTATAACATTCAATCAATCCAACAAAACACCACTAATATCAATTCTAGGGTTTCAAAACCCATCAAACCCCCAAATCAAAGAATCTTACCTTGATTCCAAGTATATAGCAACAATCCCTTGCATCATAAACTTCAATTTTCAGTTCCTCCTTCATTTAACCGCTGAGAATCATGAAATCTCCCTCCTGCCTTCGGTTTCTCACGTTTGTAGTGTTTAGGGAACCAAATGACCAACTCAAGTCGTAAACAAGACTTACGTCTATCCATAGCATCGTGTCGCGACCGATATATATACGTCGCGAGACGCATGCGACACGCCACCCATCCCTCGCGTCGTGGCATACCTACTTCTTCCAAATAGCATCATACTTTGCAAAATCCAACATTTATGGCATTGCACTTAGCTTACTCGTTGCGTCGCGACCATATACGCGTCGCGTCGTGTAACACTGTCTTGTTTCTACATCACGTGCCACCTATGCGCCGTGTCCATCACTCCTATGCGTTGCATATAGATTTTTCCAAAACCCGGGTGTTACAAGATTGTCACCCAATTGGATTTTTCGAAGGTCAATAGGAGCAAAAGATGTAAGATGAATTTGGTAGGTTCGTTGCCAAATTCTTGTCTTTCTATTTCTTCTTTGTAATGTTCATATTTAGCACCTCGTTAGTTTGTTATTTAATCGAATTCAGTCATTCCAAAAACTGACATTATATTCTTGGGCACAAGTGGTTTTCCTAGAGATCAAATGACATACGACCGTTTTGTATATATTGCACCTACACCTCCATATACATACACATTCACATACAAACCGTCTTACATATTTCTTATCGTAATGGTTAAATTAACGTCATTCATTTCACTTTATGTCTTTTTGCAATAATAATAACAATAATACTCCTTTTGTAACTATTATTATCATTACACATATACTATTATTATTATTATTATTATTATTATTATTATTATTATTATTATTATTATTATTTATAATTACTATTTTTGTTTTATCATTTATTATTATTCTTATCATTGTTTTTATGTTAAGTATTATTTGAAAATATAAATATAATTATTATTTGGAAATATAAATAAAAAGAAATGAATAGGACACCAGACCTCACAATAGCGACGGACAATGACTAAACATTTAATGTAAAGAAAGTAAATTTTCGGGTTCCGTCGGATATTACCAACAGATTACCGACGGTGATGTTCAGTATTTTGTTGTCACGTTTCCGTCGATTCAGTCAGTAATTACCTACGAATCCATTACGTCAGAGATTTTGATCGGAAATAGGATGCCTCTTTTAGTAGTGATTCTTGTATGCTATATTCTTTCCTTCTCCACGATTAGATTCTGCTCCACTTTTTCGATTTTCCGTCTTTGTACTGCTCCACTGCTTCACTTCTGGGATTCTTTTGCAGGAAAGATTTGAATAACCAGATGCATAAATGGAGATCGATAAAGCAATTCAGCAAAGCAATGACTAAAAGCTCAAGACCAAGTACAATAACGCCGTCAATGTTATTGAAAGAGCTCTTGCTCTTTACCCGTAAGATTCAGTTTCACATGTACATTTATCGCAAAATTCTATTATCCGATTACTCCGATCTTGCTTCACCGTTATAGGGTGTAATTTTGGTGAGACTGATTTGGGTTTTTAGAGATTTAAGAATACACACTTGCAATCTCTATCTATTAATGTCTCTTTCTGGATCATTTGATTCTCTTTGACATTGTTTCACTTATCAGCGTCGAAGAGGTCGCATTCAGCTTCAATGGCGGAAAAGATTCAACAGTAAGTTTATGTACCTATCTCCGATCGTAATCATCTAAATAATCCAACAAATATCCCTTCTCGTAGGTTCTATTACACCTTCTAAGGGCAGGATTCTATTTGAGATTTCAAGTCTGGTTTAGAGGCCTTACTAAAATCCAAACTAACAGAGCCATTTTCCTTGGTGTTAGAATCGGTCATCCCACTACTGTAAGCAATAATTCTTCTTTTACCAAAAAAAAAGTTGATATTACTTAAAGATGTTCATAAAAATGAAAAAAATGTTCGCTTTTTGAGGTGGGTCAACTACAATTCTCTCCAAGCTCACCTGGATGGCCAAATTTCATGAGAGTTAATGCAATTTTGGACTGGTCATACAGGTATTACTCATAAAAACTTCAAATTACAAGAATGACATTTTCGTTATTAACTTGATTTCTTATGGTAGAGACGTATGAGCGTTTCTTTTGACTTGCAAGGTTCCATACTGTAGTTTATACGACCAAGGGTAAACATGGATCAATAGATTAGCTATTGAATTACGCACAGTTGAGAGATGTTAAACGTTGCCCTACTTTCTTTTATTAATAAAGAATGTAAATTTATAAACTTTTTTTTGTAAAGTTTAATCTTGTCTCACATTTTGACAGCTGCAAACCTTTTGTTGACTGCCAATGCTACTGTTAAAGTTGCTGACTTTGGTGTGTCTGCACAACTAAGCGGCACCATTTCTAGAAGAAACGTATTATAGGGTTCTTTTGTATTAGTTTATTAAAAATGTCAAAGTTATTTATATATTTTATTATAATTTTATTTCTTTGGTGACAGACATTTGTAAGGACACCATTTTGGATGGCACCAAAGTGATTTAGAATTCAGAGGGATATAATGAAAAGGTATAAATCAAATCTACTCATGTTTTTAAATTCTCCATTTGTTGATTTATCTGCACTTTCTAATATGTGGTTTGACTGTTTTTGGCTGATTAATTTGTTTAATTTTTGTTCCAGACTGTTGTACTCTGTCCCCACCTTCAATCCCCGCCATTTCCAGAACAAAAAATAACAAAGACCAATAAATTCTAATCAGATACTTGAAATCGAATAAATGTGTGCAGCAATTCTGTGTTTGAGTATAAGGTCGCCCACGTAACATTGGTTTTGTCAATATTTGTGTTTTTTATTTAATTTATTTCGACTTATGTTCCTACTAGCAGTTCTTCTTTTATTTCTCAGCTAGAAAGCATTGGATTCTAGAACAATTCTTGATAAAGCATACGAAAGATTATGTGGATCCGCATCGTACCACATAAGAGGAAACAGACCGCATTGAACATGAGGTAAGACTCTAAATATTATCTCGGATAAAATTAAGTTAGCCCTTAAATCTATGGTCTAAGGGCACAATAGTCATTAAAAAAAAGATAAAGAGCCACACTATTAACTTACGTCACATAGGTACCTAAAAGGGACCAGATTAAATTACAATACAATTTTATCCAAAAAAAGATTATATTATAAAATAAATTACATATATATTATCTCTGATCACAGCTGATTTGCAAAAAATCTTATCCTTAAAAATTTGGCCTCCTTTGAAGTTTCTTAACAACTAAAATTTTGGGTCCAAGGGCATAATGGTCATTTTAACAAGAATTATAACTCAGGTTGTTAACTTAGACGACGAAAGATAATGCGTTATTTTTAAGCACTCTTCAATCACATGTTACAAAGCTCCAGGGCCTGTAATCACCTCCATAATCTAAGCATTTCCAACTGTAGGTGTTGACCTTCATGCAGAAAAAAGGTAAGTGGTAAATGGAAGAAATAACAACGTACTTTCGGCCAATTGTGTGTTATAGCATCCTACTTTAGTCTCTTTCTATTACAGAATTGTGCTTCATTTTTTTTCTTATCAAGTCATTTTACTTTTGAAATCTACTAAATTAGCATTATATTTTCATGGTTTTCTTATTAGGATGTTTTACTTTGAAATTTTCATTCAGAGAGTTCTCTTGCAAATTTGTTCCTTATTTTGAAAATTGTGTTTATCTTTTTGCGGTAGACTGTGATTCAAGGATGCTTATTAATACTGATAATGGTAGTCTTAATGCTGAGGTTTGTGTTTTTACTGATTTACCACTATGCTTATTTTTTATAGTCTGATTGAGTTTGTTAGGTGAGGACTTTTTCTGTGGAACTGCCGAATCAGCTGATGCTAGATAAAGCCTACAAAGTGTTTCAGGTAATCAAAATGTCCAAATGTACTTTGCTGTCGCTAATAATATGGGCAATGTACTTATTTCTTACCCATAATAGCAACATACTAACATTTCTTTACCGGTGTATTTTATTTTTACCAATAATAGCAATACACTTTGTTACATATTGTTATTATTGGTAAATAATTGTAAGTACGTTGCTATTATGAGTAACGAATTGTAACTATGTTGTTATTATGTGTAAAGAATCACTGTTGACTTTAAGGACAACAATCCAAGAAATATCTCAAAAGAAAAAAAGTAAGTTCATGTTTGGAATTGGAATTGGAATTTGTGATTCCATTACATTGTGTGTTTGTCTGTTTAAATCGTTTACTCTAAAAAATATGCGGAAGATTGTGAGAATACCGACAATCATAGGGTACGTGTATACTTTTCAGAAAAAGTGTGATGTAGAACTGATCTTTTTTCACATGTATATTTGTGTTTTCTGAAATATTTTGCATATCGTTACTGTTTCGTAATAAAAAGAAGGTCTGGTCAACTTAAAAGAGTTGCTGCATTCTACAATTGATTTGATAAATCAAAATAAAAGAAAAAAGGCCAAAATCCATAAAGTTTTTAAGTTTAAAGGATAAAAACCAAAATCCAAAAGTTGATCTACTATTAAACCAACCTTAAATTATTTAATAATCGGTCAGTATTCACAGGTCAACGTGCTTCAGCTAATTTATAACCAATAAACCCTACATGTTAAACTGAAAACCTAAATCCCCAAACACTACGTGTTTACCTATGTACTCTAATTTCCATTAATGTGAAATCTTATTCAAAATCTTACGTCTTTGTAGAAATTACTTATGCACTCTTATTTTATGCAAACGATGGTTTATAATCGAACAATATTTATTTATTCTTAAGAAACTGTTAATTTCTTATTTCAATTTGATATTATTAGCAAATATCATTTTTGGAAGTTATTGATAGTTACTTTTTTCGATTTAATATTTTTTATTCTTAAGAAACACAAATCACATCCTTTTATGAAGGAGATGAAAATACCAATGTGGATCTTCT
The DNA here is from genome assembly GCA_023525715.1 of Cichorium intybus. Classification (NCBI taxonomy): domain Eukaryota; kingdom Viridiplantae; phylum Streptophyta; class Magnoliopsida; order Asterales; family Asteraceae; genus Cichorium; species Cichorium intybus. The sequence goes on from CM042012.1 coordinate 17,293,030, forward strand.
ACACAACATACCGGTAAAGAAATGTGTTAAAGTTGAATGAGATAAAGTAACATGCTAAGTTTAAGTCGAAGAAAAAAAAAAGAGATGTGCCAGCTGACAAAACGAAGTTAGCCCAATAGAATTTTAATTCTGAAGTATTATCTTAAAAATTTACAATATAACATAAAGTTTTGGATAGTAGATTTTTCAAGTAAAATGTCTCAACAAGAAAATGCTGTAAAGTAAGAAATAGAACTAACTTCTAATAAAAACAAGTTTTTCAAATTATAATTCCCAACTCTTAAAGAAGAAAAAAAAATGAAAATACAATGCTATAGTTGGTAGATTTTTCAAAATAGAATGCCTTAACAAGTTTTTTTTTAAAGTACAATTCTGGTATATAAAGAAACAACAGTAGGATGCTATAATACACAAATTATTAAAAGTACATCGCTATTCTTGCATTTATCCCCTCAATAAACAACTCATTATTAACATAACAATCTGGATTATCTTTGAATATAGCTGAAAGTTACCAACTAAAAAAAGTTTCTCGAACAGATAGACATCTTCTTTTAAAAAGTTAACATTCCAGCATGATTAATGGTACATCTCTGAATATTGGGAATGTGGGTAGGAATGAATACTCAGAAGTCTGCACAAAATATTGGAAGTCGATGCACACTGCAGTCACACCCAAAGATGGTGTCAATTAATTTCTCATTTTGATTTATTTTTTTTTAAAATATTTTTGTTCCCAAATTAACCTTGTGGAGCTTTTTGTAGGTTATTCTTGGTGAAGAAGTTGCTGCTTCAAAACTTACTATATTTGACTTAACATAACAGATTTGTGATGCAGTCCAAGCCAGGGCAGAACAAGGTGCATTTTGGTCATTTGTGCTGTCGATATTATCATTATAATTAAATTATATTCTTTAAAACCTCTTTATTGAACCAGAAAAGTACCATGGCGTTATCCTGCTTCCAGAAGGGCTTATAGAAAGCATCTCTGTAATCTATGCGCTATTACAAGTAAACTAAAGCTCATTTTTCCTTTTTTGTTACTAAAAATAAGCTGAAAATTTTAAGAAATAGCAACATACTTTTACTCTTTTACGAATATAAGCAATGTACTTAATATTTATTTGCAATAGCAAAGTACATTGCTATCATCCTTAAGGAAATGTAAGTATGTTGCGTTTATTGGTAAAAAGTAAAATTACTTTACTATTTTTGTAAAAAAATTAATTATACTGGCTATATTGGTAGTGAGACTAAAGTACGTTGCAGTGGATAAAAATCAGGAAATTTTATTTTACTAACATTTGTCCGGTGTAACAAACAGAGCCTAGATATTTGGGCATATACGATTTAACTTTCTGATTTAGAATGGAAGGTCATATGCATTATAGTTAAGCGTAATCTGTATTTCAAACAAGTTATTGTATGTTTAGTTGTACATAATGAGATCTTTTCATGGATCTGTGTACATCATTCTTACAAGTCATATGCCCTTTATATGATGTTATTGCTGCGACATGTTTTGTGTATTTACAACTTTGCCCTTCTCCATTTCAAATTTTAGTTTTCTATGTGAAAAGTTTTTGATCTTTGCTGGAAGCTGATAACAATGAAAGTGGGAAAGCTCCTTATTCTTCATGGAGAAAGTATGATGATTTCGATTGGTACTTTTGGTAAGCTTTGTTGTTTTTTTTAATTAAAAATGAAGCTTCATGTTTCTATATACTACTTTTTGTTTCTTTTTATTAGAACACTACTTTCACAAACTACCCACATATAGCATTGTACTTTTGGCTTTCCTCTAAAAGTTTGCTCAATTCTAGCATTGACATTGATTTTTATCTGGATTTTCGGTGGTGGCATTCCTATAACCGGGAAGATTTTCAAACTATAATGCTGTAATAGGAACTATAATAAATGAAACAATGAAAGTACGTTCGTATTTCTTGCAGTTTCTTTTACTAACGAAAATTTATTATGGTTAAGACAATAATGTATCTTAATTAGCAAATATTTTATATAGTTTTATCTTTGACAGGATTGCATCATGTAGAAAGTTGCTTCAGGATCCGCGAAAATAAAGCGTCCCGACACACCCCGACCCACTCAACGAGCTGGGCCACTTACTGAACAGACGGAACCCGTGCATCGCACGGGACCCCACTAGTTAACAATAAATCGTAGTAGATTGATTGAATCAAGCGAGACAAAAATGTTGACTTCTAATATATGCACACAAACCTCCGGTGACCAAATAAAAATTACCAATTACTACCGGTGTGGCGGTATCCACCCTTCTCCCTACCATCAAAAAATTAAGTTATAACCATAATTAAATATAATGATTTTGTAAACAAAAAAAACATAAAATGGCTAAATCATCCCAATCGAACCTGACTAGTCCTTGTTTAGCTTCATAAACGCCTTTGCCATGTGACCATTCTTATAGATCGATGGTCACTTTGCAAAGTGACAAGTCATTGTATATGAACTAAAAAAATGTATTTAATAAGATAGTATCAATTAATTAGATTATTAATATAAGTTATAATTCTACAGTTGACGGAAAGATCCTAATCCTCTAATGCAACAAACAATTGACCGAAAGGAGACAACACGACACCCCAGTTTCCCAGCTAACGCCCCACCCCCATAATCACCAATTTTTTCATCCGGTTGGCTTTACTTACCACAGGCCATCCAACAACGTTTCGTTTGAAATTTGAAAGCACAAATCAGTAATTGAAAATAAACCATACTGTAACGTCTCAAATCTAGTAATAAAATTTTTCGTTTAAAAACAGTTCAAATACCTAAAACGGGTTACCAAATAAAACCATCCAAATTAAAAATTGTTGTTCAAACATTAGAAATCGTATTTATCAAAACATTTACAAACATTATCCAGCGGAAGACTTAATTATCAAAACCTCAGATGCGGTACAGTCGCGCCACGTTCCAAGCTCAAGCCAGCAAAATACCTGAAAATAGTTTGGGTGAAAGAGTAAGCACAAAGTTTATTTACTGAGTTCCCCAAAATACCACACAATCCATTCCATAACACATAATCACAAAAGGTCTCCGGGCTTGTCCCGAAGAACCTGACTCACGGGCTTGCCCCTATCTTGTCCTTTCCTTGGCTCACGAGCTTGCCCCGATCTTGTTCATTCATTGGCTCACGAGCTTGCCCTGATCTTGCCCATTCGTTGACTCACGAGCTTGCACCGATCTTGTCCATTCTTTGGCTCACGAGCTTGTACTGATCTTGCTCATAAACACATAATGCACATACATCACATTATTACACAAAGTAATAAAGCTACCTACGCATGCAACATTACACATAGTATAGTGAGAAGACTCACCTGATCCGCGACCTCAAGCTAGACAGCACTCCACGCGAGTGCTCGCAGATCCCAACAATACGAACCTCCTAACAAGGATAAAATCTACTTAAAACTTCGTAAGTCCCCCTACAAGATAATCCTATAAGACCAGTATCCAAAACCCTCAAGTTTGACCAAAAGTCAAATTGGTCAAAAAGTTAACAATCAACGGTCAAAGTCAACAAAAGTCAACAAAAACCATCTTCAAATTGTTATAAACAAACAAAGAAACATTTAACGAGGCCGACATTGACGCTGGGCGACCCCAGTGACCACCCAAGGCTCATGTCTCCAGGGGGCCCGAAATATTTACGCTATGTAGTGTGTGTGTGTGTGTGTGTGTATATATATATATATATATATATATATATATATATATATATATATATATATATATATATATTATCTGTAAAATTCTTAGAGATTCATGCAAAACTAGCCCAAGATCATTTGAATCAAAAGAAGAAGTAGACTAGCTAACCGGCTTTTCACCAGAGACAATAAATGCGGGAATTGATATTTTACGCCTTTCACGAATCGGCTCTACATCAAAAACCATAATCGACACCTCGTGAGTTGTAAGAATCAATTCAACATACCTATCAGCCTATGGATACATTCCTTCTTCAAGCTTCACTCCTTATCCGGTTTTCCTTCACTTCATCTTAATCTATCTAATGGTTCCTTTACACGGATCAGTGCTCAATTCACTGCCTCACTCAAAATAGATCACTCCTTCAGGAAATCGGGCTTAGTCAAATAACTCATTTATCCCTCTTAAATCATTGATCAAACATTAACAATAACCCAAACGAAATCAGTTTCGAATGTGCTCCACATCAGGATGACAAAAATCAACTTTCAATCCTTTGCCGCTTCACAATTCACGACTCTCCACCATATCAGGAAGATGGAAACTGAAATTGACACCTCTTCTATGTACGCCCAACTCAAGGCTCCACATCATATCAACAACTTGTATTTTGCTCATAGTTTTAAGGTATGTAATTTTCTTAATCATTAATTTTTTTTTTGTCCTAAATTTTTTTTCTTATTTCAAAGTATTACCAAATCATAAAAATAGTTAATAAGTAATATGTTCTAAAATTTCAGACTAGATGTTTGTTTCCAAGTTCTAACTTGATTATTTAAGACCAAAATTTCCGATGTTTGTATGACTAGAATTCTAATGCGAGTTCTGTTATCTATTTTATATTCTAGCTTGTTTTGATATTATCATATTAGATTTTGAGGGGCCCAATTATTTTATTTCGTCCTGGGCCCAAAAAGGTTTTGGACCGGCCCTGCATTTAACAATACTGATTAACCTAAATAAAAAACCCAAATACGAATTTTTTGGTGAAACCTTTAGGACCAAAATTGAAAACATTAACCTTGATATTATTTCTAGATTTATGCACATTTATCCCGTACGTTGGCTGATTTAAGGAGATGCGGATTGAAATAAGCAAGATATTTATAACTTGTGTGACATTCGTCTACAATAACGTGCTGAAAAATGGTATTTCCACGTATTTTCAAACGTTAAAGCATTACAGAGTCTAAAAATTGCCAAAAAAAACCATCGACAAATCCGGAACTTTATGAGAACAAAAACTTCGGACAAAAGTCACACCTTTCGGCAAGGCAATTTCTTATTTCTACAAGAATTCCAATTGCTCTCTCACGATTATATAAATTGAAAACTGCACAATTCAGACACAGTCTCCCATGTCATGCCTCATAGAAAAGGAGAAACCAAACAATAAATATTTTTATAAAGCATTCTTCAGACCCATTTCATTTCTTATTTCGTTTCTTGAAAAATTTTTCCACAAGCGAAATAACATAACACCAGAACTTGATGTTATAGTATTGATTTGAATTGAAATTGTCTAAAGAGTTAATATGTACTTTTAATCCAAAAGATTAACGTTAGTTAACTTTTTAATTTAACAAATATTCTGTATTTTACAGAACTACAGTGGAATTATCTTAGTAAAGTCACACCAATTTTATTTTACAGAAAAGAACAGCTAACCAGATAAATTATTCAAATCAAATCCTATTCGTCCTGTAACTATTTTTGAACGATAACTAGACCAAATGGTTACGCCTTTTCCATTAATTAGCTTTATTTGGATAATTATCTGTTAATCTACCACTTTATATAAAAAATTGAGACTTTTCTGTTAACCAAGCCAAAATATTGGGGGTAAACCGACCACCATTCCGATAAAACATTGGTACTAAGAAAATCAAGAAATGGTAACAAAGAAAAATGAAATCAAATCCGAAATTATTCGGTTAAACAAACAAATATGTGACTGCATCGAAATGTCATCCGATATCATTGAAGTACAGCTCCATTGAAATGGAGAAGGCTTAAGCAGAAGGGATGATCACAAAGAAAATTGATATAAGCACAAATAAAATCCTGGAAACATTTTTATATTCATCTCCAAGAAGAACTTATGTGCTATAACAGAACGCATAAAGAAGACCTCAAAATAAGCAGATTAAAAAGCATCATATGGATATTTTAGATTAGAAATCATATGATAATGAAGAAAAAGAACAATCAAGCAATCTCAGCCGAAAGATGGTGATATATTTGCGTTAATCACAGAAAACATCAGGTATAACTATATGATTTGCATCATAGATTGCATTAATTTTAGTCAAAACCCAACGAAAATTAGAAACCAAAACGACATATGTCTATGATCCTAGTGAAAATTAATGAAAAAAATTGGAGAAACGATGAATATAAAACAATCGTAGTGCATAGCAAGCACAGTTATCTCCGTATCTCCCGTTACATGGATTTTTCGGGTATATGAACGCAACTACTGAGATGTAAAATTATTTGGAAATGATGAACGAAAATGAATCAGACAATAAAGGTGTCGATCACCATCGAGCAACGAATCGATACGAAAATTACTAGCATCATGTTCGAATAGAAACGATTTGCAATCAATAAACGTAGGATACGTGTGATAATGGTGATCCGGGGTCGCAGATCGGGTAGAAACTGGTGACGTCGGAGACTGCAGAACACCATGGGATCTAAGAAGTTGCGGTGGTAGCATCTTAAAGAAATTCGCTAGGGTTTGTTGCGGGCATTATGTGGTTGTTTTGGGCTACAGAGGCCCATTTTAAGTTTTCCAGAAATTTTTTTTAATTTTTTTGTAATATTATATATATATATACAAACAGTACCACTTTATTTTATTATAATTTTTACCCCTGTAGTTTTAATTTGTATAATTATAGTTTTAGTCTATATACAATTGTTGCCTGAATGAACAGTACCACTTTAGTTTATTATAATTTTTACCCCTGTAGTTTTAATTTGTATAATTATAGTTTTAGTCCATATAGTTTTAATTTTTATTAATTACAATTTTGGTCCCTATAGTTTTGTTTGCCAGTTTAACATTATTACAGTTTTGATCACTGTAGTTTTACTTTGTTGACTTCCTTAACCGCAGCAACGCGCGGCTCCCTTCCGCTCGTTTTATACATAATTAGGGTGCAAATGAGCCGAGCCGGAAAATTTAGCACAATGGTTTAATCGTTTATATATGTTTACAAACTTTTATAAATATTTATATATTTTTATAAAATTTGAAATTACGTATATATCTTCATAAATCCTAAAAAATCATATATATATATATATATATATATATATATATATATATATATATATATATATATATATATATATATATATATATATATATATATATATATATATATATATATATCCAAAAGATTAATTTAATAATAATTAATCTTTAAAAAATAATAAGCAATTTTATTATCTCTAAATTACTAAAATACCCCTATGAAATTCTTCCATAATCGACAACTCTTTCACGCTTAAACAATTGATCACGACAAATTCGACTATAATCGCATATTTATATCGAATGAGAAGAAATTGTAACGATTGATGTGTTTGGAAAATTTAGCACAATGATAGTATGGTAATCACAATGTCACAATTTAATTAGTTTTTAAAACAATGAAAAATAAAATTAAAATAGTTTTTTAAATTTTTTAAAATGATTATTTAGTATTAAATTAATCTTTTGGGTATATATGTGATTTTTTTATGATTTTGTACGGATATATACGTAATTTCAAATTTTATAAAGATATATATAAGTAATTATAGAGGTTTGTAAAGACGTAAACAGAATTCTCCCTAGTCCCTATAATCTATACACTCTTATAAAACATATTCATCTATTACTTAAATTACAAACGAATTATACAAATATTAAAGCATAATTGAACTTTAAAATATTAAAATGTATAATCCTTTTACGCAATTTCTAAAGCTTTCATTATATGTATATGCCCTTTTACGTTCTTAGTTTCAACTGTCCTTACTTTTCCATCTTCCACTTCATTTTGAACCTTCCATCTCTTCTCGATTTTTTCTTATTCTCTTAAACGTTGGCGAGTATGAAGAAAGGCTCATCGCCAACGTTGTTAGATTTCGTTGTTAGCTAACTCCTCACACCCTATTCTCTCGAACTTTAGCGTGTATAGAAAACTGGAGACACATCGTCAACGTTGTTAGATGTCGTTGTTCGCCAATGTTGTTGTTAAATGTTGTCGATGCTATTGAAAGAGCTAAAAATATATTGAATTTAAACATTTTGCTCATTGTTTTCAAGTATGTTAGGGTTTGTATCAGGTTTGTCTTATGGATCTTTAAAAATAAAATAGATCACGTTGATTTGATTCCATATAGGGTTTGCTTTTTCTTTTTTCTACATAGTCGAATGAAATATCCATTTTTAGCATCATCGATTGAAAAATCAGTTCCCAGGGATGCCCGATTTCCTGCATTTCCAATTAAAATGCTCGATTTCAGCACCGCCAGACCACAGGCGCCGCTCATCCACCTTTTTTATCAAAAAACGCCACCATTACTCCATTTTTTACACTAAAAAACGTTTCCTTGGTCCACCTTCTTCACCAAAAACTCTGACCGTCATAACCACTCCACGGCTCTACCTTTTCAGTGCGCTCATCGTGTTCCATTTCCCTATTTTTTCTGTTTTGATATCACCTAAACAGAACCAGTAGAAACACAAGGGGTTCTTGTTGCTAGAGGTAAAAACAATTGTGTCTGCTCTGTTTGAAATGTTGTGCATCAATCTGTTGCTTTTTTGCTAAAATGTTACAAGGAGTGGGGGATTGGTTCAAAGTCTGTCTATAATTAAAAATATTTCATTATTGATGGAGGTACACATCGTAACACCACATACAAACAGCGGACCACCACCACAATCATGACCACACACACCACTGCCATCTATTTGTCTTTGTCTATGCACACACATGCCACACCCTATCTCTTTGTTTCTATTTTTCACTTTTGGGATTTTCAATAATAACGGGAAGAAAGTTCAAAAAAGGTTAAGGATTGTAATATTGTCCAAAAGTTTAACGGACAGTCTCAATGCCCCAAGGGTATACTAAGAAAAGAGCGTGCGAAAACCACCATCTGAGTCCCACTTGGCAAGGACCAGTCCTCAATCAAAGAAGTGCTTTAAAAGGAAGACTCTTTCAAGAGTTAAGTTCTTTCTTAGCCGTTTGATGTAAGTTTACCTACATGAATAAGCAAATAAAGGAAGTCTTTATTCGCATACATTGCCTCCCTGTTAGCTAGTTGCAGTTAAATTACAACAAATATTTCCTTTGGAATCCTGTCGGATTACGACAAATAAACGACGAAAATCTAAAGTGAGTTAAAAAAATATTTCCATCGGTTTTCGTCGTAAATTAGTCGTTTTTTCGACAAATAACCGACAAAATAATTTTTGTCGCTATTTTTGACGTAGAATTGTCTCAAAAATTTAGGATTTTTGTTTTGTAGCAGATTTGTTGTATTTCCGTTGGAATTATGCGACAGAATAAATATGTCGGAAATGTTCGTCATATTTTCCTCTTTTCTCTGGTAGTGAAGTATAAGTATAATGATAATTAAATAACCAAAAGTGTGATGAAAAAGTCTTTATCGTATAGGAACTGACCTAGTGGTCGTGGCAACAACATGGTTTATCATCTTACATATATTTTCTTCCAACTTCTCTAAATTTGTTACGTCAAAAATATGTGAGAAACTTTACGTTCTATTTTTGCTAAGGGTTTAGTGTCGTTATCCATCGATCATAATGAAGGCTATATTACTATTTTAAATCTTGAAAAGAAAGAGACTCATCCGTTATGTAAATATTTATATCAAATTAAATCCACTTGAAGAGTTGTAGTCAAATTTTATACAGAATAACCTAAAATTTACAACATGAGCTCTAAAACATGATCCTAGATGCATCGATGAACAAAACATATAGGGTGATGTTTCACATAAGGAAACAAGCAAGCCCTTGGCTACTATAAAGAAGCCACCATGATAATAATGGAATGCAACACTTCAACAAAATGATAGAGAGCTCTTAGCTAATCATTTTATGACTCTGTATGTCCTTTGACATAGATCCACTCCGGCCCACCCGCACTCCTCACATTCATTAAATACAAACAAAAATTTAATATTTGAAAATTATCAACAAGTCAACTCACAAAACTGTTTAAACCAAAGAAATGATGGGGTTGACCTAACACAAGTTCGAATTTTTGAATGTCAATGAATAAAGTAGTAGTGATAAAAATTAGTTGTTTAACATTGAGAGAGGGTGCAAGAAAGAATAATGCATTCTAATGATAAAATAATCTGATACAATGTATCCAAGGATGAATAGTTGCATATGCTTTATGTTTAATGATTTTATATATGAGCATAATTACTAGTCAAGTATACATACATACATACATACATACATACATACATACATACATACATACATACATACATACATACATACATACATACATACATACATACATACATACATACATACATACATATATATATATATATATATATATATATGTATGTATGTATGTATGTATGTATGTATGTATGTATGTATGTATGTATGTATGTATGTATGTATGTATGTATGTATGTGTGGTCCAAAATTGTTCTTCCAAAAGAGCCTTGTGGAGAGAAGAAAGATTAGAACATATACAGACATTTATAGGACCTTGTCGCATCAGAGATGGAGGCTCTATGAGGATAAATATGGACATGTTAGGCAACGGGGGTGTGAGACGTTGACTCTGATACGATATAGGATATATGCGAGGTCCAAGATTATCTCTCTAAAAGAGTCCTTGTGGAGAGAGGGGAGACTCCAACATATATAGACATTTATAGGACAGTGTCGCACCAATGGGAGATATACTAATACACACACATATATATACACACACACACCGAGAAAATATTTTTGTGTTGGAATTACTGATTGAATTTTGATATCAAGACGGTCAACAACACTAAATGCTCTATGAACTTTGGCTATTTGGATTAAATAGAACAAACATAAAGAAAAAAGAAAAAGAAAAGAAACATCCGTCTCACTACATTGAACCTTCTGAGCTTCTTGACTTAATTTGTTGCCCAACTCATTATAAGGGAGTTTCATAATGGAAGGTTTAAAAGAGCTACATATCCTAAACAAAATTCACCTGTTGAGAATTCATCAGAACTTCTGTGAGTCTTATAAATATGGGGGATTGTTAGAAAAATATGATTTTTTCCAACTTTAGACACATGTAAATCTCGATATTTATTATCAAATTATGTAATATTTAATCGTGTTTCATTTTTCTTGAAGATAGCTTCGTAATATATATTTCTAGTCAAAATAGGAGTAGATTATATATAGTGTTGCCATTCAAAAAAAAACTAGTCAAAGTAGGAGTTAAGGTGAATGTGATATTGACTCTCAGTGTAATGTATTTGCAAAGAAAAAAAGGTAGAACTTGTAAAAAGGAATGAAGTTGCTCCACATTGGTGGGAGGGCAAAGTTCTAATGGGTCTATATTGTAAGGAGTATATAATCATCTAGTTGAATTGTTAGAGATCTAACGGGAGGACCACATACATATGTTTATGATTCTGATTATCAATGTAGTTCTTGAGTCTTTGCGAGTGCTACATGTAGAGGTGCCTTGTACTTCACAACAAAACATAATGAGCCTTCCATTTTTGAGAAACGAGTTCGGGTTGAAGTTGTCCATTAAGCTGACTCACCCGAGCTGCCTGTGCCAAGCTGATTTTGAGTTGGGCTACCTCACAGCGTGAGTTGCCTCTCGGGCTACCTAACAACTTTACTTATGCCTTAGAGAGAGAAACTCCCTCGCAACTTGTGTTGTCTGTATACAACGTGGGTTTCCTCGTTGAGGTTGTCTTGCAGCTGAGTTACCATTGTAGCTGTTTGGCTACTTCAACATTCCTATGCTAAAACCTGTCTAGATTTGAAGTTACAATTCCACTTTCAAGTCAATTTTAAGTCTCGTTAAGTCCTAATATTACTTTTTTTGAATAAGGTTAATCAACACTTATTTTCCAAAATAATATCAATAATATCAGGTGTTTTATGTTGAATTTATCACTATAAATCGGGATCAAGACTTAATGCTTTAAGAACCCTATATTCACAAAACTAAGAGCAAACTAATAACAAATAGAGTCGCTAACTATTCCACTTTAGGTGAATTTTCAGGAAATGTTGGTTCAAGTCCGACAGTATATAATGTTCTTACTGTTGAACACTGGGAAATATATTGAATAAAGCATGCAAGTTCCTTTTTTTGAACGGCTGAATGCATTAAAACTAGCAAGACGCTAGAAAGGAAATTGCAAATAATTTAGAGGGTTTTGGAGCCAATTGGTCCAAGTAAGATTACATTTAGAACATCTATGTTTAAACCAATAAAAATACTAATCAATGACCTTGTGGTTAAGCCATTCATCCTTGTTTTTGTTGGGGTCGAAAACGAAGTTATTTTTGAATCTCCAAATTGCCCAAAGAGGCGTGTAAATGATGGAATGCGTAGCTTCTTTCTTCATCATTGTAAGTTCTAAGGAGGAGAGCCAGGCAACGAGATTCATACTTGTGGTAAAACTGGGGATCGAGATACCGAGCCAACGAGATAAAAGCATTCCATAACCTTGTGACAATTGTGCAAGTAGAGAATAGGTCGCTCACTGATTTGACATGGTCTAAGCATAATGGGAAAGCAACATTAGTGATGGAGACACCTTTAGCTGAAAGGTTCAATCTAGTTGGTAATCTAACAAGACAAATACGCCAGAAAAACATATTAACTTTTTTTGGGACGAATCTACACCAAGTGTTAGTATTATCATTGTCCAGAAGCAAGTAATTTTAAATATGGGCCCGTGTGGCTTTTATAGAAAAATTGTCGTTATCATAGGTTCTACCACCAAGTATCAACTTGGGAGGAATAACTAATACCATTAAGAAAAGTCTCAAAATCATTGCATTGCGTGGTTTCTAACTGCTCAAGAGTACGACACCATCTCCAAGACCAAGAATTACCATTGCATTTATCTCTTAAGACGACATTTTTGTTAGGATCAAGAGAGAAAAGAGATGGAAACTTAATAAAAAGAGGGTGCCATCAATCCAAGTGACTTTCCAAAAGAGGGTAAGATTTCCATTACCAATTTTTCGACGAAGCATGTAATGAGGAATGATACCTTTACCATGCATGCTTCTATATGAAGACAACATCCGACCCTATAGGCCACCCCTACCCCACGACTTGAGTGAATTGAAGTAATAAGAAGGATGATAGAGGGATCTTCCGTAAATAGTTTTTGTTAGGTGAAATTTCAAAGTTGGTGAAGATTTGGTGAAGGTTTTCAAAGTTAGGCAAAGCCTCTTTCTTTGATTTGAAAATTCACATTTTCACATTAATTACTTACATGTATAAATAGAGCATTAGATGAAGAGCATCATGCACCACAACACACAATACATGCAAAGATTGAGTGTGTATCTCTTGTAATCTCCTCATTCAAATAAAATCTAGTTGTGCCCGTGGATGTAGGATTGACACCGAATCCGAACCATGTAAAATCCTCGTGTTATCTTTTGCTTTATTTTTTGCTTTCGTGTGTGAGTGTGATAGTGTTTCCGCTGCGTGTACCCTGTCCGATTCCTAACAACTGGTATCAGAGCTTCGGGTTTTGGAGGAGGTCTCGGTTTTAGAAATTAGAGTATGCTCTGTGGTTGCAGCTTCGTCTGATCTTCTACATCAGAAACTAATTTCTATTAATCGTATTAAAGGTGTCTTGGTACTTTGAAGGGTACTGTCTGTCACACACGAGTACACTGAACGAACCGGTCAGGTCCGTGCCATTGTTGTGTCTGTTTCGTTGTCTCAATTTGTTTCTTGTTTGTCGTAATGGCTGAAGACAAGGTTGTAATCGAGAAGTTCAACGGTTCTGACTTTAGCTGGTGGAAAATGCAATTAGAAGCATTGCTATGTCAGAAAGATTTGGAGATGGTACTTGGAGACAAACCGGAGAAAATGGAAAAAGCTGCCGAAGATGCATGGAACTCAAAGGACAAGAAAGCTAAGACGGTTATTATGTTGTCGTTGGAAAGGAGCGTTGCTTTCAACATCATGAAGGAAACCACGACACGTGGTATGATGGATGCTCTGACGAACATGTATGAGAAACCGTCGGCGGCTAACAAGGTGTTCTTGATGAGGGAATTGTTCACGACAAGGATGAATGAAGACAGCTCAGTTACGAATCACATTAACAATCTAAATTCAATTCTGTCCAGATTATCATTTGTGGGAATTAAATTTGATAATGAAACTCAAGCTGCGCTGCTGCTAGCTTCACTACATGATAGTTGGTCCGGAACAGTTACGGCTGTTACTAGCTCCGTGGGAGCTAGTGGTATGACTTTTGAAGGGGGTTAGAGACTTGGTTTTGGGCGAGGATATCAGACGCAAAAATCAAGGTGGATCATCTTCTTCTGCGTTATTGAATATGGATAGAGGTAGAAGGAATAGCAGGAACAGTGGGAGCCGAGGAAGAAGTTCTTCTAGAACTAGGAAGAATGTGAAGTGCTGGAACTGCCAAGAGGTGGGACATGTTAAGAGTCAATGTCCAAAGAAAGAATTGAACATTGCTGGTGCTGAGGGTGTGTCTGAGGATGATGCACTGATACTAAGTATGGAAAGTTCTCTTGGGTCATGGATTCAGGGGCTTCGTTTCACGCCATGGACAACGTAGAAACGATGGTGAATCTAAAAGAAGGAGATTTTGGGAAGGTACGGTTAGCAAATGACGAGATGCTTCAAGTAACGGGCATGGGAGATATTGATCTGGTTACTTCATTGGGAACTACATGGAACCTGAAGAATGTCAGGGTAATTCCGGAGCTGAAGAAGAAATTGATTTCTGTTGGTCAGCTGCATAAACAAGGACTGTAAGTAAGGTATGGTGGTGGTAAATGGAGGGTGGTTAATGGAAATTCGGTGATTGCTCAAGGTATGAAGCGTGGGTCATTATATATGGTTGAGGTACCTGCTAAAGGAAGTATGACCGTCCCGGTTAAGCATGGCAAAATCTGGTTCGCTAAATCTAGTGCTAAGAGAGTTCATTTTGCAAACATGAATTCTGGAGCCAAGGGGATGTTAGCTGAAGGAGTCGGAAAGTCTAAACCATTCAGGGGATTTTGTGACAGTGGGAGCACGGGGTGTGTTCCGGGTACAGTCACAAAGAGCCGTTGGGTTTTGAAGACTAAGACTGAAAAATTCTCTCCTGTTGGAAGTTTGCAAAGTTTGGAGAGTGTTAGTGGTCCTCGGTGTATCTCTGGAGCTGGTGGAGTGTCCAAACCGGTTGAGACAGAGGATGAGTCGGTGGTGGGATTAGCCACGGCTGAGTTGGAGCTAGTGGGAGTTTCAACTGGCCCTTCTAGTACTTGAAGATGAGGGGCGGCTACAACTAAGGGAATTTGACTGAGTCTTAGCTTGTTCTTGGGAACTGGAAGCTTGGAAGACTTGTTATGTTAGGAGATTAATGAGAGATGTTCAAATCTTCAAGTGGGAGATTGTTAGGTGAAATTTCAAAGTTGGTGAAGATTTGGTGAAGGTTTTCAAAGTTAGGCAAAGCCTCTTTCTTTGATTTGAAAATTCACATTTTCACATTAATTACTTACATGTATAAATAGAGCATTAGATGAAGAGCATCATGCACCACAACACACAATACATGCAAAGATTGAGTGTGTATCTCTTGTAATCTCCTCATTCAAATAAAATCTAGTTGTGCCCGTGGATGTAGGATTGACACCGAATCCGAACCACATAAAATCCTTGTGTTCTTAATTTGTGAGCTGAGTGTGTGAGTTTCGTGTTCGTATGCTAAGTGTCTCGATCCTAACAGTTTTAATTATTTGGACCCTAAGAGCATTATTTTCAGAGACAAATCTTCTCCCCCACTTTTGAAGAAGAGCTAAATTAAAGGCTTTAAAACTCCCAATTCCAACCCCACCTTTTTATTTAGAAGAAGTAACCAGGTCCAATTAACCCCACGGAATTTCTTTTTATCTTTAGTACCACTCCAGAAAATTTTAGCACGATAGACTCTAGGTTTTTCTTGACAATGGAAGGCATAAGAAAGAGAGACATGTAACAAGTACCAAGGGTTCCAAGGACTAATGAAATAAGAGTGGATCCACCTCCAATGGAAAGCATATTTGTTTTCCATTCCATTTCGAAAGACGTTTGTCAAACTTATCAATGATTGGCTGCCAATAAATACCTCGATACATGTTTGCTCCAATCGGAAGACCAAGGTAGGTGAAAGGAAGTTTGCTCGAGGAACATCGAGTGACAACTGCAAACATTTGAACTTCTTCAGCTTTGACCCCGATACTAACATTAGTCTTCGTCATTCTGTCTAAATTTTTGTTTACTACATTTTTTTGATAATTTCTTCTTTGTTAGAGGGGATCTCCAATAAGAAGAATCGTTCTTCGATATTTTATTTTGGCAAGTTTATGAAGGCAACTTATTGCCACCAAGTATTTACAAAGTTCATTCTGCCTATTTGCAAAGCCCCCTTATTTACGTTGTGAATCATCGTGATTTATCGCAACATTGTAAATCTCTTGAACCTTAAATTTTGTGGACCATAAAATAGCGTTGAGCAATAGGTATCATTGTTGAAAGTAAGTTTGAAAGAAAACAAAGGTTATAGAAGTAAAATTAAACGCAACAACGTAGAAAAACTGAAAAAATAAGTGGTAATAAGTTCTCAAGAAGACTTGATTACATTTGAGAGGTGCAACAAAAATTTTAAAATGTAAGAGACAATTTCAAAACAAAAAACAAATATTAACATAATTGTTAAAGGAAATCGTTATGGATTTATATCTCTTTGAAAGGGATGTTTACAAACATGGTAACGCAAATTTCCGTTATGAACCTTCGTGTCTTATAAGTTTATAGTTTTTTTAATGGATTAATGTCATTAAATATTTCCATTCTACCCCCAACCCACCAAAAAAAAAAAAACTAATTAGTTTTCATGACCCTTCAAGCATTTGGTTAAGGTCTATCTATATATTTAAATCCTATTGAAAAGGAATTTATAAATAGTGGAAGCTGGTTAAGGAAGTACATGTAGATGTAGAAGGGAGAACATATTCATTGGAATTAATGGATTAATGGTCTAATGGATTGAACAATGTTTTTATCTCACTTGTCAGCAAAGGAAAAGAGAAAGTTGATGTGTTTGACCCACATTTTCCACCACTTACAACGTAAGTTTTCATTGGCGTAATGTCAACATATACATGTTATTCTTAGTTGCCAACAAATCAAATGATTCTTAAATAGCTTTTATGACACACAAATTTGTTGAGATAAAAAGAGTAATGCATGGCGTTGCATTTGGAATTAGTATGATGCAAGTTTTAATGACCATTTTAATTATATGTTCGACGATGTATATATTAGCAAGACCATTATTGCTTCGTGTTGGAAATTTAAGAAGGAAATATGCAAGTTGATAATTTTCTTTGTCCCACATTGGTGGGAGGTTGAAACTTTTGTGGGTTTATAAGGTTCTTCTCTTCCTTAGCTTTTAAATGTAGTAAATGGATCAAGGGATGGACTAGCTGGATAGATGATACCAGAGATTCTAAATACACAAGTGGTTGGATATATACTTTAGCTGGCGGAGCTATTTTATTGGGCAAGTATGATGGCAGGTGATGTGTGGGGGTAAACTTTTAAATCTATAATGATACCATGAAAATCGATGGGAGATTGTGTTGGAAATTTACATTAAAAGCGTCATCTATCTGTGTGAAAGGAAACTTTCCAACTTGGTGGGAGATTGATGAACCACTCCCACATGCGCGTTGAGTCGGGCCGTAGACGCGAGATGTGAGGTTTGCAAAATGGTACGATTTTGGCGCACTTTGCACTTCGCACGATGCATCAGTTTCTGGGAGCTTTTATTTTTAGAGAAGTTCAGGTCGGATTGAGTTAGACCGATCCGCTCATTAGGTTTACACCGTTGACTTCGTGGATAGAGTCCATGAATTTTCTAGAAGTTGCAAGAATCGGATAATGAACATATTTGAAATCGGATGAGGCTGTCCAATATTCAAATTCTGAATTGCTAAATGGAAGTTTATATAGAATTCGAATTTCAAATATCGAATTTGAAAATTCGAATTTGAAGACATTTAGAATTTTCCAGCTAGTATAAATAGAACCTCCTCGGTCTCATTTATTCGACACCTCATAAATGAATTTCTCTACTCTCTCCTTTCTCTGCGATCTATCTTCTTTCGCTTCCGAGTATTCATTTTGCATTTACATGTCATTCTAAAGTTGTTGGAATGAAAGATTATACATTAAATCCCGGGGTTTTACGCTGATAGTTTATAGCCGACGAGCGTCGTAAAAACCTTTAAGGACATAAGTCATTTCCTTCGGTCTTACCAAGTCAAGAATCAACGAACTTCATGTAGGTTTTAACTTTCTGTCTCTTATTTTACTCGTCGAAAACGGGAAAGTCTCTTTCTACATTTTTTATAATCAGACCTGGTCGTGGAGGATCAATATGATTTCATGGACGAAATTCGGTAACTAATAATAAGAGCTGTATTTTTTATTAGCTACCAATAAATATATAATTATCAATATTATTTATCGATCCATTTGCTTTGGATTTAGCTACTATTCGTTATCAGTTCCTAAAACTAATTTCCGAATTATTTGTCTATAAAGCCTGAAATACACATTTCGCGCTTTAAGCATGAACTTCTTTTTTCTGGGTGTAAAATGACTTGATTCATCAATGGGGTTCATGGCCTCAACATATCATTTCATTCTCATAATACCCCAATATTGGTATCTTGTGAATTATCAACATGTCGCTCTTGATGTTTAGTTATGGCCTAACTTGCCACTACTTCCATATACACAACACTGTTAAATTACTTAGAGAAATTCTAAAAAATATTAACATTTTTAAAAATCTTAAACATTAACAAAAGGAACGCTTATATGTTTCAAAATAGACGTAGTGGAAATGCAACGCACGAAAACTTACGAAGGCAGAGCTTTAAAAATTGATTTTGTTGATTTGTGGTTGGAACTCTAAGCCTATCCGGTGTATGTGCGGGGAGGGGGTGCGGTGAGGGGTTTCCCCCACGAGAAACACCACTCCCATGTGGTGACCTCACATTTTTGTGCTCGCAGGAGAAGAATTCGTCACGCGGTGAGAAGAAGCCAACGACTATATAGCCGTTATATATATATATATATATATATATATATATATATATATATATATATATATATATATATATATATATATATATATATATATATATATATATATATATATATATATATATATATATATATATATATAAATACAAAATTTTTTTTACCTCTATATATACACAATACGTACAATACATTTTACTAGACAAACATTATTCACAATTTGCATTACAAAAATTGTTTAAATGACCCTGAATCCCCCATTCAACCTGTTTTTTATCCTCCTAGCACCAATTTCATCGAACCCCAACTCGAGCCCGTCGATGAATCTGATTCTGATTCAAGTTCCGATTCGTGCCCGAAACACAACTTGCTTCTGATTCAGATGAGGCCTCGCTCCAACGTAAAAATTCCAAAAATCCCGCAAGAGAGCTGGTCTTGCTAATCCTTTACATTGGACCCTTGAAGAAAAATCCACTTTCGCACGAGCGTGAGTCGATGTTTTGGAGAATGCCGAATCTGGAAATGCACATCTAAAAGCCATTTTTGGGAAACTATTATGATGGTGCTTCATGCACATCTGAGGCGTGAACCTTATCAATCGAAAGACACCATAAAAAATTTTGAGACATGAATAAGGCGGTGAAGAAATTCAACGGTCTGTACAAGAACTTCAAAAGCAACGTGAAGGGGGCCCTGAGAGCGAAACGTGGATCGAAATGTAACACCATATTATTAATTTATATAGATTTTGTGTTAATCTTAGTGATTAAGATTAAATAGGTTGTTATATGAGTTAGGATGGTTAAAAACCCAATTGAGTAAAGTTTTGACTTGTAAAATGTCAAATTAGAGCTACACGGGTCGTGTATGGCCACACGGGTCGTGTAGCTCTTGTTCAAAAATTACCGAAGCGAGTTTGGGTCTCACACGGGTCGTGTGAGGCTACACGGGTCGTGTGGGTCTGTGCATATTCAGGATGGCTTGCTGTAGGTCTCACACGGGTCGTGTGAGCCTACACGGGTCGTGTCGCGCATCAGGGGTATTTTAAAGTACGAGTTTTCCTTCATTTGGGTCATTTCCAATTCGACCAAAACCCTCCCAAAACCCTAGAAATCGATTCCTAAGCTTTCTAAGTCGAGATTTGAGTCTATCTTTCACGAATTGAAGCTAGAGATTTGTTCCTTGAGCTTGAAAGGTAATCTTCTTTGATTTTTATCTTGTTTTGACGGTTGAATCTTTGGAATTGAGATGGTTCCTTGTGGTTTTGATGAACCACCTATAACTAGCATGAAATTAGAGTGAGTTTACTTGGAATTGTGTGTGTAAGGGAGTTCTAATTCGAGACCTAAGCTAGTAAAGTGTTTGTATTTTGTTTTTAGGGTTATATGAGTTAAATTTGTGAAGTTGGAAGTTATAATTAGGATAGTATTGCTATCTTTTGATTGTAACCCTTTCTTATGATTCAAATTCTTGATTGTTATTGATATTGAGTATGATTGAGATTGTTGAATATTGAGTTTGACCTGAGATATTGTGATACAGCTGAGGCTAGACAGGAGCACGACAGACGCGATTCAAGAATTTCATAGAATAACCCGACAACAGGTGAGTAGTTATAATTCATTGTGAATGGTTTAACTACAACTAAATTGAATTGTTGTATATCTTGATTTGGATGAGACAAAAAATTCTACATGAGTTAAACAGGGTTGAGAATCCTTTGTTTGACTTAATTACTTAGTTTAATTGAGTACGTCAAATAACTGAGATAGTCATTGAAATGGAATGACTGAGATAGTCATTGAAATGGAGATAGTGAGTTGATTGTGGAAATCTTGTTAATTATTTGAATGATTTCTAAACTTGATAAACTTTCTCACTAGGATAATTTAGCTCATATAAATAGTTATATGTTTGTGATATATGTGACAGGGGTAAGAAGATAGCTGAGGGATGATTGCATGGATATGAGACTTGACTTTGACTGTTTGTAAACCTGAATATACTCTTTTGTATAGTTTTGTAGACGGTCTTTTGTAAACCAGTTTTTGGGACGTGTTGTTTTAAGTACTTGTTCTTTTGATTTCTACTTGTACTTATGTTGCTTAATCTTGATTATACCATGATCACTTTGTTTATTTTGAGTGATTATGACGTAATCTAGAGATAAGAAAACTGAGTGTTACACGAAACGATCCAAAATGTAGGAGACCAGTTACACGACGTCTCCGGATGCACATATCGGTATAGATCTTAACCAAGATGATGACGAGTTTGAAAGGCCAATATGACGCAACGAGCAAAAACGAAAGGAAAAGTCATGAGGAGCGATTGGATGAAATGAACGACAAATTCGACAAAATTCACTCGATTATTACATCGCATGTGAAGAACGAGTACTCGTGAAGGAGAAAGCCTGTGAGAAGAAGCAACAGGTGATTGATATGCATCTTTCAATGCCGCATCTTTCAATGCAACTGACGAGTTATCTATCTGAACCGACCTTCGAGATGACATTGAAGACGAAGGAAAATATTTTGAAAAAATGTCAAATTTAGTATTTTAGTTTTCTATGTGTAGTTTTAATTTATTTTTATGTTTACTTTACTTTTTTATTTTAAGTTTTAAGGTATTTGTATGTTTTTCTAATTTTTAAAATATTAGTATAATTAAATTTTTAATTAAAATTAATTTTGTTTGTTTTTTAAATTAATTATTTTTAATTTTAAAAGTGAGGGAAAATGAGAGGTAGTGAGGGGTAACTATTTCCAAAGGTGAGAAGATGAGTGATGTGTGGTAACTGGATACTAATGTAACAAAGAAAAAGCGAGATACCACACTAAATAGCCTAATTTTTTTAAGGTAGGTAGGAGGAGCAAATCTAAAAGTTAGTTCATACGTAACGACATAATTTGGAATAATTTTCATGTTACTGTCATTTCATCCTTAAATTAAGGGTTAAAATTAAAATTAGTAATTATACTTTTAAAATTTTGCTTATTTAGTCACTTAACTTCTTTTAAGTTGTAAAAGATAACTGAGTATGTTAATTCTTGTCAAAATGGTTACTATGATTGACAATATACATTTTTGTTTTTTTTAATAAGGGATAATGCTACACAAAGTTTTGGAATTGTATATGTTTGGTCCGTTAACTTTTTTCTTTGCTGCCTAGGGGATTAATGTTACAAAATTAATGTTTAATTGGTCACAGAAAGTCGAGTGACTCGGTAAGCCGATAATATTCAGAATGGACTCACTGGGTATAAGTAGAACTGTAGAAGTGTATAAGTAACTGTGTAGAAGTCCAATGAAATAGAAATACAGGAAATTCAGTATATATGCTGAAATAAGAAGCCATAAGAATCGAGAAAGTAGAAAACGAGGAGATGATGATGTAATTTTAACAGTCGGCGTTTCCCCGCCGAATTGGAAAACGCGTTTCTAATTGTCGATTGGAACATCACAAATTCGAACATGAAATCGTATTAGGTTGTGTTCGGAACTCCAAAATATCGAACCACGATATGTTTTAGGAATCAATCGGTACAATTGGAGCTTCGATTAGGGCCGTTGGAGATTCAATTTGAATCACGATTTGGAATCGATCAGGATCAATTTCGAACTTGGATTGGCTACGGAGCGAAAAACGCCGGGTGCTCCACAGTCATACAAGCAACAACAACAACACCAATGCAATCAGCAGTAGCGCCTGCCACCGATCATCATCTACATCGTTTCCCCTAAGGTAATTTACACAAACCCAAACGAATTCATGAATTTAGTCCAACGTTTGACCGACCTATCTGCTTCATCCCTGTCAGCTCATCTTTCACTACTTTTCAAAACCATGATTTATCCACGGTTGAAGGGGTGGAGATAGGGTATTTCCCTGGAATACTGTCACTAGCGCCGGGATCACTACCACCAATCCCATCGAATTTTTTCTCACCTTTAACGAACAACTTTTTTCATGATTTAAGCCCGATTTCAACACTCCATTATGAGGTTGTTTAAACATTAATCCCCTAGGCAACAAAGAAAAAAAGTTAAGGGACCAAATAGATACAATTTCAAAACTTTATGGGGTTATTGTAGCATTATCATTTTTAATAATATCTAAGGCCATTAGACTTTAGAAATTATGTTAATTTAACCACTTATATGTTTTTTCAAAATTTATTTTTACAATTTCATTTTTGCATTTTTTTACAATTCGAGTTCAACTTTTATTTTGTTTTTAGTGTTTTCACAATCCATTTTTTCAACTTTATTTTTTATATTTTTTTTTCACATTTCGTTCCTATAACTTCATTTTTTTACATCGGTGGGAAAAGTTTTTTCACAATCTATTTTTACTGTGTTATTTTTTTATTTCGCTTTTACATGTTTTTTCACAATAAGTTTTTACTTCATTTTTTACTTTGGGTTTATATGATTTTTACAATTTATTTTTATAGCTTTATTTTTTATTTTGTTTCTACATACTTTTACAATCCATTGTACAACTTCATTATTTTTACTTGTAAAAATAAATTAAAAATAGATTGTGTAAAACATATAAAAAGATAATATAAAAATAAAATTTTAAAATAAAATCATGAAAAAACATATAAAAACATATAAAAACAAAATAGATTTATGAAGTTATAAATAGATTGTAAAAACAAATAAAAACGAGGTTGTAATAATATATTGCGAAAAAAATATAAAAATAAAGTAAAAATCATAGTTGTAAAAATGAAACGAAAATAAAACATAAAAAAATAAAATATGAAGTTAATTTCGAAAAAACATGTAAAATCGAAGAAAAAATGATAGTAAAAATGAAATGTAAAAGAAGATACAAAAATAAGTAAAAAATAAATTAGTAAAAATAAATTGTCAAAAAACATTAGAATAAATAAATGAACATAATTTCAAAAGTTTAATGACTTTGGATTACCAAAAAATATATAAAAAGCTTATATTGTTGGTTATAGTAATCACTTTGAAAAAAATAATATAAAAATAAGCTAATATTCAAATAAATACAATTTTAACAATTTAATGACTAATTATAAATTTAACAATTAAATCAATAATCAAATAGTTTGATCAGTAAAAATGAAATGTAAAAGAAGATACAAAAATAAGTAAAAAATAAATTAGTAAAAATAAATTGTCAAAAAACATTAGAATAAATAAATGAACATAATTTCAAAAGTTTAATGACTTTGGATTACCAAAAAATATATAAAAAGCTTATATTGTTGGTTATAGTAATCACTTTGAAAAAAATAATATAAAAATAAGCTAATATTCAAATAAATACAATTTTAACAATTTAATGACTAATTATAAATTTAACAATTAAATCAATAATCAAATAGTTTGATCAGATAAACTGACATTTTTCACATAAATAAATCAACAATGAAACTTGAATGTTAAACATCTTATAAAAAGTTTGAGATAATTACATAGAACAAAACTTAATTTAATTAACGTTCAATAACTTCTTTTCTATTTTTTAAGCTAGATAATTATTTTAATATTTAAAATCCCAATGTTATAAGATTAATTTTCATTTCATTATTAAGAAATATGCAATTACAGGAGTTGGTGAGAGAACTTGGTAGATATTCTATAATTTTCTAATGATGAATATAATAGCAATATGATATATTTATGTTAGTAACCTAATCTAAGATATATGTCTTTATCTCTTAATTGTTAAAATAATATCCCTTTATGGAGAGAGGTAGGTTAAGGTGGACCCATCGAACAAATATTATTTCGACTCATTTAATTATTAAAATATCATAGTTTTATTCTTTGTCCTTGTCCTCGTCGTTTTTTATTATAAAAAGAGTAAATTACAACTTTTGTCCTTATAATGTGTATGTACTTGTAAGGTTGATTTTATTTTTGAGAAATTCATATGATTGGATTTTATTTTTGAGAAATACATACATACATACTTACATACATACATACATACACACACATACATACATACATACATACATACATACATACGTACCTACATACCTACATACATACGTACGTACGTACGTACATACATACATACATACATACATACATACATACATACGTACATACGTACGTACATACATACATACATACATACATACATACATACATACATACATACATACGTACATACATACATACATACATACATACATATATACATACATACATACATACATACATACATATGTATGTATACAAGTAAAATGATAATAATGATAATACCAAGGATAAATTAATTAAATTATTATCTATGGTTAAATAACTACATTAAAGGTGTAAGTAATTATCATTAGGATGCTATTTAGTAGAAGGGGTATATCGCCAACATGGAAATGTTAAGGAATAAATATGTCATATCATATTTCTTTTTCATGTAACCTATGAAAGGGAGAGGGAAGGCCCTTGGCTTGGCTTAACTCCCACCTATAATTCTTCTTTAGGCTCATAACCTACAACGTTTTGATTCCACCTTCCTTTCTTTCACTAGTTGCAATTAGAGAGGGAGGGATGGAAGGAGGGGGAGAGAGAGATAGAGAACTGTGAGTTGAGAGAGAGAGAGAGAGAGAGAGAGAGAGAGAGAGAGAGAGAAAGTCTAGAGCTAGGGCTTCTGGAGAAGAAGGAAAGATGTTGGAGGTGTTGTCGGAAGAAAGGAAAAAGAAGCTACGATAGTTCTAAGCACGCGAGTTGTGTAGGTATATGTTTTATCTCTCGTTGTCCTGTTCACTTAACCATAATAGACCACCCCATCACCACTATGACACTACCATTAAGTGGTGGCTGTGTTTGGGTAATTTTCTCAACATTAGGACCATGGAGAGGGAGGGAGGGAGAGAGAGGGAGAGAAAAAGAGAACCGTGAGTTGAGAGAGAGTGAGAGATAGAGAGAGAGAGAGTTGAGAACTAGGGCTTCTTTAGAAAAAGGAAAGTGGTTGGAGGTGTTTCCGGAATAAAGGAAGAAGAAGCTATGATAGTTCTATTGGATTAGGTGTCTAAGCCATGACTTTATATTTGTATTTATCTTGTTAATTGAAGCAAAGTCCATTTGGGTTGCCCTCATAGCAGGAGGATTGATGTAGAAGTCAGTAGAGAGGAAGGTTGATTTATTAATGGTATAATAAATCAATAGAAATAAATAAATAGTTTATTGATATATTTAAGTGTTAATATATTAATTAGAAACTATAATAATTAATTAGAAATTAATTGGATTTAATTCAGTGATTAAATAAATTAATTATAAGTGCAGTGACTGGTTTGTATTTATTCAATAGTTGAACAACTGACAAACCAGGAGCCAGGGACCAGAGTTGGCGCCACCTAGGGGGCTTCCCTAGAGGTTGGCGAAACCCTAATTAAGGTTTAGGAGATCTGGTCCAAATGGGCAACAGGCTTGTCCATTAAGGGGGCACCTCTAGGGTTTCACTGGAGGCTATAAAAGAAACCCCCTGGGCACCCCAAAACCTGTGCCAACTTCAATCTAAAGTTACTCTACTGTCTTCTCTCCTCCATTGCTTGGGTGTGACTATATTTGAGGCAGGATCTGTTTGCTGCTAGCTTCAAGAACAAGATCAAAAGGTTGGTTAATTCTTATTTGATCTTTAGAAATTAAATGTTGGCCTTAGGTTTTAGTTTTATATCTTCATAGAAGAAAACATAGATCTTTCTAGGATTGCATGTGAACTTAGGAATTTTGTTGTTCATTGATTGCTAGAAAACCCTTCAAGTTCTAAGCACGTGAGTTGTGTAGGTATATCTTTTCATATTTTGTCTCTCGTTGTCTCGTTCCCATCACCACCATAGAACACCCCATCACCACCACGACACCACTATTGAGTGATGGCTGTGTTTGGGTGGTTTTCTTAACCTTAGGACCATGGTTATGGGTCTAGAAGAACTAGATGCAAGCTTGAATAAAAGACTAGATGTATGATTTTATGTGAAATGATTTTTATAACTTCTTGTTTAAACCTTGTTCTAACCATTCAAGGAAAGCACTGATATGTTTTTCAAACAAAACAAGTCAGACCTAAAACCATTAAGAACTTAACGGGTGAGTTATTGAAAGATTGGGTCAAGAACATTCTTTTAAATGATAAGAAAAATTCACCAAAGTTCGTAACAACAAGCCCCCTATTTTCCAAACCGTTTTATGAAAAATTGGTTCAGAATCTGAAAAAAGAACTCGTGATACAAGAAGTGTAGGAAATCGACTCTAATTTACAGAAAGGTATAAAACATGTCATTTGGACTTACGGTTCAAGAGTTTTGGATATGCTAGTAACATGTCATTTTGGACTTACGGTTCAAGAGTTTTCGACATGATAGTTGACAGTGGTATAAAAAGGCTTAATATGGAAAATTCTATAAAAATGAGATTTTAAGATTCTATCCACTAAGTCTTTAAAATACATCTTAAGTCTAATAAGACCTTTTAAAATCAGAAACCTTATGAACTAGTGTCTTTGGTTAAGGGCTTAATGAATGACTTAAAAAGGAGTTAAAATTATCTTTAACTAAATAATGACGAGTAGTGAATTAAGACGTGTTCTAACCGAATGATATTACCAATGTTGTAGGTTTCTCCATATAAGTTTCTTCTAATCCTTCTAAGTGTTGACTGTTGTCCATGAAGTACCCGGGGGAGAAGTGGCACAACATGATATGTTTTATGTAGTAAATGTGTTGTATATAGTTTGAACAGCCATGAAGGACCCGAGGGGAGAAATGGTTTGGTCAGGTTGGTCATGAAGTACCCCGAGGGAGGAGTAATTTGGTCAATTATGGTACAAACTATGTAAATTCAATATTTTATGACTTTGACATGCTATAATATGTTTTTGGACCATAGTGTATGAGTTTGGTGACTTGAAGTCCAAACTTGGGGAAGATACACAATTCTCGTGGGACAGGAGGTTTTGACCGTTTTTACAGTACACGACCATATAAGGATCATGGTGCGAACTACAATGCATTGCCATTCTATAAGAAACTTTGGAAACTAGGTTGCCAAGTCCAGTGTTAAAGGGATTTGACGTTAATTTGTGTCGTAACTCACGCGACGCCCATGTATCCATGACAACATGCCTCAATGGATTCGTATCCATGACAAGGTCCGTCCTTGGTGGATTGGGATTGTGACTCTCGTTTGGTGACCATGATGAGGTCCGACCTCAGTGGTTTGGGTAATACCCCTCTTGAAAGACCATTGTGGGAAGGGACCGAACCGACTCAAATGACAATTGTCTATTTGTGTAGTATTGAGTTGGGAAATGTGCTTCCCATACTTGTTAGTAAACTTTGATATATTGATGATTATTTTATGTACTCACAAGACAATTGTCTTACTTCTTTTGTGGTTGTTGTTGTAACATATATCCCAGAAATAAAGATAAGAAGTAGGATGAAGATAAGTGAGACTTTTGCACTAGATAACTTTCTAGGAAAGTAGAGACATGAGAACTAGACTAGTTGGGATTCCTTTTGTTTACATTGTTCATGCAAATACACTTGCCATGGCTCTTGTATACCATTTTGTGAGACTCGATGATGCACCAAACTTAACTTTTTAGTGAAAATGAAATGTGAAAAATTAGAATAAGTTTCCATGTACTCTGATTTTATTGATTAAGTGTATGTGCATGATTTGGACGATTACTTAACCTACCACTAAATATAATATAACATTTGTCGAAAGTATGGCCACATGAGAAAATCTAGTTTTGTTGCCATTTTAAGGGTTCTTGTTTCAATTCATACTATGATTTGACAAGTTTATGAACTTCATCCTGATATTCGTATTGACTAAGGTTCTAAATGATGTGAAGGATGGTGAGGCCGCAATGTAAACCCCAAGATTTAGAAGTCATGTCGAGGCAACATCGTTTTTAAAACATGACTTAAGTGAGAAATTTTGTATAGAATTCTGTATTACCCACACATACAAACACACCACATGTGCATCACTAAGTGGATCTTGAAGATGACCATAAACATCACCAAAGGAGATGAGTGATGGCAAGTGTGAGGGCTAGGGCGAAAGATGGGGTTAAAGGAGGACTCGGGTGGAAAAATGTGGGCCGATCTGGGTAGATGTTGGGTTTATACTTTTAAAAGGATTAAATAAAAAAATATAAATATAGATGATTGAAATGTAAAGTATATAATTTACAATGATTTAACGGTAGTTATTAATAATGTTAGAAAAAAAGTTGTAAGGATTTGAAACTAAATAAAAACCTAACACTGTAATAAAACTTAAGATTTTCCTAAACTTAAAAAGACTTTTCAAAACTACCGGGACTATTTTTGCACTTTTGTATTTATTCTTATTTTACATATGATTCGTCGGAAGTCAAAGCAAAATGTATACTATTGTTAAAACATAATAAACAATAAACAATAAACATATATTTCAAGTGGGATTTCATGGGGCACCTATAAGAGATTCAGTATATATTTTTATACTTACTAAAATTTGTTGTTTAAGCACGCGTGATTACTATATATAAAGATGTTTTTATTGAATAATACGATTTAGAAGTTTTCAAGTATAAACGTTTTTGACTTGTAGTTATTATTTATGTATCTAGACACAATAATTTATTATTAGAAAAACACGACGCGAATTTGATGTTTATACATACAAATGTTCGAGATAATGAATTTTGCGAATTGAGAACTTGAAATTCTATTAATAATTTATGTTTTCGTAAAACTAAATAAGTATAGTTTAATTTAGTGGTACATAAAAGTAATGCTTGATTGGACACCGTCGGTTAGGAGAGCGGACTTGAGACGTGTGCGGCACGTAACTTTTGAGAGCTATTGAAATAGTACAATATACACAATATACCGGGGTCCCCGGCCAGAATTTTAGTTTTTAAGAAAAAGCTCGGAAAAATGAAGAAAACTTTGTTCCGCTGCATGAACTTTTAACTTTTATTGCAAACAAAACTCTCATAATCCATAAGTTACTTCAAATAGTTTTTGAGAGCTTTTAGGCTTTTAAAACTTTTAGTTTATGATTTTTATACTATTTTTTACTTTTAAAAGCTAAAACCTATTTTTGCCGAACACGTATGTACAAATAAAAGCTACAACCATCAGCTTTCAACTAATAACTACCAGCTACAAACTTGCAGCTTTCGGTTACAAACTACCGACTCGTTTGTCAAACACGCACTTGATACGATTCAAATTCATACCAGACAACACGCATTTTTCTGAATTTTTTAGACTAGACTAGTCTTTAACCAATCAAGTTCAGAATTGTCTTCATCAGGTTGGGATTGCGTTGGCATGGTTGGGTTTTATAATATTTTGGTTCTTTCATATTTTCGTTAAGTATTAGTAACTTGATTTGCTTGTTAGATGTTGCTCATGTGGTTGAGTCGTGTGTCCCGATCGAGATAGGGGTTGCTGGTAATCTATCGTTTTTGTAACGTCCCAAATTCCAGAATAAAATTTTCATTTTTGAAAGCAGGTTAAATACGTAAAAACGGGATGGAATTAAAAACCATTTGTTCCAAGTTCAATAGTTAAACCTTTTAAACCATGGTTATCAAATCGAGTACAAAACATTAACCAGCGGAAGACTTGAACACCAAAAACCAGATGCGATACAGTCGCGCCGCACTCCAATCTATTATTTGAAAAGTACCTGAAAAACATTTAAGATGAAAGAGTAAGTATAGAGCTTAGTGATTTTCCCAAAGTACCACACGATCCATAACAAAACACATCATATAAAGGTCTCTGGGCTTACCCCGAACAACGTGGCTCTCAGGCCCTTCTTGATTCGCTTATAGCTAAGGACTCACGGGGTCACCCCGATCCGTCCATCACCAAATCATTTGTAGACTCTCACACTCACCCTGATCCATCCGGATCTCGGGCTCGCCCCGATCCGCCATACAACTAGAGTCACAAGAATGAATCCTACGACTAACAAAGAGCGAGTAAAACTATATCAGTCTAAACATACAGTTCTAACCCAAAGGGTCCTTAACCACAACCATACGAGCCAAGTAATGACATACGCGTCTAGAAAAGCACACCCATACTCTTAACAACCTACAGGCTTCCTATGCATGTAACATCACCCATGGTTTAGTGAGAAGACTCACCTGATCCGCAAAGCTGATACGCACACCCACGCTTCCAAAATCCTTACACGCTAAGCAGCACGAACTCCTAACTTATCACAAAGTCGTAAATCAGAAATCTGAAAGACCCATAATCGATCATACGGTCCAAATCCCTAATCCACTCAAGTTGACCCAAAAGTTAACCGGTCAAAGTCAAAAGTCAAAAGTCAACGAGTAAAGTCAAGTTCGTGCCGCTATCTCCTCAGGATAGCGCCACTAACCCCACAATCAGATCGGGCCATCGCGACAATTAGTGTCGCTATCTCCATAAGATAGCGGCACTAACTATGAATTTTTCAAAAACTTCATTAAGCACTTAATCCATTAAGACAATTGTTATTACTCTCCAAAATTTCCATTGGGTCTCAAACTTCATAAAAAAGCAAACTTTCTTGACATGCATGCCCCATGCATGTCAAATCTCATACTTAGGTCAAAAAGTGAATCAAACTCATGCTTAATCACTTGATGATCAACATTCACATTCCTAAACGATCCAGGGGAGAAAACCAACTAATCCTAGGGACCAAAGGGCCTGGAGTTGCCCCCAAATCCGACACCAAACCAAAACAAGAGCCAAACTCCCAATCATTTAACTTAATCAAGAAGATAATCTAATCCAAAATATAAATCAAATAATAACAACTTACAGAGTTCCAAATCTAAGGTTTGATGTGGATTCCAAAGCTGAAAAGGATACCCAAGCTGCACTTCTACAATCCACATTCTTCAAGAATGATCCTCAAGCAAGCTTTAAGCCAAAAACTCTCTCTCTCAAGCCTCTAAGAACGATTTCAGAGCTCCCAAGGGTGAAATGAATGGAAATGACGGCTGCTAGGGATACCAAATCTTATATACAGGGTCCAAGGCCCAAGAAACCTAAGGTTTTGTGCAACAAGTGGTTAAATGAGTTATCTTCTCCTGATAGCGTCGCTATCGAGGACCAATCCACGATCTAAAATCCGACTTAGCGTCACTATCCCTAAAGATAGCGACGCTAATTCATGAGCCAATAAGGCCCAAATCCTTTTAACTCTACATTAGGTCATTTCGGGAACTGGTTATTACATATTTGGGGGTTAAACATACATATGTTCCATTATGAACAATGATATTTTCATAACTAAAGTTACATGTGTTCATAGATGAACATGTACATCCAGTTATGAATACTAGTATATATATATATATATATATATATATATATATATATATATATATATATATATATATATATATATATATATATATATATATATATATATATATATATATATATATATATATATATATATATATATATATATATATATATATATATATATATATATATATATATATATATATGTGTGTGTGTGTGTATGTGTGTGTATGTATTTTCCCATGTTTTGATTTTCCTTATCGTCTATTTATACAAAAAGGCTATTGAAATAGAAAATAATTTTATCTATATCTATATCTTTATAGTTATATTTATCTTTATAAATATTATAATAGAGGTCATACAAAATAATGTATTTTGAACCATATATTCATTTCAAACTCTTACTTTTTCAATTTATGCCATTTAATTGATTGGTTAATGGAAATGCATTTGCTTATATAAGAACATTATTTTTATACATGGTTATAAACATTTGCTTATATTCTTGTTCCGTTATTATTATCTAACGTTTATGAAAATGGAAAAGAAGGTGAAAGGGATATATAGTTGTCTAATATCTGAAAGAAAAAGCTGAATGGTGAATATATATGGAGAACTAAAGAAATGTATAACAATCAAGGTTTTGAAATGCTAAAAGCTATCTAGGGTATTTTCCCTGTTTCAATCTTATATTAGTCTCCTTTTCCTTTTACTTCCTTTAGATTTCAAGAAAGCATTTATCGTTGTATATTTAGAGACAAATAAAAAGATGATTCTATTTTAATTCATTTGTTACAATTGTCGAATATGTATGCTCTTATTTTGAAATTTCCTATATTAATGTTTGATTGAGTTTTGTCTTGGGGTATATAACTAATAGAATTAGAAGAGTATAATTATATTATTGATGAATATTTTATGTGAATATATATTATTGCAAAATATATGACAAACATGATGAGGTGTGCAATTTCAATGTAATAAAAATGAAACAAAAAATATGTTGGTTACAATCTAAACAACCACAAATGCCACGCAACCGACTCTTAACTTCATAAGTGTTTGATGGTTACAATCTATTAGATTAGATAATTTCCAAAAATATAAAACTTTTAACGCACTGAAAAATATAAAATAGTGGTTTTAATATGTTGGATTTTTCTAAGATTCAAAAACTTAAATTAGACATTTCGGAAAATATAAGGGTTTTAATGTATTAAAAAAATAATATAGTGGTTTTTTTAAGAATTTGATGAAAATATGTTGGGTTTTTTTTTGAGATTTTCCCTATATCTAAAAATAAAATCGTCCTTAATAGTTCGTGTTTTTTTGTTACGTTCTAAACATTTGTTGATAATTGATGTATCTTATATGTCCATATGTTAATGATGACTTTCATGTAGATGATGGAAATGCAAGTTGATGACAATATCAAAAACCATGTCACAAAAACACAAATAATAGGAGCTCAAGCTTAAAGAATAGTTTACAACAAAATAACACAATGAATTTATATGTACAACAACCTACAATCACGAAATTGCAATAACTAAAGAAGAACTCATTTGCATTTCTCAAATATTTTGATTCATCAAGTATAAACTCTTCAGTAATATGTTAATTTACAAAATAAACATATACATGTACACCTATATACTATAATTAAGTTTTTTATTGTGAGGTTGTAGTTTTTTACACAATCTTTTAATTTTATGCTTATTTAAAATAAACGTAATATTTTTTTAAAAATTGTTTATTTATTATATACTAACAAATATAATATAAAGAGATTTCCTACACTGAAATACATTAAACATTCATTAATTCAATATTTTCAAATAACTCCTCACTCACTAATTAGATAGTCGTTTTCCTCACCCACTCATTAGATAGCCGTATTTTGGGTATTGGAGTTAATTTCTTGGAAGTTCAGAGTTTTGCAGATTCTATTGGGTATGTTGCATTAAAGCCTCCTTTCATGTATCTTAGAGTTATGGTTGGAGGGAACATGTCCCGTATTGATTCTTGGAGTGAGGTAGTGAAGAAAGTGGTGGATAGACTCTCCATGTGGAATGTTAAAATTCTTTCTATAAGGGGTAGGCTGACTTTATTGAAATCGGTACTTGGTACGATTCCTAATTACTATATGTCCATCTTTAAAGCTTTTATTGGTGCTCTGAAAAGATTAGAGGCTTTGCGTAATAATTTTTTTCGAGGGGGACAGATTTACAAGAAAAGAAAATGTCATGGGTTAGTTGGGAAAAAGTTTTGGCAGATAAGAAGAACGGAGG
This sequence comes from Cichorium intybus, assembly GCA_023525715.1. Taxonomy (NCBI): domain Eukaryota; kingdom Viridiplantae; phylum Streptophyta; class Magnoliopsida; order Asterales; family Asteraceae; genus Cichorium; species Cichorium intybus. Next base: position 17,327,776 of record CM042012.1, read on the forward strand.
CTTGGGTGTTACTAGCTTTTTCACTTTGAATATGGCGCTTCTTTTTAAATGGATTTGGAGATTTCTCTCTCAGCGAGGGTGTTAATGGTCTCAGATCATTAAAGCCATACATGAGGCTAGGGGTTGTTTGGATTGCCAAGTTTCAGTTTCTAAAGGGCCACTTTGGTTAGAGATTCTTAAAAGGATTTCTCATCTTTGTAGTAAAGGTATAAATTTGCTTTCTCTTTGTAGAAGGAGAGTGGGAGATGGGTCTATGACTTTATTCTAGGAGGATGTTTGGTGGGGCGATATGGTTCTAAAGTAGAGGTTTCATCGAATTTTTTCTCTAGATGAGGATAAACAGGTTACAGTTAATTCCAAGCTGAATCATGGGAGTTTTATTGATTCTTTTCGTATGGTGCCTAGAAGGGGGCTGAGGAAGCTCAGTAGGTTGGGATGCAGTCCGTGCTACAGTCAGTTACTCTTTCGAGTGTGCCTGACCGATGGGTTTGGGACTTGGGTTCTTCTGGTGATTTTTTAGTACCGTTGGCTAGGTATCATATTGATAAGGTTATGCTAGAGCTGACTTCTCCTACTAGGTGGCTCAGATTGATGCCTATCAAAGTGAAAGTTCTTGCTTGGCAGTTGGCTTTGGATATGCTTCTTACGCGTCTAAATCTCTCAAGGAGGGGTTTGGAGGTGCTTTCTATTACTTGTCCTATATGTAAGAAAGGTGTCGAGTCGGTTAATCATCTTTTCTTTTCATGCGAGGTGGTTTGTGCTTTGATCTATAAAGTTTCCAAGTGGTGGGATGTTCTTTGTCTGAGCTTAGTTTCTCATGTAGAGTGGGTTTCTTGGATTGATGGGGTCAATCTCCGGAAAGGTGTTCGTGATTTTTTAGAAGATGTTTTCTTGGTGATGCGGTGGACAATATGGAAATTGCGAAACTCTTTGGTTTTTGGCGAAGTTCATCCTAAACTGGGACATTTGTTTGAGATGGTGGTTACTTAGTCGTTTAATTGGTATAGCTCTAAGTTTAGAGTGTCTATTAATTGGGTTGGGTGGCTTTAAAACCCTAATGTTGCTACTTTTTAGTTGTCTGTCGTATACTTTTTCAGGCTAGTTTCTTATTAGTTCTCTTTCTTTTTTATAAAAGCTTTTGCCGTTAACAAAAAAACATATTAATTTCATATTGCTCAATCATTTGTTTTGTAAATGAGCGGAATTATTTTTGACCATCGAAGGAGAGGAGTTTATGGGTTTCTTTACTTTGAGTAGCGTTAACGAGGAAAAAGGGATCCATTCGAGCGTTTTCTAGAGTTAAATTGATGTTTTTATCTTTTCATTGTTGTGAAGATACCTTCATAAAATGGATGACTTTTCCATATTATTAAATGTATGACACAACATTTTTGTGAGCCTTGACAAAAAATGGAAGGCCTTGATGATTTAATACATTTAGACAAAATTACATAAACAGTCCCTGTGGTATACGGATTTTACCAGATCAGGCCCTACTTTCAGATTTACACCATAACAGTCATCAAAGAATACAAATTCCAACATAAGGGTCATCCAACTATGAGAAATCAAACAAATAGGTCCATGGTAACATTAACGGTAGTATCCTCCGTCATCTCTCCAGTCGTGCGTCTCACGAGGGTGGTATTTCAGTCTTTTCGTTTGGTTGTTATTGGCGCCACAACATTAAATGTAACTCATTTCAACTGGAAGAAGAAGATACGTTGCAGGAGATTTGTATTCGAATTTCGAATACACTGTTGTTTGGCGAAGAAGAAGGTACTTGAACATCGATTGTAATCGAAGACTTACCTCGTGAAAGCGAAAATGGTGTGTAAGGAACGAAAACAGCATCACCGGAGGTGCTTCTGCCGATGGTAAGTAATTGTAAGCTCGTCTATTATTCCCGTTCATCGATTAACCTGAACCATCTCTTTTATGCAGACGTCGACTGCAATAACTTCACAATGGAGTTGCATCACGGTGGGTGTTTGTGTTTCAGCCGATTATAACATATCTAGCAGGCAAGGTAAACTTTATAGACAATGTTACTGTTAACGGTCTCAATCTGGAGTTTATGCAAGAGATCCTTAGGGTTTTAGGGTACGCTCTAAAGAAGCCGGTGTATTTACATTATGTTCTTCCAGGTATGTCATTAAGCAAAGGTCTAATTTCACTTGACTCTGATGCCGATTACAAGTTACTTCGCCGATATACAACCATTGTAGGAGAACTACAGTTCTATGTAGAACACAGTATGTCTGTGGTTGAAAACCATGGTCGATCTCCGGTACCAACTTACCTTCAGGAAGACAGCATGTTAATATCACCTGAACTTAGGATACTTCAACAAAAGCGTAGTTGCAAACCGAAATGTTCAAAACAACTGTTGTTTGACTTGAATGCACCTTTAGTTGAAGATGCCCAAGAAGTGAACTTGATAAACCCAAGTCATGATTTAGTTATTTACGACCCAAATGCGATTACACGGGACTCAACTGTTAGGGACAATGACGTCTCTAATGTGACGTCAAGCTTAACATTCAACGACAGCCAATTGTCGTTGCTTCCCTTTGAGAAAGAATTTTGGAATAGTGTAGGTGGAATCGATAGGTCGTTTGTAGCTGATTTCTACGATCCAATTTTCAGTTACACCATTGACGATGCTACCTATAACTGGGAGATGCTTTCTGAAATACAGTTTCATGTTGGGTCTGATTGTGTAACGGGTTGGATGGAGGGTATGAGGAATACAAGTGATGAAGATGGACCAAGTAGACCAGCACATGTAGACTTGGTGATACCAGTAGCATGCAGTTCGAATGAGAGTGTTAGTCTTGAAGTTGAAGAAAATGAGAATGTAGATGGTCAAATGGAAGTCTCCATAGAGAACAATGAAAATGTTGAGGAACCAAATTTTGATTGGAATGTTGATGAGGAAATCAGTGAATTCCCAGCCCCTCTTGTTGTTATTAACAATGATGAATTCAAGGACTATGATCCGAAATTATCAGCAAGAGATGCTTCTTTGGGACGTATGCAAGAGCCGGTGATGTGCTCTCATGGAAGTGTTCATGAAGGAGATTTTGAAATTGGGGAGTATTTTCCAAGCAAGAATATTGTGAAAGAAGCAATTCAGAATGTTGCCATTTCCACAAATAGAGAACTTAGAATGGTAAAGAATGATGGAAAATGTATCCGGGCAAGGTGTTTAGGAGTTGTTCCAGGGAAAAATCCTTCTGCAAAAAGTCAAGGAAAGCACATTAACAAACAATACATAAAGGCTGATGACATTGACTGCCCATGGAGATTGCACGTGTCCCAGACCAAAGTTGATGAGAGATGGAGGGTTAAAACGTACTATAGTCACCACACCTGTTTACCAAGTAGGGAAATAAAGGCGTGTACGCAGGGTTATATTGCGAACAAAATTTTCTAACAAGTCCAAGGAAACCCAAATATACCCACTGAAGCCCTTCGCAAAGAATTGCAGCGAACTTTCAAGATTAACTTGTCGTTTATGAAAGTACATCGAGCCAAGGTTATTGCGCAAAAAAGAATTAGAGGAGATTACGAGAAACAGTATACAATGTTGCGAGAGTATGCCCTAGAGTTGCATAAGAGGAACCCAGGTACAACCGTTACAATTGGGGTCGAATCAGATGCTAATCTCGTTTCAACAACGAGAACTTTTAAAAGAATGTACATTTGTTTGGGTCTGCTTAAAGAAGGGTTTAAGTTAGGGCAACGTGAGTTGCTAGGGTTAGACGGTGCTTTCATGAAGGGGCCATATTCTGGTCAAATTTTAAGTGCTGTTGGTGTAGACTGCAACAATGGAATCTACCCACTGGCGTACGCCATTGTTGAAGCTGAAAACAAAGTTTCGTGTGCTTGGTTTCTGGAATGCTTAGGCAACGATTTGGATATGGGGCCCAATACAAATTTCACTTTCATAAGTGACAGACAAAAGGTAATTCAATGTACTAATTATTCTATGTAATGTTTAATTAAAGCAACTGTTACATCAAAATTCAAATTTTTGTTATTCTTTAACTCAGGGTTTGGTTCCCGCATTGGCCAAAGTTTTCCCTGCTATAGAACATAGATTCTGTGTATGCCATATCCATGAAAATATGAAGCTTCACTGGAAGGGTAAACAAATGAAGGACCTGTTATGGAAATCTGCTCGAGCTACGACAATACCTCACTTCAATTCAGCAATGGAGTAGTTAAAAGCAATCAACAAAGAAGCATTTTGTATGGTTGAGCAAGATAAAACCTGAACATTGGTCCAAAAGCCATTTCTCAGGTAATTTGTAAGATTATTTTTCATTATTAAGGCATGGAAACTGCAAACTCAGTTAATGATACTAAATGATTATTTCAGGTCGTTGTAAGTCAGACATGCTGTTAAATAACCTTTGTGAGGTGGTTAACTCAAAGATAGTGGAAGGAAGGGACAGACCTATCCTATCTTGTTTGGAATACATACGAGAGTACCTAATGAAAATGATTGTCAATGTTCAAAGGCATATCGAAGGTTGTGAAGGGATTCTGACTCCAGCAGCACAAACACTAATGGAAAAAATTAAAGAAGAAGCAACAAAATGCAGTGCTATTTTCAATGGGAATGAAAAGAATCAAGTGTCAAGTGACTTTGGAGAACAGTTTGTGGTGGACATGAGATTGAAGGAATGCACATGTCGTAAGTGGGAACTGACTGGGATACCATGTAAACATGTAGTTGCAGCATTATGGGATAAGGCAGCACATGGAGAAAAGGTTCCTAATCCGGAGGAGTATGTGGATACATGTTATAGGTTAGAGACTTGGAAGCAAATGTACAAGTGTACAATTGAGCCCATTAATGGTCATGAAATGTGGCCAAAATCAGACTGCCCTTCAACTTTGATCCACCCAAAACATCACACTCAGGTAAATGTAAAAATACTAAAGTATAAAGTTTTCCATAACTAAATTATTGTGATACTTGATATTTGTGTTGGTGGTAAAAGGTTGGTAGATCACAAGTTAAGAGAAAAAGAGGTGTCGATGAACCTTCTTCACAAAAAAGTGAAAAGGGGAAGGGTGTGTACAAGCTGTCCAGGAAATAGATAACTGTGACATCCAGTAGGTGTCATAATCCAGGACACAATACAAGATCATGCAAGGGGCAAGGTGGAAATAGAGATGGAGCTGGAACATCAACAGCAGGTAAGACTAGAGGGAAAAGGAATGGTGGTGGACCAATGTCAGGAGCTGGGAAGGGAAAACAAAAAGCGAGGAGTTGATTTCCATTTGAATGTTTAAGTTATGTGTATTGTTAGTTAAACAATGAAATTTGGTATGTTGTGGTATGATACTTGAAGTTACTAGTTGGATAACATTTCAGAATGAGTGTGATGAGACGAACCCTTTATGTTGATTGTGATTGTAATCGTATGTTATGGTTAGACTTTTTAAGTTAACTGGTTTGTTAAGCATTGATACTTCATATGTCACATATTTTGTAAGTTTCATAGACGTTTTTCAAAAGTATGTTGTCCTTATTTGTGGGTTTGTACAAAGTATGTTGTCATTAACAAAATATTCACATCTGGTAGACAACAAGAAATGTAACATATCCAGAATTCAAATAAATTAATCCCAAACAAAATATTAACATCGATATCAAAACTATGTTGTCCTTATTTGTGGGTTTGTACAAAGTAGGTTGTCATTATCGTGTAACAAAATATTCACAACTGGTACACAACACAAAACTAACATACCAAGCATTCAAACATATTAATCCGAAAGAAAATATTACCATCGATAACATAAGTATTAACATACTTCGATTAAACATAATATTCAAAACATATATTCATCCGAAACAAAAAAATTTGAAAGTTAAACAACAACTTTCAAATAACCTAAAAAGAAATCTAATAAAACCAGTTAACATTCATAAACATTGTTGCCAAAACCCCAAAATATCCCCACTATTACCTCCCCACGATCACCTAGTCAAACTGTATCTCTTTCTTCTTCTCCTCGTAGCCTTTAATCTCTGCCAACAGTGCCTCCTGGATATCGTGAAGCAAGTTCATCATATTCCCAGTCGCCATCCTCCCTTGATTGATCGCCGTTTTCCCATTGATGAAGTTCATTTAACGCGGCATTTCTTCCAACTGATCTGCCATTTCTCTTTTCGCTTCGTCATCTCTTTCTAGCTTGATTTGAACTTCGTTGATTATCTTTTTGTTAACTTTTGCTCTATGGATTAGAGCGTTAAGCATGGCCGCCTCGAACTCCTTTCCCTTCATTTTTGTGTTAACCTGATAGCCTGATTGCCGAATATGGATAGTCCTTTAAACCTTGTAATTCCTTTTATAAGCGGGTAGTACACATATCTCTGGTAGATATGATTTGACATTTGATCATTAATTACATTAATTGTTGGTTATCATTACCAACAAACCTTTCGTATGGACCTGTGATGCCGCCCACGTATATGAAACTTCTATCCCATCGACACTCATATTTTTTATTGTAATTAATGAAAATCCATTTTTTAAATATGATAATCCCTTTAAATTTGTATTTTATAACCTCTATACGTATCCATTATCATGGAAATACCGAAAGTGAACATAAGATATAATTTTTTTACAATTCCACCTGTTCGCTTAATTCCAGGTTTGCATATTCTTAAGAAACTTAAAGACAATCGTACATTGCATATAACATCGATCCATAAGTTAGCCAATAAGTTTGATTACAAATACATCGACATTTATAGGTATATATTACCCATTTTACAAACAAAAGTAGTCAGTAGTTACCAATCTCAAAGAATATTAACACCCAAAACCTTCTACCAGCTGCATCCGATCACAAACCAAACCTACTCAAATATAGTAAACATCCCAAAGATGATGAAGAAAATCCATGAAATAACAAGCACAATCTTGAACCTACGCGCCACCTGCAGCTCACCTTGAAGTCGGGCAATCTCCTCCAACTGGTTCCTCCTAGCCTACAACAACCCAGGGATGATTATGGTGGATCTTCTACACATAGGAGGATCCGACCATCCGAAAAACCCATAATGGGTGCACCGCCAAAATCTCCTCCCAGGATTTTGATTAGTCCAAGAAGTGCAAATACTTGCTTGTGTACCGCATCTGCAAACCACCATTGTTGTTTCTTTAGTTGATCGCGATTTATTGCAGATGGAATTTTCTTGTAATTTTCCTTCACCTTCTGATAAAACAAGTTAACATTTTTCTGCTTTTATGGACTGTAACTCGCACAAGGAAAATGACTGAAATACCCCCGACGTAAGACGCATAATTGGGGATTCGACGGACGTTTATACGCGTTAACGTTAGGAGGGACTTATTTGTTTGATTTCTCGTAGTTTGATGACTCTTATGTTAGATTTGGTATACTTTGATGACTGTAATGATGTAAATCCAAAAGTAGGGCCTGATCTGGTAAAAGTTGTATACCATAGGGACTGTTTATGTAATTTTGTCTACATTTTATAAAAAAAAAAATTAGTATTTCATTGATATTACATTTACTTAGTTACTTTAACTACATATATTCATCAATTAACTATAAAATCTTATTCCTATATGACTCGCAAGATTTTAGCTACTTTCTTCTATAAGAAAGCACAATATATTTAGATGAACAATTATATTACAATGTGGCGTCACTATGCTATTTTTCTTACCATTATTAAACAATAAATTAGGCTAAAGGGAGTACCCCGTGATATGGGCCGTGATCGCCACGTGTGCAACCCATCACGGCGTGCACACTGCCCCGTGCGTGCCGTGATGGCCGTGATCGTGAAGGAAGGTGATGTTGGTTACGGTGTATCACACGAGTTTTAAATTTTTTTTATTCCTAAAAGCTGTTGAACGGCTATATTTTTTTTTAAAAAAAAATTTTTAACCAAATTTTTTCCTATATATACATACACCTCTCATCCACACAAACTCACACAATTCTCATATATACATATATTCACACAAATGGAATTTTATGAACAATTCGATTCGGACGACGGCGAATTTATCAACACGTTTTTTAATGTTGTTGCGCACGGTGCCGCCGAAGGGTCTTCAAACGTTAGACACACCAGAACCTCTATCAACCGAGATCGGCAAGCTGCACACGATCTTTTGGTACGTGACTATTTTGCTGATCCTCCTTTGTATGGTGACAAACATTTTAGACGTCGTTATCGTTTACCTAGAGAGTTATTTTTACGTATTAGCAACGCTTTAGAGGCGCGATATGATTATTTTAAGCAAAAACCCGATAGTAGAGGTAGAATGTGTTTTAGTTGTATACAAAAATGTTCGACTGCATTTAGGTATTTAGCATTAGGCATAACAGCTGATGCTAGTGACGAGTATCTGAAATTGGCTGAGAGGACCGTAAGGGACACTGTGGATTGGTTTTGTGCATGTATTATTGACGTGTTTGGCAAAGAATATTTGCATAAACCTACAGCTCGTGATATCGAGAAGTTATATGCGGCACATGAAGCGAGACATGGTTTACCTGGTATGCTTAGTAGCCTTGATTGTACCCATTGGGCGTGGGAAAAATGTCCAACTGCGTGGAAAGGACAATTTACCCGAGGTGATGTAGGTGAGCCAACCATGATATTGGAAGCCGTTGTATCATTCGATTTGTGGATTTGGCATGCGTACTTTGGGGTAGCCGGGTCCAACAATGACCGAAATGTTCTTAATCAATCTCCAATTTTCAATGATATTTGGACCGGGCGAGCTCCTAGTATGTCATTCACAGTGAACGGACATCAATACAAACACGACTACTATCTTTGTGATGAGATTTATCTAGATTACGCCACATTTGTGAAGGCGTACGCGGTACCTCGAAGTGAAAAAGCAAAGATGTTTACACGAAGACAAGAATCAGCTAGGAAGGACATAGAAAGGGCATTTGGGGTACTCAAACAAAAATGACATGTGATCAAACATGCCTCACGAATCCATGACGATGGTAGGATGAAGACAATTATGTATGCGTGCATCATTATGCATAATATGATTGTTGAATATAAAGGTAGAGCGATTTGCACGTACGACGAGGCCGATGCGGTTAACACGGAAATGCAATTCATTCCCGGAACGCCCGAATACTTACAACAAGTACTCGAAGTTCAAAATTCCGAAACGTGCCAATATCTTCGTGAAGATTTAGCCGAGTATGTTTATCGAAAAAGATTGGATGATATCGAGTAGTTTTTTTTTAATTTTCGTGTAATGTTTTTTTTTTAAATTTCTATGTAATTTTTTTCATTTTTAAATTTCTATGTAATGTTTTTTAAATTAATGTAATTTTTATGTTTAATCTAATGTTATTTAAATTAAAAATTAGGTTTTTATTTATTTTTGAATTTTTTTAAATTATAAAAGATGATATGGTGTGATTAAAATGTGATGTGTATAAAGGGGGTTATGTGATGAAGTGTGATAGAATGTGATAAATGTAAAATCTGACGTGGCGCTGATGTGGCACCCATCACATTTGTGCAATGTGATGGATACTCCCAAAGGTCTAAATAATACATGATTTTATCAGCAACTTTACAGCTTTTTATGAGTTTCAGGAATAAAGTAATAGGTCAGTGAAGGTTACATGGAGTCAACAAACATAAATAGGTTTGTTGAGTGGTGAAATTTAATTGAATAAATAGATTTGTTACAAATCGAAATATTGACGTGATATCTAAACTCATCTTCTCTATGTATGTGTGTATCTATAGAACTAAATACATACCAGTGTATATATATATATATATATATATATATATATATATATATATATATATATATATATATATATATATATATATATATATATATATATATATATATATATATATATATATATATATATATATAAAGGTTAGAAACCTGTGTAATACACGGGATGATTAAAATATGTATAAAATAATATGAAAAATATCAATATTTTAGATAATAAAATTTTCATTTGTGAATTTTGTTTATTTTGATATTTTATATGAACATAAAAGTAATTATGTTTAATTATAAATTATAAATTAGCAAACAATCTATATATTTAATAAGACTTTAATCGCAAGTGAGACCAACACACCAAATTTTGTGTTCTTAGATACTATGCCACTATTTTTTTTTTGGGAACAACCATATATAAAGAAAAATTCAAGAACAAAACCCACCAATGAGCAGAAAAAGAAACAAACATTATGTATATAGCATTTTATCACCGTTACGAATTCAGTCGCATAACTCATAAGAACTTAATGAAAAAAATAGCACCTTAAGTTGGTTAAGGTTTAAAATATTCACTTATTAGGTTTATAGTGTAATTATACATTATTGAAGTGAAGATGGTATATAATTGTATAAGTATAACCCTATATCGGGAAACGGTAATATTATGATGATTGAAATTCATATTTCTAATTCATTAGAGTAGAAAAGTAACAAACGTACCAGGTCATTATTACACTTTTCCAAATGAAGAACCTTGATTGCAACTATCTTGTTCAATGGAACACAAAGAGCCCTGTACACAGAGGCGCTGACTCCTTCACCAACTTCTTCATATACCTTGTAAGCATTAACATGAAACTTCTCTTTTGGTACTTCCATCTTTTTTTTTCTAAATCAACTGATGGTCAACTCATTCCAACATGATAACATTATTACTCTTCTTTTTGGATAGCCTTTATAGCTCTAGCTATTTCATCAAGAACATATTTAAGGTTATCTAGATTCTAGACATCAAGTCCTTCAGTGATACTACCAAATGATGGTTTCTCTTTGGTGATAAAAGGATTAACATTCAATATAACATTACTGCAATATAACATTAAAATAGCCAAGTTACATATGATTAATCAATTGAAAAATAAAACAAATGATGATTTACTGAAGACAATAAACGGGTACATGCATAACATAATATTTCCAAACCATCACCACTATGACACAAACCAAGTAATCGAAATTTAAGATACCTAAACCACCATGAATCAGATAATAGAAAAAGGTGAGTATCAAGTTGATGCTCTGCGTTTCTTATGGAACTTGCTGAGTTCCTCTTCAATCCTTAAATAATACAATAGTTTCCTTCTTTTATCCGTTTTCCTCTTTTTAGTCCTCACAATCTGTACAGTGTTTCTCAGAGTAACCCAAGAAGCACAAACTGCGATAGAATCACTTCACAAACATGAAGTTGCAGTCTCCCGGCGGTTTGTAGCAACTGGACTGTCCACAACATTAATCAAAATCGGAACAAAGTTACACCATTGATGTATAGGAACTTTATGAACTTCAATTTGGATTGAATTGTGATAAGTTATTGTTGATTATTGATTCAATGGAACAGATCAATGCATACCTTTAGATGGGTGAGATTACTCTAGTTGAAATCATCCTTGTTCTTGGATTGAGCGATAGCCAAGCAAATACCTGAATCCGACAAACAACTCTTGATCTTCCTCGATTTTGTTCATTAACGACATGCTTCTATAACCACTTAGAGTAATCCCCAAATCGATAATCCTGAAACCCCTGACCGGAAAAATCGCCTTCCCAGTCCCTTTATTCATCACCACCAGAGCGAAGATTGCGAAAGCGAGCAAGCCAAGGATCATTATGAACAACACCGAGGAGTAAATGTACAATATGCGTCTATCTAGATAAAGGTGTCTAATATCGATTGAGAGGGATTTTAGAAACATAGTAGGGTTAGATCCATAATAGATATCTGACTAACCTTTTGTTTGATTTCTGCATACAAGAAGAAAATATGATAATTCTTCTTTCTTTATAGAGAAACGATTTAATCCAAACCAACATAGATATATGGAAGATTGGCTAATCAAAATTCCAAATTTGAATCCCTTCGTTCATGTCGTAAATTCTTTACTGATTTTTAGCATTCGTAGTTGAAAACGAATCCTCAAAATTAGGAATCTGATTGAGGGGGTTGATTAACGGATTGAAGGTTTCCTAAATTATAGAGAATCGGGTATTGTTATTTTAAATTAAATTAAATTCAGAGTACACGTGTCAGATGGAGAATATGGTTTAAAAAATAGACACGTGGCAAAAGTTATTTTTATTTATTAGGTATAATATATATATATATATATATATATATATATATATATATATATATATATATATATATATATATATATATATATATATATATATATATATATATATATATATATATTAGTTGTGAGACTCGTGTACTACATGGGATGATACAAAATAATTGTTAAATAAAAAAATCTAAACACTAATAATTATGTATAACAAGTTCTCGACAATATATAATGAAATTTTTGGATATATACATTATTAAATTAAACACTACAATATAATTGTTGATAAACTTTGAACAATTATAACAAATTGCAAATTTTGAAAGACTTCTTTGAATACAACATTTGTTGTTCTATTGCTAAGTCTATATTTTTAATCTATCTTTACTTTTAACTCTCGACAATATAACATACAACTGGTCGTGTGTGAAGACTGGTTGTCTCAGAAACAAACCCACCTTTGATAGCGATCGTCGTTGACTCTTATTTGTTGTCATTACAAAACATACAGTCAATGAAAATTGTTTTCTTTGAAATTTGAAAGAAATTCTTCTATTTGAAGGTGTCAAAGACATTTTTGGAATAAATGTACGATTTCCAATATTATTTCAAGATATAATTTCTATTTCTATAACACGATTACCCAATTATATTACTTCACTGCTAGGTGTGTAGCTGCGCAATGCGACAACGACATTAGTACGTTGATGTTTTCAATTAAAAATTAAAGTATGCAGTTTTATGTTAAAAATAAAAATATGGTATTATTTTGTGTTATATTTAAAAATATGTAGTTGCTTCTTATTAAATGTAAAACTATGATGGTAAAGTAAATTTTAAAAAATGGTTAACTCTAATTTGATATGGTTAACTTTAATTTGACTTATTTTGATAAAAAAGTAAAAGTTTGTTAGTATTTGTAGTGTTTGTGTAATGTTTACGGTTTAACGGTTTGGGTGGAACTTGTTATTCCAAATCATGAATGTCTTATTATTTATTAGGAGACTTGTTAATTATTTTAAGAAATATCTACATTTATCATTTTACGAAAAACAATATATATACTTTTTGTTTATGTGTAGTTAGCCGAATAAGCTTTCTATTTTGATTGAATCATTAGATAAATATAAATAAAGAACTTATTTAATTGTTTAACTTTGTGTTTTTTGTATATAGAATCAGATCAATCTAAAAACTAATAAATGAATATTTTTTTTTCAAATAAAAATTTTACATAATTTTCAATTAATCTTATTTAAATTTCCGCACTGCAACGGTCATTGAATATGGGGGATGATAATAGTTTATTTTCAGTGAACAGTTCCATTTTGACGATTTGGGTTTAATGTTTATTGTTTACAGGATGAAATGAGTGGTATCTTTAAATAGTACCAGTGCAATACGGCAGATAGATAATATTTTCTTTTTTAGAAGTTATCTATTTCTGAGAACATGTCATATTCCAAAACCATACAATGTATTAGCAAATAGTTAAATTTTAGCCAAATACTCATTTCCAAAATCATAATGCTTTTCAATATGTTGCTTATGATAATAATTTCCAGCAATTTGAATAATGACAAGTTTGTTGCTATTCAGTAACAATGGTTTGAGAAAATGTACAACTAACATACATTATAGGAGTAGGAGTGGAATATATTTGCCGTTGACAAAAAAATTAATTGTCATTAGAAGTTAATTATATTTCATAACTTTGTTGCTTATCAGCAACCATTATTCAAAGATATGTAACACTTTCTAATTTGATTATTAATATTCAATATAATTAACCCAGTACTTAACAATTAGATGTAACAAATTTATTCGAACTTCTAGTTTTAAAAATTCTAATCTAGCTTATGTTATTTATTTTTCAAATACTACCAAAAATTTCCTGTTAAAACAATGTTTAAATAATAAGTTTTTATAATCATTAAGAACTGAAAATATATTTATATTACAACTTCTCTCCTTCGTACTTTTTATAAATTAGCATGTTCCTAAGTTACCGGCCGAATTACAACCAATTTATAACTTGAAAGTAACGAGTTCCTAAAATCACCAACCTATATACAACGTGGCCTTAAAAATTATATTCACATAGTCTTTGTAAAAGTTAAAAAACAAAATGGAAAACAATTTTTACAAGTCAAAAAAATTCCTGTCATTTCAATTTATTTGACTTTGCAATTTACTGTGTTTGTTTTTTGTTGAAAAAAGATAACAGCTAGTTGTTAGTTCTGATCACACACTAAATAAAACTAATTAAGTGATTGTGAATATAATACTAATGTGCCTAAATTATCTGTTTTTTATATTTTGTTATACATCAAAATGTGGACGTGCTGCTCGAGTCATTTGGGTCTACACACGGTTAGGGTTCTAGAAATTGTCAAGAGATATGCAAATTGAAGCTGCTGAGAATGTATTAAATGACAGAAATTAATCAAAGATAATGTATTTTAATAAATAGGTTCCAAATTTCTTGCTTCAGTTATGAATTATTGGAATTAAATACATTAAATACATTCAATTCAAACAATTTTTTTAAGAAATTCAAAATTATGAGAAAATGACATGTGGCCAATTCAATGAGGAGATGACATGTGGCTTTGAGTTACTTATTTATTACGATATGATATATATATATATATATATATATATATATATATATATATATATATATATATATATATATATATATATATATATATATATATATATATATATATATATATATATATATAGAGGGAGAGGATCAACATAGAACCCCTTTTTATACATAGAACCATAGAAACACTCTTTTAACCCTACGATCATTATATGAGTGGCTTAGATTAAAAGGATGCACCAATACAACTCTAGTCATTATGTAGGGAAATCACATACTCATAAGGGCATAATAGGGTTTCTACATCTACCATTCCAAACATCCTCAACGTTTCGATAACATCACCACCCTAATTCACGTTTTCAACCTCGATCAGTAAAAACTTAGTGCAAATTAGCCTTCGAATTGATTCTAGAAATCGATTTTGATTGTATCTCTTTTGCCTGGATTAATCGACTTAGGTGAAGGCGATTCCAAAAATCAATTTGATTATAGAAATCGAGATAAAAATCACCTCCACCTGCTACAGGCGAGATTGAGAACGAGATAAAAATCACCTCCACCTGCACCTGCTACAGTCGAGATTGAGAATGAGATAGAGATCGATAGAGAGGAATCAAGGAAGAGAGAGAGAGAGAGAGAGAGAGAGAGATCGAGATAGAGATAGATGGATTGATGCAGAGGGACAGAGAGACAGAGAAAAATCTATGTTGATTTATGTTCAGTAATGAACATTTGAGGTTTAATTTTATGAACATGTATGAACATGACTGGAATTTCTTAGTTTTTATAAATGTTCATTCATGTTCACTACTGAACAGTCGAGATCGAGAATGAAAGAAAGAGAGAGATCGAGACACATGGATCAAGGAAGAGAGAGAGAGAGAGAGAGAGAGAGAGAGAGATAGATGGATTGATGAATACATGTTCGTAAATGAACATATGTTCAATAATGAACATTTGTTCATTAATGAACATATGTTCATAAATGAACATGTGTTCATCCATTAAGATTATTCCTTTTTGTTCCTGTTCTTAACATCGACTTACTACTTTTATCCTATCCTTATAATGTCATTTTTAACCAGTATCATCATTCTATGATATTATGTTCATGAATGAACATATGTTCACTGATGAAGATATGTTACCAATATATTGTAAGCAAAATAACCAAATCAAATTAAGTTGTTCTGTTTTTAAGACGCATGAAAATTGTATGTTCACTGATGAATGTTCATTTCTAAACATGTTCATTAATGAACGTATGTGTATGTTCAGAAATGAATATATACGTGTAATTTAGGAAACTTCAATATTTTTGGGATTTGATTTGTATGGATTAGGTAAGTTTTTGATATTTTTTGATAGATATTAATTCGTATTGATGAATGTTCATTTCTGAACATGTTTGTAATTTAGGAAACTTCAACAATTTTGGGATTTGATTTGTATAAATTATGTAAGTTTTTGATATTTTTGGATAGATATTAATTCGGTTTGTAATTTCTGAACAATTTTCATCAATGAACATATAAGTGTAATCTACCATCATACCCTTGTCATCCAAATTTGATATAACGGTCAAGAAAATGGTTCTATGGTTCTATGCCTAATTTTGGTTATATGTTGATCCCACCCATATATATATATATATATATATATATATATATATATATATATATATATATATATATATATATATATATATATATATATATATATATATATATATATATATATATATATATATATATATATATATATAGTTTAAGTTCATTTGGGACGGAGGTAATTTTGTGAGACCGTGTGACCACCTTTTTATTGAAATATTCTATTAATCTAGTTACTCTAAGAAAAAAGTTTATAAAACCTAATGGCTACTATTCGAAAAGAGTTCATAAATGCAAACCATTGACTTCTATGATAATTCTTTTAACATTGCATGTACCCTATACTAGAGAAATTCCCATGTACTCACATTGAGAAGGCAGGTTAAATAAACTTCACTTATTTCCCTTTGTTGTTTGGTGAACCCCATAATGGGAGAAATCCTCATGTACTTGTCCCTAGACAATCATGACATTTTTACTTCAAGAGTTATAATTATCTCTCAACTTTATGTCTTACATAGAATTTGATGGCTATATGAAGCCTAAAACATACTATAAATAGTGCATGAGAGCCTGCTTATCAATCTTGCAACCAACAGGAACAAAAAAAAGTTGGGATTTTGGGTCAAGTTTTAGAGACAGTTGACCACGCAGATTATGTCCGTTTACGCATGATTTTTCCTTGGGGCATGTTTGTCAAAGTAACATTGCACTTTGTTGTAGAGACCACATGTGCCGTGGAAACTTTGGATATAACCACATTCATGCTTATGCACACAACTTTTCACACTATTTTACTTGTCATACATATTATAACTTGTTAAAACAATCTTACCATAATGGTAAGGCACTTGTAAACATAATTAGTATCATATTCCATTTTGTCCCCACTTTGCACATAAAAAAAGTTATGGTATTTCCATTAACATACATAAATATCATTCATTATATTAATTTATGCTTACATCCAAAATTGAAAATTTAAGGATGTTAGAAATATATATATGATAAACTTCTTTTAGGGTAATGGAATAGAGAAAATGTTATAAATCTTATCCATATTTTGAGGTGTTACCATATGGCTTCTAGACTAGAGGTCAACCTTTAAAAGAGTAAAGTCATAAGGATTGGTGTGAATAGTTCAGAGGTTGGTGATATAGATAAACAAATAAATCTACTTGATGGTTCCAACTACCTCAGGTCCTGCTTGGAGAAAGCATGTGTAGAGTTTTAAATTGGCTGCCACTAATTAACAAATTCTACAACGAGCTATCCTTTTGGAAGGATAGATGTCCCTAATTTGGAGTAGGCTCATATATTGTAAACTGGTGCTTGATAGCCTCAGAATTTTCCTCTTTTTGCTCTATCAAGCTCCATAAAAAGTTCTACATGCGTTGGAGAGCATCCGTATAAACTGGTTTTAAGGGAGGGTGAGGGATTTGGACAAGAGAAATATTCTATGGATTGCATATGGTAGAGTTTTGAGTGCGACAGACAAATGTACTCTTGAGGTTAGTAGTCTCATACCTGTAAAACCTACCCTTTTTGGAAAATGGTGGTGGAGATCCTAGGAAGACAACATTGCATTTTGGAAGGAAGTAATCACATCGATTCATGGTGATGTGGTAGTCTTGTCTCATCCGTTCTTCGATTAATTCAAGGGGAGTGTGGGGTATGATTAGTCACCCGAACAAAAAGCTAAAAAATTGTAATGTTGATATAAGTTTGCTCTATGACAGGTCCAATGGTGAATAAAGATGCAACCTGGATCCAAATGGGGAATTTACAATCTCCTCCGTTAGGGCTTACATTGATGACAACATATTTGTTCCCTCTCACCCCTAATAAATAAATATGTCACCTATGTTGCCTTATTGAGTCGACTCTAATATACAAGAACACATATGGACACGTAATATGGTTAAGAAAATGTATAACAACTAGCAAAACATGTAATGAGGTCAAGAAAATGTAGAAGAATGTGAGCCAAGAACACATGGATTTTTCAAGTCCTAAATACGCAATAAAAAAATTTAGCAAGGTACCAGGATGTATTGAAGGAAGAACGGCGATGGTGTTCGACTTTCGAAGTAGTAGTGGTGGCAGTGTTTGAAATCGTCGTCGGTATTGCTGTGATCATGATGCAAAAAGAGAGAAAAGATACATAATGGCTCGAAATCAGAAAACAGAAGAGAAATATGGTTGATCAGATTAGACACTTTAGGGACAATATGAGATATGGAGGGCTTTAAGTGTTTTTAGGGGCAATATGGAATATATATGGGAGAAGATATTGTTGGGATTGGTACATAACTTTACTACAAGAGGCATCGATCAATAAATGAAGAAAACATGCACGGAGAAACAATAATTCAAGCCTTTTGACCATGACTAAGTACGTCTGGTGGTTGTCGAGGCCAACAAAAATAAACCCTACTTCTAGTACACAATTTTGCATATAGTGGTAAAGGGATCGTATCCACGGAGATTGGTTCGGTTTGTAAAACTATGTGATCAATTAGAAAAGATATACATATTTTTGAACATTATAAAATAAAAAGGGGGGTTTTGTTTGTTTTGGTTCAAAATGAAAATAAGAATAAATAATCAAATTTTGGCAAAAAGAATTAAGTTTAAGGAAACAATCAATATTGGGATTTCATCACAGTTCCAACTAGTTAGTTTATCATCAAAGATTATGGTGCAATGTGTTTGACTTAACCTAGCTTGATTATAGTGTCTCAAAAGCTTGAAATACCTAGATTCTTCTCAATTGTATGGATATTAGAAAAGTTCTTAATTACCGTCTTAATCAAAATCAAAAGACAAATAAGCATCTAACTTAAGTAATTTGACTAGAAATATAGATTTAAGAATCACCAAGCTCAAGGGAAATCAAAAGCTTCCATTTCTCCTTGAAGAACACAACTCCATGATTTTAAAAATGAATATAAGCATCAACAAAATTCATTTGTCACTAATTTGTTTAAGAAATCAATTATGTAATTTAGAAAGCAAATAAAAATAATTATCCAAGCATTCAATCTCATGAACAAGAACACAAGAACAATTTAAACATGTTCAAGTTTCATTCATAGATTTGAGAATCAAACACTCATAATCTTCTCCAAACTTAATTAGTTGTTCAAGGATTCACCCAATATTGATAATGAGAGTTCTAGCCAAGCATGGCTAGAACAACAAGCATCAAAATGTGAAGAATGTACCAAACACAAATGTATCAAAGCTACAAATCCAAGTGACATGAGATATAGAAAAATGGCTCCAAGAACTTCTCCAAGGCTTCCAAGCTTCTTCCCCATGTTTTTAGCTCCCCAAGATGTAGAAAAACCCTTTTTTCTACCCCTATATAGCTGAACCACAAGCAAAAAGACGAAATAGCCCATCAGGACCATTTGCACGGGTCGTGCAAGCCTAGGCTAAAAAGTCACATGGGTCGCGTGACTAGGCAAAAAGCCCAGTTTGGGCCTAATCCTATCCAACTTGCAAAAAGGGGCCTTGTCTCCTTTCTTCTTTGGTAAAGATCCGATTTTTGACAAAAATTGACCCCCATTTGGGCTAGGTAAATCCAAATGAGCCCAAACCTTCATTCTTGGTCCAATTGCTTGCTTCAAGTCCAAGCCCATTAAGTGATCCGAGTCTCTGAAAATTCCTCGCTTCAAAATATCATCCCGTTCCTTCCGCTATAATCTCCCGCATGACTCATCCCGATCCGGCTAGTCTTCGATAATATCTGCATTTAAACACAAAAGACTAGAAAGTTTTCCGAATGATAAAAAATATAAAAATAGAAAGTATGCATGCTATTTATACAAAAAAACAAATAAAACGTGCTAAATAAATTATAAAAAAGAAAAAAATAAAGTGTCAACGTCAAACAAATGATCAAGTTGAGAAACACAAGGATATAAAGTGGTTCACTTGACAACGAGTCAAGCAACGTCCACTATGAGAACCGAGAGAATTTTCATTGAAACTTCAATGTTTTACAAGAGAAAAGTAAGACTATCATTACCACAATGTTCACAACCTGGAAATTGGATCTATATGATATATAACATTGTGAAGGATAATGAGATGTATATAAAACATAATATGGATAGCCGAACACGCAAGGTCTTGGGCAGGAAAGGCCAAACTAGGCATGAGCACCTAATCGCTTTGTAGTCTGAGAAACGACCATACCATGCCCCCATGCTGCCCTGACACAGTTGGGACTTTGCCTTCGCATATTCCCAAGGTAATCTGACATCCGATGTGACAATACCAACACAAGGTACAACCGAAGACTCCTCCTTTGGTTGGATGACGCTCTCTTGGACTGCGGTCGAGTGACATGCCCAAATTAAACTGTGTGACTGTCTGACTATGCTTCTGCACTTCTGTCGAACTACACTTTGGTTAGAGGCTAAACACTTAGGAAACTCTCCGGTCTTGACTGAACTTCGGCCTGAGTATACTGCGATCTCATCTTCTTCTGCTGCTGATGTATTCACTCCAGTGACTGTAGCCCAACCTACTGCTGTCATGGTGAACTCCAATCCGTAGAAGATGCTGATGATATGCTTCTTCTAGTAATTCTTCTGTCCCGATGGAGTTCTTTCTTTTGTCACAAATCTTCGGTCTAGTAACCTTCCTTGGTCACCACCAAACTCCTGATGTCTATCTTGAATGCCTTCTTCGCAAGCCCAACCAAAGAAATATCTTCTGATCCGGACGAGGTGTGACCTTCCTCGGTCCTGCTGATCCAATACTCTTTGGTTCCAACCCTTATGCTGATCTAATGAAGAAACACTACTGTCATTTGGGTGAGATGCACCCGACTCATGATGCCTTCTTCCACTGTCGATCCGCTTTGGTTAGTCTGACCGGAGCGAAGAACTTCCTCGACCCTGGGCTGAGAATTCGTCTGAGGCGCAAACCTCAACAGCACTGATAATTCTTTGCCTCTGTTTCTGGTTGCTCCGAACACCTGAATCTTTTCGATCATATGAATTTCTTTGATTCAGATTAGACTCTACACTTTTTGTTCAACGGATATAACAAGCTTTTTTTCCACATGCAATAGGGACGACACAAGCATTAGAGGCAACATCCAATGCTTCCAATTGGATGTCGCCCCTGCTGCCCAAATTTCTTGCTAGTAATAAATATTTTAGGTGTATAGTCATTAACCTAAGATTTTTATTGAATTGCATGTCTAATTAATTAAATATATTAATAACTTTTGGAATAAAAGAAACAACATAAATCATTAATAACAATTATGATTCAAAAAATTTCAAACTAAAAAGAAAGCGTTAAAAAAAAAACAATCACGTTGGTTCTCTCTCCAAAATTTATTTCTCTAATCTATTTGTTCTAAATTGATCGTTCGTAGTATAACTAATCTTATATTAAATAAGTATAATAATTGGTATTTTATGAGAATCTAAATATATATCTGATATTTTCTTATCAATATATATTACTACAGGATGTATTTTTCAACATCACAAAATATTGAAAACTAACTAAAAGATTGATAATGTAACTTACATTACTTGTCAAACTCCCCACGAACGTTTACTTTCATGAGTCGTTAATTAACAAATGTTGTTAAAAGGGTTGTTAACTAATATATCTTTCTCGTGGTACCCCTGATGTTGACAAAATAAAACATGTTTTAAGTTGGAAAACACTAGTTGAATCAGCAAATTGGAAGACTAAATAGGGCATTTCGGTCATTTAACGTCTACAAGTTTAAGATGGTCGGACAAGCAAGCCATAAAGTGTCTCTCTCATCTCCATTCTCTCTCCTCGCTATCTCCAGGTCGTTGCTGGTTTTTGCCGATTGAAATATTTAGAGAGAGAGAGAGAGAGAGAGAGAGAGAGAGAGAGAGAGAGAGAGAGAGAGAGAGAGAGAGAGAGATAGCAAGAGAAGGTTTTTTTGGGTCAAGATAGCAACTCAGGTTCTAATAACAGCAGGAGAGAGAGAGAGAGAGAGAGAGAGAGAGAGAGAGAGAGAGAGAGAGAGAGAGAGAGAGATGGGAAGTGTTAAAAATAGCTTAAAAGTTTGTCTTTTTCATCTTTAGCATTCAATTCATGCTCTGAATTTATTTCAACACCCCCACCCCCAGAGACTTATCTCTACATGTATAGATGTGGGGAAGATTGGTAATTATACACATATGAGTTTTGAGAGAGGTGAAGACCATCGTCGTCATCATCAAAACCACCCTTCACCGCCACCTCAAGAGCACCAAGAAAAGACCAAAAATCCTCCCCTTTTGACGAATATCATGGCTACCACCAACAAAGGCTATTCAAATACATCAACCAACACTTTCTTAGACCCACAACAACATCATCAACACCATCATCAGCATCATAACCAACTACAGTTTGTCCAGCATCAAGAACATCATCACCATGACAGCAATCAGATATCATTCGCTATGGTCAATCATTCCATGCCCTCGTCGTCTATCCGCCCCTCTACCAATCCCACCACCACCAACGACAATATCATGTGATCCTTTAAAACCCTCATTTCTTCTTTTGATCATCAAATTACACATACATATTTATCATTAAAGGGTTGAGTGAGAGTTATACACCTAACGATTAAGAGCTCATAATAGCAACCAAAGACTAAAACTTTTGTGTTTGTTTGTACTTGTGTTGTAATTTTCCGTTTTATTTTGTATTATGCAGGAGAAACGATGGCGGTGGGCCTTATGATTTGGCTGATTTAGATCAAGCGCTTTTTCTCTACGGTGAAGGCCAAACTGCTGCTACTGCTGATCCCTCTGCACTGTCTGCTATCCAAGATCATCAAAGACGTGAGACCCGCTAATATAAAACATTTTCATCTGCGCTTCTCTCTCTTCTTTCTCTCTCAAAAAGGTTTCTTTTTTGATCATAAGAAAAGCATGTTCTTCAGGGAATATGATCTGATGGTACTTGCTTTGACCAGATCCTTTCTTTGAAGAATCCAAAAGATCTTCATAACCTTCAAAAATATAAAAGCGACCACTCTTTACTTAATTTCCAAATAATATTCTTGTTTCAAACCGTTTTTGGTCTATCTGTTTGCTTTAGAAGGTTTCTTGTTTCAAGATTCCGACCACAAACATGCAGCAAGACAATCTTTGTCATCGTAATTCTTATTTTCTTCCAAGAATTATTTTTCTTGCCGTAGACGAAAATTAATTAAAATTTTACCACTGATTTTATGTTTTTCTCTTTTCCCGTATACTAACTTTTACAGTAATTAATTACCAAGAAAAGTAAAATAAATACCTGTTTTCCCGACTTCTCTAATTGTTAGATCATTAAACATTTAATCATGTTTTATCATTTGCGAAGAACGAGATCTCAAAGCTATTGAATTTAGTTAAAAAATATTATTTATTTGCAGAGGGTTCGGCATCAGGTATGAGACCTCCAACTCTGAACATATTTCCTTCGCAACCGATGCATGTGGTAGACCCTTCGACCTCTACTACAAAGGTATTATTTTCTAAATCCAAATTCCTAATAATTATGTGAAATTCTAATCAATTAAAAATAAAGTTCTTCCGTTTATTCCCTTTCTTCTTAGTTCAATATTTTTAATGTATATTAGATTATTTTTTTAATAGTAGATTAAATTTTGATTGATCAAAATAATTCATTGAAAAAATGAATTTGTGATTCTGTGTTTGGTAGGCAACTACTGGATTAGTTTCTCCATCAAGCAGTGGTTCAAGGAGACCATCGGATCAGTCTATGGAGAACATCGCCAACCACAAAAAGGATGCTCCTCCACCTGCTCCTCAACCTTCTAAAGCTATCAAGGTATCCATACTTCTTTATCATATTCTTATATAAATATTTATTTATCTGATTACTAGATATTAAATTACTTATCTTGTATATAACTTGGATACGGAATTCACTCAATTTCTACATCATATTTTTTTTATAATTTAACTTTATTAATTTTTAAATTTTAATGGACCGTGTAGAACGAAGGAAACAAGAAAGGACCTACGACTAGTTCAGATCAGAACCGCCCCAAAACACCCGATCCTAAGGTTCCCTATTATTAATTTAAATTTGTGAAAGATAAAAAAATAATTTCATTACTAAAATATAAGAATTGAACCGTTTACCGTGTTTGATCTTATTAAGCAGACATTGAGGAGGCTTGCTCAGAATAGGGAGGCAGCAAGAAAAAGCAGGCTGAGAAAAAAGGTAAGAAATTAATGAAAAGGAGAATAAATTGTCTTCGTTTTCACAAATGTTTGTTTGCCTCGGAAAGATAAATTCCATGAATTTCCGTGCATTTTCTTTGTGTTCCTTTTACAGGCTTATGTTCAACAACTCGAGTCAAGTAGAATTAAGCTTACCCAATTGGAACAAGAATTGCAAAGAGCAAGAGCTCAGGTGATTATTTCTTTGTTTCGTAGAAAATGTCACTTAATTTTTTAATAAATTAATCTCACTGCATGGATTATGTTCGTTATTTTTGTAAGATACATGGGTTGATTTTTTGTTGTTCTATTTCTCTATTGTGATTTTAGGGGGTTTATCTTGGGGGCGGAGGTGCTGTTCTTGGTGCTGATCAAGGTCTTCCTCTTGGCATGAGTAACATAAGCTCAGGTACGATACACAGTTATTAAAATAATAAATTGATTACTAATTTGATCCCAATTGTAGTTTTTTCTTGTTCTTGACTTATGTAAAAAAAATTGCAGATGCTGCAGTTTTTGACATGGAGTACGCAAGGTGGCTGGAGGACTACCACCGTCAAATGTGTGAGCTTCAAGCTGCAGTTCAAGAACACTTGCCAGAAAACGAGCTCCGTATCTATGTGGACAACTGTATAGCACGTATTGATGATGTGATGAATCTGAAGAGCATGGTTGCTAAATCTGATGTTTTCCACATCATCTCCGGTACCTGGAAAACTCCTGCTGAACGATGCTTCATGTGGATTGGAGGGTTTCGACCATCTGAGCTCATCAAGGTCTAAACTTATCTCCATACATACATACATACATACATACACATACACACATATATGTGTACACAAAATCAAATAAGAACCCTAAATATAAGACACTAATATGAGAGAGAAAGTGTGGTACATATATGATCCTCAAAATGCCACAAGAATAGTCAAAAGTGTGAAAGTTTTGCAGCGAACCCTTCTAAAAGAGGACATTTTGGTCCCCAGTATGTGCAGCCACATCATTTGTCGTGTATGTGTTTGAGATTATTATTATTAATTTTAATTTCGTAAAGGTTACAGATTAAATCTTTAATAATAATTTAAAATAAATATTTTAAGCAAATTAAACTAATTAAGCCTCTAAAGAATAAGCTAAAACAGCTGTTGAATTCTTGTGAGACAATAACTAGGACTTTGTCCTTATCGAGTTCGCTTTAAAATAATAATTCACACAGATTTTTATCTATAATGTTTCGAATTTATTAAATTGAAAAAAGGTAAAAGAAATTATTAATTAGTTGGATAAAAAATATTATTGCTACTGAAAAAAGGTGAAAAAATATTTATTGATACATTTCACTATGCCTATCTTCATACTGCATATTGCATAATTAAAGAAAAAAATTATTACATAACGCATTTCGAATATAAAAAATTTATTTATCATAATTAAAATTTAATTAAAAGAATTCTCCACTCCCGGAATAATTACAAATCAATCACTTTAACATAAAACACATAGATCACATCATGTCAAGTCGACTTTGTAGTTGATAAATGTCTTGTTAGAGAGATCTAGACTCTATATGCACAATGTCTGTCTAATAGATTTTCTGGCTATATTTCATGGAAACGGAAATGGATGTTAATATCATTTGCAAGATTTTGTTGTGAGATTTTATATCAAAGGGGAGTAATTTGTACACAGCAATTTTTATAAACCATTATATGTTTTTACTAGGTTATAAACCCGTGTTCAACACGGTTTGTATAGTTACAAATACATAAAAAATGGTTATATTCAATGATTCTTAATATTTATAGGTTACTTATATGACGTAAAAACAAACATCGTATTTTTTTAGTGTTCTTTTGGTTACATATGATGACCTTCGTCTCAAAAACAAACTTTTTGTATTTTTATTATGGAAAAACTAAATAAATAATTGTTTAATGTGAATAATATAACAATGATTTCATAAATTACAATGCATAGTCATATTTCATAAATTTCCAAACACATTTTGTATACAATTGTATTATCCTTATCTAAGTTCATGCTATTCTATAAAAAAAAAAAAAATAACCGACAAGATATTAATCATGTGTATAAATATTAACTAATAAATCATAAAACATAAACACTTAAATTCTAATTTGACAATTTATTTAAAGACGCAAGTATGAAAAATTAAAATTTTAATATATTACATACAAAAATTCATGTAAAGTTTAAAATATTTTGGCACAGAAAATTCTCATGACCCCAATTCGTCCAAAAAATACGATATTTTTTAGTTTAAGTTGTTTAAAAAAATTAAATGTTTTTTAAGTTTACAGTTATTGTTAACATTTTCATTAATTCATAATGTTACTTGGCATAATATGTTTGATTTTTTGTCAGTTGGTTTCTTTAATTTGTTTGTACATAAAGCATTATTTAGATATTCTAGTAATAATTGCACATTTGCATTATAATTATATGCTAACTGAAAAAAAAAAAAAAGATAAAGGGGCATTATTTTATTAGAAACTAGACATAGTCTACAAAAAACTAACTCTAATCGATGTAAAATTGCTATACTAGAAGTGGAAAGGATGACAATAAATTGTTAGATGAGGAGATATGATGAGATACTCCAGGAAGTATAGGAATCAGTTAATTTCCATGAGTACTGCAAGCTGTTGTTTGGTCGTACGTATACACTCTGTTTGTGTGTGTGTGAAAGTGAAGGTGACATAGAGTGAATAATTACAATGATGACGAAAGGGTTTTTTTCCATTGTAGGATGAGTTAGGTATTATTCCAAACTGTGCTAAAAAGCCAATGTCTGTCACTACAACTTCTGTACTCTCTCTTGTGTGTTTTCTGTGTCTGTATCCTCTCACTCTCTACATGTCTCCAAACAAAATATTTAGAAAGAGGAAATTGCATTTTCACAAATATGTATGTTACTTCTCGTACCTGTACGTTTTGGTTGGATATGAATCCATCTAAAACACCAAGATTGGCCTTTGATTCGTCCTCAAAATAATTGATAATTATATGTATCTCCTACAAATGAAGTTCGAATATGTGTTTTACTATTTATGTTTACCAACTTATTCATGATGTAATTAAATATATCTTTGAAACCAATATTAATTCTATTAGTTTGCACTAAATTAATTAACCTTAATTCCTCTCCATATAGTATTTAGATCTTGGTGTAAATTATAAAACATAAAAAGAGTATATATACTGACTTTTGCAAATCGGTGCCTAAAATTTACAATATAGTAATCTTGAAATTTTATTCTAGATAATTCTTGGACAAATCGAGCCATTAACCGAGCAACAACTAATGGCGATATGTGAAGTGCAACAAGCGACACAAGAAGCTGAAGAAGCACTTTCACAAGGACTCGATGCACTAAATCAATCTTTATCTGATACCATTGCTTCTGATGCTCTAAGCTCACCTACAAACATGGCTAACTACATGGGTCAAATGGCTGCAGCCATGAACAAACTCTCCACCCTCGAGAGTTTCGTTTTACAGGTACACTTTCTATTATCTTTTAAGATAGTATAATCATATACAAAGAAAAAATATGCTACATAATTATTTAGTTCCAAAGTGCAAATTAATATTTGATACAAGGTGCATATATATGCTATATGGCATATGCATATATAGTGGGTCCATGAAAAAGAATATGTTGCTAGCAATCTTTGGTTAGGGAACCTACTCCAACAGATTATTAACCTGCTCCTCAGGCCTCCAGCCAATTAAATTATATATGTGTCACCTGAAAATTGGATAAAATGAAATGGAAAACCCTAAATTTACAGTTGGCATATGTATTTATTGATTTGGTCCTATCCACATCCCCCACATTGACTTGATTTAAATATTCAATCACTAATGATTGACGAATTATAAATCAATACTTTGTAATGTTCCATAAAAAGTTAAAAAAAACATTCATTTCTAATGTTTAATTTGTGGTTTAAACAGAAGTATTAAAAAATTGTACTTGCCCAATCCAGACGAACCAAGTTATAGTTTAAAGATCGACTTGGCTAAGGTTATTTAATTTATTGCGGGTTATAAGTATCTTTTTTACTTGTGCACTTCGTGTCGACTCTTTCCAGCCACTTTATTCAGTTTCATTCACCTTTTTTTCGTAATCCTATAACTTTATTTTATTATTTTAATATTTCTAATCTTATCTAGTTTTAAAATATATAGGTATTTAATTCCGGAAATAAAAGACCAATTTATAAAAAGAAGCTTTATATATTTAGGTGATGTTTGAAGTATAAAGCCATTCTAGTTTAATACAGACAAAGAACTAGACAAATTAAATTACACAACAGATTTTCGGCTTAACTAATACAAACTCAATATTTTATACCGGCCGAACTGCCAAAAAGTACTTAAAATTTTGTAAAAATATGTAATATATAAAATTTACAACTTAATTTTCTTTTAAAATGGTGACAAAGTTCATATACATGTTTTACAAGACTCAAACTCGATATAAGAATTATAAAGATCCCATTTATATAATTAAACTATTATGTTTTATATGTGTGTATTTTAAATGATTAAGAACACAAAAAAGAATATGAAGCATGAGAAATGGCATGCATGAATTTGAGATAAAGGGTAATTTGCTTGACCTAGTTTTAGAAAAGGGATACGGTAATAGTTGTCTTTAAAGATAGTGGACCCAAAAACGACATCCCCATCATTGAGATCCTAAAACCCATATTTCCATGATGTCATTTTCAGCATCATTTGATTTTCACCAACAAATTAGACCATCCCCACACTAAACCCTAGAATAAAAAAGTACAACTACTACAATAATATCAAAACTAACTTCCATATATATGTTCTTGTTATTTATAACTAATCCTTTTTGCTCCATATATATGTTTTTGGTACTTATAACTAATCCTTCGGCTTCAAACCTATAACTTTGTTATAATATTTGGTTTGATCACTTTGTATTATAGTCTTTCGATGTAATGTTTGATTATTAGTTTAATAGCTTCATTCGGAATTTTGACTTCTTTAAAATTTTGAAAAAATCTCTTGGGCAATCTTTAAGTTACTTAAGATGTGTAATAAATCTAGTGCTTGCCAAAATTTTCATGGATCATATTACTTTTTTAGATTATAAATTTGTTTATATGACGGATTTCGATAAATGTGTCGGCAACTTTTGGATTTTGCCTATCAATTATGTTATTTTTGTCCTAATTAATCTATCCCATTAAACAAAATACATAAAACTAAATGTTTGTTAATTGGTGTTATCTCCTCTTTCTTTAGATTTTGTCACTCCTCTTCTTTAATTTTTGCAAGCTTGCAACTAATTAATGTCAATATATGATGTATTATGTCAGAACGAAGTGATTTGCTGTTTTCTACCATCATACTTGAATCATTATGAATTTATAATTAACTAAGATAGGAAAAGTTTAAGTTATATGCATATGTCTAACTATTTCCTTTATGCCATAATTTCCTTGGAATGGTTTTTGAGCAAACTCGGTTCCTCTAACATAATTGATGGCACGTAGCAATGAGTCATAACGTGTAAGTAATGAAATAAGGAAACTAATTTCAATAAACTTAAGGGTTGTTTGACTTTATCTATACATATTAAAAATTGACTATATATGCAATGCAATTCAATTTATTAAACGGATCAGCAAGTTTAGTGCATACCTTCTCTTTTTCCACTGCAAATATTTTCTAAGTATTAGATGAAAGACAAGAAATACTCCAAAATGGAGTTGACTCAAGTTGAAATCCCATAGACTTCATCAATTTTGAGGTGATCGACTTTTCAAATAGAAAAAATGAAGAGAGGAGAAATTTAATAACAATAGTTTTTTTGAATGTTGGAGGCCTTATGCTAATGATATGTGTCCTCGTAGTTGCATAAACTATGTTCTGCAATTTCTTTATTATATATACTTAATAAAAGATACCTACTTTCGGTATATAGAATAGCTACCAAAGGTTGAATTATGGGCAAAATTTTGCCACTCATTCACATAAGAGAAGAAAAACTTGCCCTATTCCATGTTCCATCTGCACCTTCAGATAGAAACACACATGATAAAGAAAATTCATAATGATCTAAAAGAAATATATATTGGAAATAATTATATAAATATTTGAGCTCATTTGACAATCTAACCACTAACTATGACAAATTGTCAACGACTCTTTAGTAAAATGTCAACGTATTACAAATTTTGTTTATGACGTAAATTATATCTGGGCTTCTGTATGCTACTTGAAAGTATCCATCAAGAGTATGAATTCTTATTTATTTTATTCGTATTTTGCATCAAACTATATATAATTACATACTAACAAAAACAGTACATTATAGGCCGATAATTTGAGACGCCAGACAATTCATCATGTCCTTCAACTCTTGACAACCCGCCAAGCAGCAAGGAGTTTGCTAGCAGTCGCTGAGCACTTCCATCGCCTTCGCTCTCTCAGCTCACTTTGGGTGGCACGCCCTCGGCAAGATTAGGAAGAAAAAAAAGGAACCCGTCGATCTTGTCCTTTGGTTCTAGTTTTTTTTTTTTTTTTTTTTTTTTTTTTTTTTTTTTCTCTTATTTTTCCCTTTTTAAAGTACTTTATGACGTTTTTTTTGTTCACTTTGCATCCTTTATCTAGAGAGATGTATAGATAGACAGAAGTCCCGTAACTAGATTTTAACAATATGGAAGTATATGATGTAGACCGCTCTCTCTGCTCGCCACTTTAGCGTCTTCTGCTGCAATGGAACGTGCTATTTGCTTACTTCTGCGTGTACGTATAACTTGCACAGTTTATACTTACTCAACCCTGTGGTAAGTCAAACCAGGTTTTAAAAATGTCAAAGTTGTTTTGGAAGAAATAACAATCGCAATGTGCACGAGTCCCATTGCTTTTCTTGGAAGTGTGTCCCAATGCATGGTAGTCTTTTACCAGTCAAATTCTCGCAATTTATCTTAGTAAAAAAGACTTCATGTAATTTTTCAGGAAGTGGGTGATCTTGAAACAAATATTCTACCCATGTGTTACAGGTTGCTGCTATACTAGCTGCCCATATTTGTTTTTTGAACAACAAAGCCAAATTAACCACAAAAAAGACAACCCTTGCACCTATATATCCACAATAACTATTGTACCACGCGTCATAAAATCCGGTTATGATGGACTGAAAATTCGGATTTGCAATCGGCTCAACCGGCTCGTGCAACCAAAAGACACAAATTAGGCATATATTCGATTAAGAATCAGATCATTTTGGGAACATAAGTCCGAGTACC
Organism: Cichorium intybus; assembly: GCA_023525715.1. Classification (NCBI taxonomy): domain Eukaryota; kingdom Viridiplantae; phylum Streptophyta; class Magnoliopsida; order Asterales; family Asteraceae; genus Cichorium; species Cichorium intybus. The sequence goes on from CM042012.1 coordinate 17,359,699, forward strand.
GCTAAGAATTAAAATTGTTGGGTTCAAACAATTGAACATCAAGAAAGATCAGAAATATTTCTAAAGTTGAGGGAGATATATGAAGAAGGAGGATTGTTGTGATAATTACCTACGTATTAAAAAACACAGACCCTTTATCATCACCACAACAACAGTAACAAAGTTCCATACACACATATAAATACAAGTCAACCATGCATCGTGACTTTTTTTAACGGCAAACAAATTGTATTATTAAAGAAGCTAGCAAGCTGCTAGCGAAGAAAAGATGCATAGTATGAAGGAGTGTAAACCTCCTTAATACACAACCATATAAAGCTCTAAAAACAAGATCGAACAGAAAATAATTAGAACTCCATAGAATATAGCATAAAAGTATCTATAAAGAGTCGAGCCCATTTATCAGGGCGCAAGCGGGATCTGAACGTCATCCATCATAAGAGAATCTGACACCTCGACCAAACATGTTTGAGAGAGAATCTGTCTAGAGTCATCCATCATAAGACGCCTGTGTGTGTCTCTTCAGAGAAAATAAACATCATCTTGGGAGAGATATAGTATTCCCCCATTTAGTCAAAGGATGTGATACTCATCTTTGGATCCTCACGCCAGTCGCAAAGGTGGAGAATCAATTTGCCTGAAATCCAGCGCCCCAGATGACTGGGGGAGATAATAAGATTGTTTAATATCCCAGCTTCGTGACCCTCACACCGTATGTATAGGAGGAGGGGTCGTCTGCATAAAATGCAGTACCCCACGTGACTTGCGGAAGGAGATGGTGCCCAAAATCTTAAAACTCTCACGTCATTTGTATAGGTGGAGAAGTTGCCTGCCTAAGATGCAGCACCCTGTATGTATAGGGGAAGGAGAAGGCCCAATTCGTGGCCCTCACACTAGGAGAAAAAGGAGGAGGGATAATCTGCCAGATTGTAGCACCCCATGTGATTGGGGGATTATGTTGAAATAAATCAGGTTTTGTGATTATGACTTTCACACCATGTGTATAAAAGGATAAGCCGTCTGCTAAGAGGCAGCGCCCCATGTGAGTAAGGGAGGGTGATGCCAAATCAAACAATAAAATCTCCTGAACCTCACACCATTTGTTTAGGAGGAGAGTCCTGCTACCAAATCATATCGCCCCACGTGAATGGGGGTGTACCCACCGAGCCTATGAAGCAAAAACATGTACGCCTACATCAATGGTGAAAGAACCCAGCGATCCCAATTAATCAAACCTTTTTTGCTCTGTTCTTGACCCATATGTAACTCAGAATCTGAATGTCCTCAAATATATATTTTAGAGAGAGATGTGCGGAGGCCTTTAAAGGTAATGGAGTTTCTCGCTTTCCAGATTGACCATAAAGTCGTGAAGATGATTGCACTAGTCAGTTTTGGTCCCATTTGAGACCCAGGTGACAACATAGCTGCTGAAGATAGAGAGACAAGTGAGTTGGGTACGATGTCAGACCGACCCGTCCAGGATTTGATCTTGCCCCCAACTTCAAGTGCAATTGGGCAATCTAGGAAGATGTGTGGGCAGTCTTCGTTTGTAACGTTGCAACCTTTGCAATTCACAGTAATGTTTGGGATACCTTTACAAGCAAGGGCGGATGAGGTCACAATTTTTTCTAGACATGCCCTCCAAACAAACGTGTTGACTTTGATGGGTACCCAATTATTCCATGGAAAAGGATCATTTGAGTTGATGCAGTATTTGGCATCAATAATACTCCTGAGTGATTTGACTGAGAATACAACAGATGGATCTTTAACCCAAGAGATTTTATCATGACTATTTGATAGTTTGAGGTCTGATAAACTTGAGATGAGATTATAAAAATCTAAGATCTCAGAAACTTGAAGTGATCTTTTCCAAGCCCAGTTCTATTAGATGTGTTCCGAATTTCCTAGACCGTTTCGTTGATTGTTTTGATTTTTTCTTTTTAAGTTGAAACAGAGTTGGGAATTTTCAGTATAATGTACAATCTCTAACCCAGAGGTCTATCCATAATTTTGTATTTTTTCCATTTTCGACCTTTGATTTGAAAAGGATTGGGAGATTAATGCCAAATTCCTGGAGATCTTTCACGATACTCGCGATTCCTTTTTAAGTTCCAGATAAACTGCTTTTGAGAATGATCGGAGAAGCAATCATATTCGAGTAGTGGAGGGATGATATGGTAGCCGCCCAAAGTGTTTTTTTTTCATTTTCAATCTCCGACACAATTTGGCGAGGAGAGAGAGGTTAGCAACCCTTAGGCTACCTACTCCTAGGCTGCCATTTGCTTTTGAGGCTAATATCTTGTTCCAAGCAACTAGCCTCCAAAGTAAATGGCGGCCTGGGAGTGGGTAGCCTAAGGGCTGCTAACCTCGCTCTCCTCACCAAATGGTGGTGGAGATTGAAAATGGAAAAAAAACGCTTTAGGCAGCTACCATATCGTCCCTCGACTAATGCATAACCGACTTAACTTCCTTTTAACTGCATAGCTGACTTGACTTCCTTTTAACTTCCACATAATTACCACACAAATCCTAATTATTAAGTAACTATATCCCATCAACCATATGTCTAGCTTAATATTTCAACATTCCCCCTTAAGTTAAACATATACAACACACAACCTTCAATCGCCATATATCCTTTTATACACAAATCTGAGTGCACATCCATAAACACACGTCAAAAAACAAACATTTATTGAACCTATCTTTTCACTTGATTTCATACACTATGCACACATTGAACAAATAATCATCAATCTCATTTTGTTTATTGCAAAACATATAAAATCAAGGTTTCACATTTCTTCTTTGCCAAATGAAGAACAATAATGTACCTTTTTCCTTTGAAAATTGAACAGACACTTCTATCAAATATATTAAAATAGATCCAAACTACTATATATTGTACTTTTCAATATAGAGATACGTTTTGACCAAGAAATCTGCTTTTCAAATCTTGTACACTGTACTCATTTTACAACCAAACCGTACACGTTTTATTCTTCCTTTGTGACACACTCATGAAGATTGGTTACATATACCAGACATTTCAATTCCAAGACTACACGTCATCTTTATCTTTTTAATGATTCACTATAAATTTCCAGAGAACTTCAATATCTCATTAACATCTCGTCTAAACCTACCTCGATTATCCATGTTTCTATAATTCTATTCCTCAACATTGAAAAAAACGACGTTGTTACTTTGTTCGTTGTACCACCTTCCTCTAGGTTTCCCTCATGTGAAGAAGTACGTACTAGAGTCGCTCCACTCTTTTGACATACAAAAATAGTGGAATCATCGTCCATCTCTTTCTCTCATTATCAACTTTTTTCTTTCTTCATAGAGTTTTCTCCTTGTTTTCTCCCTCTCCCCTTTTGATCTTCCCTGCGATTTGTTTTCAGTGGGGTCCTTCAAATTACCAAGGCTCTGATACCATTTTGTTGGGTTTAAACAAAGAACATTAAGAACGATCAGCAATATTTCTAAAGTTGTGGAAATATATGAAGAATGAGGATTGTTGTGATAATAATATATGTATTAAAATACGTAAAATATGCAGACCCTTTATTATCACCACAACAATAATTACAAAGTTCGATACAGATATATAAATATAGGTCAACCACCATGACTTTTCATCCTAATAGTTGCACCCTTTTACAAAATCGTTGGAATAACTACATAACAACTTAACTTCCTTTTTAGTGCCATATAAATTACCACATTAATACTAATTATTAAGTAAATATATCCCAACAACCATATGTCTAGCTTAATATTTCAACAAAAATCGGGATTTTTTAGAGACAAGTTCTGGTTCTTAAATAGCAACTGAATCCTCATTACAAGAAAGTGATACAAGACCACCAGTTAAGTTTACCTATGCTAGAAAAAAAGTCATGGGTATAATAGTCTTTTAATGAAGAGTTAGTTAGTTAGAAGTTAGCATTGAATAAAGGACACAGGTGGGGATCGTTGCAAGCATTCTGTAAGTTTACCCCCCCCCCTACTGAATATGGGAACCGATGTCATTTAATTAAATCATTCAATTTGTTGAGTAAAGTGTGGAGCCTAATCCGAATCGAAGCCATCCATGACAACCGAAGAGGACATTATGTTTAAAGCAACCAGAAACAGAGGCGTGGCCAGCTAGTACTGTTGAGGTCTGCATCTCAAACAAGTCCAATCTTTCTTGGTAAGTGGGAGTCCTTCACTCCGGTCAGATCAACCATGGTAGATCAAAAATAAGAAGGAGGTGATCCTTCAGAAGATCAGCAAGAGGTTGAAACCGGAGGCATGAAGATCATCTAGACTGAAGTCGTTGCTTCTTCGGGATCAGTAATCATGTTGTTGGTTTTAAGGCAGAAATTGAAGGCATCAAATATAGACAGCAGAAGTTAGTTGGTTACAGACCGGTTACCAGACTAACACATGTGGCAAAAGCAAGTACTAGTCTGACCAAGGAGCTGCGCACGAGGGAACCAATCAGCATCTACGAACCGTGTTCGCAGTAACAACAATAGCTTGGGCTATGGTCACAGTAGTGAATGCAAAATAAGATGAAACAGTTTGCCCTCCAGCCAATACAAATTTGAAGAGTCCTTGAAGAAAGAGTTGGACCTTGTACAAAGTGAAGTTCGACAGAAGTTACAGAAGCATAATCGAACAGTCATAGTCTCGTTCAAGGGCACACTCGATCAAAATCCAACAGGGTGACCTCAGTCCAAGAGAAAGTCTTGGTCAGACCCAGTGTGGTTCAGTCACATCCGCTGTTAAAAATATCTTAGGAACACCCGTATAACAGTGCTTGCACTAGGCGGCTGCATGGGGAGCTTGGAGTTGTCACTTCACCGTATATAAAGTGACTAGGTGCAGGGCTAGTTTGTCCTCTTCAATTTTCCTGCTCAAGAATTGTGTGTTTAGCCTTCCACTTTCGACTATTTATACAGTCTCATATCTATGTGTAATATATGTTCAATGCAAAAAGTAGTCATAGATTCTCTCGTGTAAATTCATTGAAGTTTATCAATGAAAGATTTCTCTCGTTTCTCATAGTGGTTGTAGCTCGACTTGTTGTCGAGTAAACCACTCTATATCCTTATGTTTCTCATTTTCAATTCTCTCGCATTACCCACTAGTCTTGATAGCCAGAGAATGTTTTTCCGAAGTACTTGGTCGTGTTCGTTGGCACAATCGCTGCTGCCCCAACACAATTGAGTTCTTGAAGTGGTATTATTATACTTAATTTTTGTTTTAATTGCATTGATATTTGATATTGTATCAGTGTGGAATTAGAGTGTGTTCAAACCACAGGAACTCGATCTACAACAAATTGTATTGATGAAATTGAAGGTGGAGTCGCTTCCTTACAAGCCAATCAAATAAAGCTCGATTTTTCCAATTAGGCTAGATTTGAATCCAAATTCAAATCCATGGAAAGCATATTCAAACATTAATGAAAGAACTAGTTAATATATCAAAGAATAATAAAGAATCAAGCAAGAAGGCTCGTGCATTTACTTCATTATCATCATAAAGTTAAGGACTCATGATGCATGTCTCTAAAAATCTTGAAACAAATTCCAATTCGTTTTATGCAATTAAGGGTCATAAAATTGAGATTTCGACACTTGATGAGCTCGATCCAAATAACTGGATTTTGTGGACCGAAAGTATTTCATGCTTAATTGATTATTGAATAAATAGATGATTGAGGCAACTATTATCTATTTCAAAGGTAACACATTGCATTAGTTTAAATATAATATAAGAGACGTCAAATCAAACTGTGGGATGATCTCAAGGACATGATATTCTTGGAATTTCGGTCTACAACTAAAGGGTTATTATGCAAACAATTATTGGTTGTAATGCATTAAAGATCCGTGAAGGTGTATAGGAAAATGTTCTTTACACTGGGTGTACTTTTGGATAAAGCCCAGTGAAATTTTTATGATTAGTTTATCAATGGGCTAACATTATATCATTATGCGAACAACTATTGGTTGAGAACCGTCAGAACCATTAAAAGATGAGAACCGTGAGAACCAATATCGGCCCTTGACGCAATTCATTGGCGGGTTGTGTATTATAAGGTGGCTAACCAATTTGAACGTGTTGTAGACGATCAAACTTCACAACTCTTGGACCAAAGCCTTATAAAGTAATATATGGCCTAGATTAGTTCCTTTTAGTTCTCAATCTTTTAATGGTTTTCATTTGAACCTATTCTTATTTATATATATATATATATATATATATATATATATGTATATATATATATATATATATATATATATATATATATATATATATATATATATATATATATACACACACACACACATATATATATATATATATATATATATATATATATATATATATATATATATATATATATATATATATATATATATATATATATATATATATATATATATAAAGAATTTTAACTTAATCTGTCCCTGTTAGGGTTCTTTGTTTAGTTAAATAGATCACTAAGAGTTCTTTGTTTTCTTTTTTGTTATGCGATATGAATTTTATGGTGTTTTAGCCGTTGGTGTTTTTACCTAGTTATCTTGATTAAAGAAATCGTTGGTTTAATGTGTAGTTTGTTACAATCATTACTGTAGCTCCTTTACCCCACTTGAATCATCCCATTTTACTTAACTGGAAATGGAATTTGATTCTAACATTTGACATATAGGGAATGTGGTATCATGTGGCTATTGTCTTCAATTTATTTTTTGTAGTTGATAGATTTATAGGCTGGGTGTTGCCATTGTTTAACAATGTCAATGCTGGTGAAGGGCATTTCAAATTGTAGTAGAAGGTCTTCATGAATTCCTTAATGTTGGAGATATTGCAGCTACTAAGAGATGCATTCCTATTCTCAAAGCATGTCAAGAGCTTCTTGAAGATGAGAGAACCTCCGTTAAGTTACTTCACCGACTTTTGATTGTGCTGACTTTGATTTCTTTGAAGTTTTTCATCTGTTTCCTAGCCGATTTTGTTGACATAGTTGATTTTCATCTTGGGTGCGCAATGATATTATTTTTTAAGAATGTTATTTTGTTATTCTTGAAGAATGTTGCTATTATTTTGTTATTCTTCAAGAATGTCTTATATTTTTTGTGTTGATATTATTCTTCAAAAAGGTCAGTTATGTACATGTATTATTAATCGAGAATAAGAATAATAAAAATAGAAGTTGAATTGTAATTACTTATTCTATAAGAATTTCTTTTATTTTTTCAATAACGTTCATATTGTTCTTCAAGAATGTCAATGTATTTGGAATTCCAGTCTGATTCTTCAAGAATGAGAATGTTAAAAGGAATATCTAAGAAATTGACGTGAAATGTTAATTGCAGAAAATGTTAATTTGTTTTTAAATTTTGGTTTGAGATGTTTTCCTGAAATTTTGGTTTATATCCATTAATACCCAAAATTTCCTAATTTGTTTTGTAAACAGAATGTCCATTTTACCCTTATTGGTTTTTTTAATATATAAAATGATTAATTTTTACCAATTAATTACCATCATGACATCCACATCTTAGCCATATATGTATGTATGTATGTATGTATGTACATGTATGTGTGTGTATGTAAGTATGTATGTATGTATGTACATGTGTGTGTGTGTGTATGCATGTATATATATATATATATATATATATATATATATATATATATATATATATATATATATATATATATATATATATATATATATATATATATATAGACGGAGAGAGAAGCACACACACTTTTAGGAATTTATGACATAAAAGTAATTGATAATTTTCTAATTTAAAAATGAATACATACATTGACAAACTACTTGAAAAGCTAGACTATAGCTGATAAGCTGGTAAAGAATGATGTTTGGTAAGAAATTAGTTGATAGATTATAAGCTAATATTTAAGCTAATTTTGATGTGTCAAACATAACAACCTAAAAAAACTCGAAAAATAAACTATTTATCAACTAAGTGTAATTCGTCAAATATAGTCTTAGTGTCACGACTATTGAGCATAGATGCACAATGGAAGATTTAATACAACTGCCTACAATTTCTTCAAATTAAGCTTGACCGAGACTTATGGAAACTTTACTCTAATTAATTTGCTACAAACCAGAACATTGGAAAGATGAAATCTCCAATGGGATAATGAACTTAGTGAAAATTATTCTATCCTCGCTCAGCCCTTGATAAGACATTATATTTTATACACTTATCAATGATTGTATGATGCTGTAAGAATAACCAATCAATATCCTAAACATCAAAATACATGCATACGCAATTACGAGTAAATTATAATAATATTTAATCAATGACGCTTTAACAACCAATTTTAATGAAAAAATTGAATATAGGCTTTCGGAATAGTTTAGTAGTTTCAAACATTTAATCCATTACATATAATAACAACTATTTAAAATAAAGCAACTACGGGGTCAAAACCATATATATCTACTGCAACTACGGGGGCAAGTGAAGCCTAGCCTAACTGTGTGGATGCATCCGGGTTATATACCCATGTGGTGGAAGGTCTGGAGTTCGACTCCAACTAACCCCATGTGGGGGATTTTCCTGGAAGGCGAATTACGTGGAGGGGAAAGGCATTTGCGCGTTAGGTAATCGCCAACCGCCCTGGGTTGCGGGGCTGATTATCCTGAGGTGAAACGATATCTATTCGCTGGTTCCAAAAAATCCACTTGTTTTGATATTATTAAAAACATGGAGAAAATTCATCGATGAAAATATTCGGGTTGCCAGAAGTGGGTTTGGGTCCACCACAGTTCTATCCATCTAAGCCCAAACTTATTTAAAAAACCCACAGTTTTCTTTTATTTTGACGCATGTCCGTATAGCTATGGGTCATCAAGTTCTTAATCGGAATTCGGAGGTATGGATTCAGGCTTTTGATATTACAACTTTTAGGCAGTACAGCGAACCTCGATTTGTGTCTAGGGTTTATTCATGAGCTCAAATCAAGCGTAGATTACATGATTAGGTGTTCTTGGTGGAATCATGGAGACCCTAACCGAAGGTATGGATTCAGGCTTTTGATCTGACAATTTTTTGTGCAGATGTTGACAGAAAGAAGGAAACTCTTGGAAAATATGAAGCGCTGAACGGGAGGACTTTACCGACTACCATTTTAACCCAACATGTAAAACAATCAAAGTATAGCTTATAAATACCTATCTAAAGCATTTTAACAAAAGTTTTTAACTTTGTGACATGTTCTTCTTAGCTCACGAACCGGATTGGGAGAAACCGGTTTGCTTTCCAAGTTTGTTGCAAGTTTGGTCTCTAACATTTTTTGCTTTTTCTGGTTTGATTTCTGAAGTTTGTTGCTATTTCTGGATTGATTTCTAAAGTACATTGCTATTTCTGGTTTGCTTTCTTAAATTTGCTGCTATTTCTGGTTTATTTTCCAAGTTTGCTGCTATTTCTAGATCGATTTCTAAAGTACATTGATGTTTCTGGTTTGATTTCTAAAGCTTGTTGCTGTTTCAGGTTTGTTTTCTAAAGAAGTTGTTGTTTCAATCGGATTCTAACCGGTTTCAAAACCGGATTCACAATCCGGTTTCACTTAAACCGGATTCACAAGTAAATATCCCAAACGGGTACAAACCGGCGGATTGGATTAAAACCGGACCGGTTTGAGTCAAACCGGTTTCACTTTCAGATCGATTTAGGTTTTAAAATTGGTTTGGGTTCATGATCCGGTTTTTTTTTTGCACATCTACCTATTAACCCATCCAACACCTGCCAATGTGAAGTTTCACTGCCCAGTTATAGCCCTTCAACTTTTTCTTTTTACAATTTAAACCCAATATTTTTCCTTTTTATAGTTTTATCCCAAGATTTATTTATTTTTATGAATTTAGACGTGAATGCAAGTATATAGAATAAATTTTTGATAAGTTTTTATTTTTTACAATTTTAGCTTGACTTTCAATTTCTTTTACAATTTTGGTTCAAATATCTTTTCTTTTTTTATTTTGGACCAACTTTCATTTTCTTTTACAAATTCAATCTAAGTTTTTTTTAGTAAAAGCCTATTCTATTAGGCTTTCCTTTTTTTATATAATGTTAGCCAACTTTCAATATTCTTTTGAAATTTTGGTCCAAGCATCTTTTCTTTCTTTACAATTCTGGCCAAACTTTCAATTACTTTTACAAATTTGGTCAAAAAAAATTTATAAATTTCCTACAACTTTATTATTATTACTAATTTGTGTTTTTTACGAAAATTCCTTTACAACATCTTTTATATGTTGACAACATTTTAGAGAACTTAGTCATATCATTATGAAAACTAGTTAAGAAAGACTCAAAGTTGCACAAAAGATGTATGCTTACTTTTATTATATTTATTTGTTTTTTCGTTGACGATTTAGGGACGGATATATTTTCTTAATAATGTTGTTTGAATCTTTGAGAGCTGATATGACTAAGTTCTCTAAATTTTCATGAATAAAGGATTGTTCACAATAGAAATGAAAACAACAGTAGGAATTAACTTATGTATATATGATATGTTTGATACTTTTTTGTAGTCCAAATATAAAGCATGATTAGTTCAAGACTTAAGTTCACTACCTACGTAGGTCCAATTAGTATTAACTATGAAAACGTTCAAGTTGCGCAACACCTTTTTGATGCATGTATATCTAGCTTTGTAGATTCGAATATCAAAGTTTCCTTTTTCATATTCAAATATGACGTGTTGTTAGTGTTTGGATTAAAAAGGTGAGGTAGTTTTGGAACTTTAGTGTTACCTTTGACACTTTGTGCCACATGAGAGGAAGATGTAATTCTTAGAGGCCTTATAAGACTTATGCCTTACACAATATCAAAATGGATCAGGCATGTGACAAAGGCATTTGGGCTTGGTCCGGTATTAGACTAGACCAAAATTGGCTAAGTTGGCTAAGTGGATAGACAACTTTGATGGTCAAAGATGAGGGCCTTATGCTCTTGTGGTCTATCTTGACTAATCAAATATATTTTTATGGCAAAATGATACTATAGCCCAATTATATTTCACATTCTGTTTTAAATGGTCCCTCAACTTTTTTTCTTGCCCTTTAAGGGACCAAAGTATAAAATGACCGGACATTTTGGACACCCCAACCTATTATATTCGGTTGTATGGGTAAAGTTGATGTTGATGTGCCCCGGTCGTCTGATTGGATGAATAAAAAGAAAGAACCATGGGTTTTGGGCATCTCCGACCCAACAACATCACCAAGAAACATCACCAAGAAACAATGTGTTTGTGATTAATATAACACCTTTGTATTTAGTCATTCGCTTGCTTGTCTTCAATAAGGCATAAATTCAAACACCTAATGTTCGTCAAACAAACGATGGACATCCCACTACACCAAGAATTCTTTGCTTTCTCAGTGTTTGCAATGGATGTAAATTAAGACTGTATCGTCAATGAGAGAATTCAGAAAGTGGGAAGTGAGATTATCAGTATCTGTTTGTGATGCTATTTCTAACCTATATCTGCAAGCAAATGGAATTAGCCTGGAGGGTACGTCTGGACATTTTTCTTGCCAAGGATTCTTGGAGAGAGCTCTAAAGCTAGTGTCATGCTCTTCCTGCCACTATTCTCAACATTTAGCATCTTATTACACATATCATTCGTTTATCGTTAAAAAATGACAGAAAATGGGGAAACTGGAAACGATTTTGACCTATTAGTATCGTCTTTCGCCGTTACACAAAAGTCCTCCGCTGTTACATGGCGAAGTTTACACTGCCTGGTGAGCCTTCTCTTAGGCTGTGGAGAATAAGGCCCATTAATCCAAGACCCACACGGGGACGAAGAAGAAGAATAGGGATACGTCGATGAAAAATTGGTATTCTTCGAAGAACTATTGTTGTAACCAGAAAGAAGGAATCAAATTAGTAGAGGAAGAAAAAGGAAACCTCCTTCTATTGAAGAATTTACCCATTATCAACCAAATTCGTAACCAAAATCACCAAATGTTATACAAAAATGACGATAGTCGAAGGAGTAGAAATTGAGGGCATCATCGTCATTCTGTTTTCTACTCTATGTACACAACAAGAAACTAAAGTCCAAAGTGTGCAAGACACATACAACCGGATATAATAGGTCGGCGTGTCCAAAATGTCTGATCATTGTATACTTTGTTCCCTTAAAGGGTAAGAAAAAAAGTTGAGAGATCATTTAAAATAGAAGGTGAAATGTTATCGGTTACCGTGTCATTTTGCATATTTTTATATATGTTATATATTATGAAATTAAATTACATTTTCAATTAATAAAATTTTGTAAATTTCGTTTTCCAACTATTTGATTAATAAAAGTTATAAATGGTTGACAATTGTGATTAACAATTATGATTTGTTTGATGTTAAAAACTTTCATATGAGACCTTATAAATACCACACCCATGATAGATTTTTTATGATTAAGAATATAACTTTTTTTATGATTGTTCCATTTTACTCTTGTTCTTCATGGGATCATATTATTGATTCGTCAAATTCAAGATACTATATTGAATAGGTTGTTGTATCATTTAGACAGATCTATATCCTGAAAATATTTGTCTTAGAACACTACATGATAGGCCTCAATCTCCACATTTTTGTGTTTTATAATCTTCAAATCAAGTATATATTCTTGTATTGTATCACATTATGCTTGCTTATTTTAATAAACTAAGTATCGTTTTTTTGTTAACGTGATTTGATTATATACTTTTATCATAAAAACCTAAGACAAAAAACAAAGAGTGAAGAATGCATAACATAAATTCAAAGGTTTGAATTTTTAGAGTTGGCGATAAAATATGTTTTTCAACTTAACAACTCATCATGTTTCCAACGTTCTTACTAATGGAATTCCACCATATCCCGCTAGTAAAGGAAAAAATTGACACACTGTTGCCCAAATGACTAAACATCATATGGTTGTGGATTCTTGAACATTAGGCACGTATAATTGTTGAAATTATAGTCTGAATGCCTTGGAATTATACATCAAAACATTCCTTTATAAGCTTCTTAATAGAATGTTCTAGCTGAAAGGAAGAATGGAATGTTGAAAAACATGACTAATTCAATATTACTTACTTTTGGAGCACCATACAATAGTTGGAGTAAAGTATGCTTCACTATAAAGAAAATAACTAATCGGATTCCTCGTAAAAATAGTGATCAATTACAATATAATTTATATAAAGTGATATTATCCTCTTACAAAGGGATGAAAGTGTAGGTTGCCTTCCTAATGTACAAGTAACTCTTCGTAAAAAGACTAAATTTGGACCAAAAACCATAGATTCCATATATCTTGGTCTTGCAACGAATAATGCAATATATAGCTTTTTAGCATACAAATCTTATGTATATGATATTCACAATGATACCATCATCGAATCAACAGAAACGGAATACGTTGAAGGAATTTTTCCTTACAATGACAAAGAGAAACAATTCTATAACGTCCCAGTTTTTATATCAATATAACAATTTTAGAAAAGAGATTTTAAATAATAAAAACTTATTTTATTTGAAAACTTCCAAAACATAAAAGATTACTCAAATCATTAAAAACATTTTATTCTCAACATAATTCAATCATTCAGCGGAAGTCAAAGCTAACATAAACTCAAATCAAAACATAAATCCCCAAAAGAAGTTGTACCAGTGTGTGTACCGGTGTGTATGTGTCACGCCTTTCCATCACTCGTACTTGAAGTACCTGAAATAGTGGTTTTATAGGAAAAGGGTAATCGCACAACTTAGTGAATTCTCACATATACACGACATATCAGTCGTACATATTATACCCCTATCAGCAAAAATACAACACATACATTATAGTAAACACTAATCTACTCCACCATGTACATTGAGTCGTGCTCCTCCACTCAAGAATCGAGCCGTGAATACTCTGTTCGTCCAGTTATGCGTATCCATAAGTGTGTCTTGTCGAAAATCCCCACTCGGTACCATGTTGATTAGTGCATCGAGTCACCTTACATTGCTCAGTACGTCGAGTCGCCCTACATTGCTCAATGCTTAGAGCCACCCTATATTGCTCAGTACGTCGAGCCACCCTATATTGTTCAGTGCGTTGAGCCATCCTATATTGCTTAGTACGTCGAGCCATCCTATATTGCTTAGTACGTCGAGCCACCCTATATTGCTTAGTACGTCGAGCCCAAGACATCTACATACTAGACCTAGACTCGCTTAGTACTATCATACGCATCCTATAATCACACACGAGCAAAAGTAAGCACATACAACATCCATACAATGTAGTGAGAAACTCACATGATATGAAGCAGTAGATCAATACAATGAGCAAGATAGTACATCAAGATTGCTCCTCCTTGGGACAACCTACAATCACATATATGTCACCAACTCGGAACGGGGTTTGTATTTCAATATATACATACTTATACTTGTTATACTTTTGTTCTCTTTATATCATACTTCGTTCTAGAACCCAATAACCACCTTTCTACCCATTTCACCAATATAATAATTATTACATATATGTATATTTATCTTTCCATGATTGCTAAGGACCCTTTCCTACCACCCTTGGTTATATTTATGGCTTATTCATCCTTTTAGACATTAACAACATGCAGAAAATTGAACCATGTTGCAAAGTTTGCAACACTCAACCTAGAAAAGGCCATCAACAAGCTATTAGAAACATATGACATCAACTAGACCCTAGGACAAGACTATAGAGCCTGAACTCATCTTATTTTCAATTTTCTGGAATTATTGGTCAATTTAACTAGGAGACTGATCTCTTCAGTTAACGAGTTAGACCAGACCCTAAAGAAATAATAGTCTCTCTAAATGGGTTAATAACTATATTTCATAATTTGGTATGACCAAACTAGACACCCAACCCGATCTAATGCCACTGACCTCACCCCTAAATTAGTTTTGTATGATTTTGTGATTTTAAAAAACCCAGATGACTAAATCTTGTGAAGATTGCCAATTTCACCTACCCTAGGGTTGGAATCAGATCAAACCCTTTTGGTGGAAGAAGCTACATGTCCTAACCTTTCCAAGGACATAAGATTCGACCAAAATGGTTAATACATTGATTTTGCACGAATTTTCAAAGATTAGAACAAAAAATTTTCAAATGCAAGTGTAGAGATTCAAGTGTTACTTCAATGGTTTAAGCAATTCTAAGCTCATCAAGTGATCATCCAACCCGATATCAGCCATGACCATGCCTTAGTCGGCCTCCCACCACCACTAATGTGGTGGTTTATAGTGGTGGATGTAATACCCAAGAAGCAGGTTTACATTCCTTATCAACTTGTAATAACATGTTGATTGTGTTAAAGGAGTTTTAGATTATACATTGGTGTTCTTGGTTAAAAAAAGGACCAAAAATGTTAAAGTGAAGAATGAACCAAATCTTGGGATTTGAGGTGTTAAGGTGTTATGCTGGTGTTTAAATGTCCATATTATGACTTAATATGGAGTTTGGATGGTAAGTTTGAAATTATAGGTCAAAAGGTGGGAAAAGATGGAGAATTTTTAAGAATTTTCCTCATCAGAGGGCATTAGCGTCACTAATGTCTAAGGGTTAGCGACGCTATTCTAAAGTAAGTTGCTATTCTATGAAATTGTGTCAAAAGTACAAACCAGTCGAGGAATTGGACATTAGCGACGCTAAGAAGACATGTTAGCGATACTAACATGGTTAGCTACGCTAAGCATTGGCTTAGCGACGCTATGGTGCGGCAGGCAGTTTTTCCATTTAAGTTTTTGACTTGGTCAATTAAGGGATATTCTCCAAAAACAGAAGGTTCGAGAGCAGGTGACGTTCAGGCTTGTTTTTTGGGTTAAGATCATCAAATTAATGTGGAAATCAAAGGGGTTTTGCACACCAATCAAGGATTGAGGTTAGTACACTCTTTTGTGTGTGATTTGCTAAGTAGTTTAGCTTAATTATGGATTTTGGTTGATATGGAAGTTGTGAAATTGGAGGTTTTATGTGTGTAATCAAATAGAATGATGTGTTCCTTAATTCGTTGGTGTTTAGAAGTTAAAAACGGAGTTTTATGTGCAAAAGCCATGAGAAGTGGCCCTGTTCATAGTTAGCGGCGCTAACTATGAACAGGTTAGCGGCGGTAAGTTACCTGAAGGGCATAACTTCGTGAATTTCGTTGTACAAGCTGTATTGGTGATATATATGGTGTTCAGGAAAGGTTTAAACATGTTCCCCTGTAGACAAGAAGGTGTAAAGAAGCTTGGAGGTTGGAATCGGACCCGTAAACCAGAAATTCCGATTCCATTGAAGGTTGGAATCGGACCCGTAAACCAGAAATTCCGATTGAAAGTTAGAACCGATCAATTCACAAATTCACGATTGGAATAAAACGTGGTTCAATCGATGTCTGAAATCACGATTGGAATGAGAACATGGTTCAATTGTTTGATCATGAGTTGTTCCTGGTTCAGTCGATAAACATTTGGAGAAGACGAAGAACGAAAAGAAGAAGATGTCTATAATCAGAGAAGAATAAGAACGAGAAGAATAAGATGTTTACAATCGGAGAAGAATAAGAACTAAAATTGATCTGAAAGACCAAAGAAAGAAGCATTGTTGTGTCCTTTTGCCCATCCCACATCGACACATACAAAGAAGAATTGAGTCTCCCCTTTGTTATAAATAGTTTGCTTTGGGAGAGGCTTTTACTCACTAAGCAGATTGTACTCCGATTTATTTCGGATGTATTAGATTTGTTGTGCCTATTAGGTGAAACTTAGTCAAAATGTTAAAAAATTTTAATCGCGTAGCGGTGGGAAAAATTGCGGTAAATAGCGTAAAACAGCGCCGCTAATAGCGGAACTGCTATTCTAAAACGGTAAGTTGCTATTTTCGCGATAGAGGGGCGATATGCGCTATTGCAATGCTATAGTGCACGATTGACTGCTCAGCAAGTGAGTAACTTTATTCAACTTTGACCGGTGTTTGTCATGTGCTATGTATAATATAGAAGTGTTGCTGTGTTTTGTGAATACTTATATATTGTAGAGATGTTAGATTAAATCTTTTGATGAACAATGGTGTGGTTGATACCGGAATGGTGACACAGGTGTAGTACCATGAGTTGTAACTCTAGATCTTAGTAGTATAGTCATAGTTGGTTATATTACATTTTATGTGTTCATATGGTGTTTTACTAGTTACATGAGAATTTATTTGCAACTATACGGTGAAACCAGAGACTCGTGATAAATTGGTGTAATCAAAGGTTGGTGATAGATCTTCGGGTTGGTGAAAAGCCCAAGATCCTTTGGTGAATATCTACAGTATCGGTGTTAGTTATATATGTGGTGTGTTTACACTAATGGTGACTTTGGTGTTATAATTTAATTTACTAGTGTTGGTGTTCATGTGTCAAATAAAGGGTGAGATCTTAACATGTGGTTTGATTTCAAGTTTTGTTGTAAGTTTTACCTAGTTGCAGTAGAGTTATTCACTAAGCGTTCGCTTACGTTGTTTAATTATGGTGTTTTGTAGGAATTATGTGTAGTAACGCCTGGCTAGATCGTGGAACGATCTTGAAGGTATCCACTTATCGTTTCCAAGACATCGATTATTATGTTAAAAACTAATTTTGTACTGATTTATTTAAATGATTTGAATATACTCGATGTTCGATTTTGAGGTGTTACAGTGGAGATGGTGAACCTTCATAAAGAAAACATATAGACTTGGATTCTAATATGCTAATCAAAAGTTCAAGCTTCTCCTTGTCTCTTTCTTTCTTCTGTTCTTCTTCTCTTGGCATCCTTAATTCTTCTCGACTCTAGAAACAACGATGTCCAAAAGCAAGCTTCTCGGTTTCTTATTGGTTCTCGGTAACATAGAAAACGAGATGGGATGATGGAATTAGGGCTAAGGAGGTGTAGTTTTAGGGTTGAAGCATGTGATTTCCATATAGGTATTAGAACCAAGAGTTGGAGTGGGTTAGGGGCTTAAATGGTGAGGCCCTAAGATTTCCTCTCCTCCATATAAATCGGCCGACAAGTCCACATGAGAGAAAAGAAGAAAATTTTCATGCACTTTTGGTCAATTAACACATTAATCCCCTAAGGTTTAAATCATGATTTTTGTTTGACCCATAATCATATTTGTTTCCACTAATAATTAATTAACTTACCCTCAACATATAATTGAATGATAGAAGTATATTATAATTATAATAATAATAATTATTATTATTATTATTATTATTCCTAATTTATATATAATTCCTTAAATAGTTTTTCGTAAAATCGAATTTTAAATAAACTAATAATTAATTAATGCTAAATTAAAATGGAGCGTTACAAATTCACATGTTCAAGGAAAATTTCTTTAGATGATGAACTATATGAAACCATTCTTAATAAAAGTTTACAATCAAATGAAGATATCTCTTCCAAGGTCCAAGAAGGAAACTTGGAACCTAAAAGAAGCAAACGGGGCCAAATAGCCAAAGATCATTGACTTGACTACATGTCCTATATTGTTAATGATGAAACCCAAACACATACGGATTTTATGAATTCTTTTGAAGCATCTTACGAGAAAGAGTCGATTCAAAGTGAGACTGATTCCATTATGCAAAATAATACTTGTAAATTGGTAGGTTTGCATTCTGCAAAAAACGTATTAGGCACAAATAGATATTTCAAAAAAAAACTTAAGACTAGATGATACTATATAGAAGTTCAATGCATGTTTAGAAGTTAAAGGGTATCATCAAGGAGGTTCAATACTTCTTTGACACATATTTACTCGTTACAAGAATAAAGTCAACAAGAGAATTGATAGCAATAACAACTATTT
The DNA here is from genome assembly GCA_023525715.1 of Cichorium intybus. Classification (NCBI taxonomy): domain Eukaryota; kingdom Viridiplantae; phylum Streptophyta; class Magnoliopsida; order Asterales; family Asteraceae; genus Cichorium; species Cichorium intybus. Next base: position 17,378,617 of record CM042012.1, read on the forward strand.
TACAAATTGGAAATACATCAAATGGATGTCAAATGTACATTCTTCACTGCTCAATTAGATCAAGATATATATCAATTAGCCTAAATGGTTTCTATAGAATGGTTAAGAAATTAAAGTGTGTAAATTAGTCAAATCAATTTATAGACTAAAATTGGCTCCAAAGAAATGGCACGATAAGTTTATTAATATGCTTTGATTCAGTGGTTTTAGAATAAATGAGTATGGCAAATGTGTTTGTGTCAAACAATATAATAATTTATATGGAATCATAAGCTTATATGTGGATGACAAGCTTCTAATATGAAGTAGTTTACATGTTATAAACCAAACCAAGAAAATGTTACACTCCTATTTTAACATGAAAGATATGGGCTAGTTGATATAATTCTTGGTGTAAGAGCCCATATAAGTATTTAAGATAAACTCGTACTCAATATCATTATATTGTAAGCATACTTAAAAACTTTGGATAATATGATGACAAGATAGTTGTTACCCATTTGATCCTTCTAGTCATCTTGAGAAGAATCTAGGTGATAATATAGCTTAGTTAGAGTTTAATCAAGTTCTTTGTAGCTTGATGTATATTATGAATTGTACTAGACTAATCTTGGCATATAGTGTAAGAAGATTGAGTCAATATTGTCATAATCATTGGAATGATCATTGGTATGCATTAGTTAGCATGTTTAGATATCTAAAGCATACAATATATAATGGCTTGCATTACACGAGATATCCTTCTATTACTGAAGGATATTGTGATGCAAATTAGATTTCCTAAACATCATAGGGTAATTCCATGAGCGGTTATGTATTTATATTTGGTTGAGTTGTGATTTCCTGGAAATCATATAAAGAAATTGTAAATACACATTCTATGATAGAAGCATAATTTGTAGCTTTAGGCAAAATTGTTGAAGAAGTTGAATGGCATAAAAGCTTCCTAGGAAGTATTCCTTTGTGGCCTAAACGTATAACTACCATTGGTATACATTATGATAACATGGCTGCTCTTACTAGAGCAAAAAAACACATATATACAATGACAAGTCCAGTCATATTAGGCATAGACATAATACAATGAGAGACTTGATCAAAATGGATAAATTTACATTAGTTAAATAAATTCAAAAGAAAATATACAATATCCTTTGATAAAAGGCATTGGTAAAGAGAAAGTTCTCTTTAATTCGAGGAGAATGGGCTTAAACTCAACACTATAAGTCATCACATTGCAATAACCAAGCCTAACTACATTGAAGATCTCTTGTAAAGGTTCAATAGGAAATGTTGGTGGGAACACTTAAAGTATAACAAACACAAGATATGCTTACTTTTATGATATTTATGTTGTGTTTTTTTATAGATGATTTAGGGATGAAGATTATTCTTCATTATGTTGATAGTTTTTTTCAGTGGAACTCCACAAAGTGTTCCAAATTTGTATTACCTATGTAAAATGCATTTGAGGTCGCATCTTTGACAATTGATATGACTAAGTTCTCTAAAAGCCTCATCAAGAAAGGATTGTTCATTACCAAAACGAACATATTCTTAAGAATCAACTTATGTATAAAGATCATAAGTGTGATCCTTTTTGTCTAGTTCTACTACAAAATGTGGTTAATTCAAGAGTTCAATTCACTACCCACAAAGTATATCCAATCAATATTCACTATGAAAAGGTTCACGTTCTGAAACAACTTTTCCATTGCATGTTGTATCTAGCTTATCATATTTTAATATCAAAGTTTCATTATTTTGTATTCAAATGTGAGGTATTGCTAGTGTTTGGATAGAAAATATCAAATTCTGAAGCAACTTTTCCATTGCATGTTCTTCTTAAGATGCTTATTAAGGTAAGTAAAGTTATTACCTTCTAGTAGTGTGGTTTTAACTATGAGTTGCTTAGAATAAGGGTGAGGCTATCTTTTGTGATTACCATAGAGTTTTGAGTTGTTTGATGAGTAAGAAGAGGTTGAAGCCTTTCTTATGTACTAATCTTGGTGTGATTAAGATTAGTTAGATTGTTATATGTGTGGAGGTAACACGGGTCGTGTGGAAAATGCCAAAAAAGGTCACACGAGTCATGTGGAGGTCACACGGGTCGTTAAAAAGCTTTAGAAACTGATCTGAAACCCTTCCAGACCCACACGTGTCATGTAGGCCCAAATGGGTCGTATAGGCCCACATGGGTTGTGTAGGATTTAAACTAGGGGCAATCCATGGGTCAAAACGGGTCGTTCCAGACAAAATGAATTATGCTGCCATAGTTAGTGTCGCTAACTATGGCATTAGCGCCGCTAATGTCGTGATTAGGCCCCTTTTTATTCCCGTTTTGTGTTTATTTCGGGAGGATAGCTTTTCCAAACCCTTACAGATGCGATAAAAACCATACTTCACCAAATTGATCGAGGGGAAACGTTTATACGTTAAGGGAGATCGAGATTAACATCAAGAACTTGTTGTTGGTCCATAAATTCAAGAGGTATGTGTTTTTTTAGTTTTGGGGTTTTTGAACCCTAGATGTTCAAATTCATGAAATTGAGTTGTTATATTGATATAAGATGTTGGTATATGTTAATTGAGTACTTTCCTTAGCATTTGGTATGAAATTTATTGAGTTTCTATGGCAGAATGAATTTAGTCGCGAAGTTGGCTGAACCAGATAGCTTAGAGGCACTAACAATGTGATTTGGGGTTTTCACCTCTTTTCAATAGTTGAGCTTGAGTATTAGTGGTTGGGTTGTTTGGGAGTAATTGAGACCTGATATATGATGTTTTACCCCAGCTAATACAATTATGAAGGATTCTAATCCGAGGAGCTCGGGTGTAATACGTATGGATCTAACACCAGGTGAGTACTCTCTAGTACTTGAGTAGAGCTATACTTAGTATATGTTGAGATATATGTGATATATAAATATATATATATATATATATATATATATATATATATATATATATATATATATATATATATATATATATATATATATATATATATGTGTGTGTGTGTGTGTTTGTGTGTGTGTGTGTGTGCGCGCACGTGCTATGTAGTTGTTATTGTTGTAATCCAATTGTGGAGTGAATTGTTGTCTGTGAATAACAATAATTGAGTTGAATATACATACTGATTGTATAAACCGAGTAGATGCTAGTGTAGTCGCATCAAAGAGTTTTGAGTCGACTTGTATAACCATGAGGGCTATTGAGCTGGAGGATGGTTGGTTGTGAAATGTGTGCATGTGAGTGGTTATGATTGATTTTATTAGTACCGGGTGTGGTACTTATGTCGAGTTGATATTTGCTAATAATTAGTCGTTGTTTGTAAAGCTAATGTGATTGCATGTTTCAAAGATAGAGAGGATATATATATGTATATATATGTATATATATATATATATATATATATATATATATATATATATATATATATATATATATATATATACACATATATATATATATATATATATATATATATATATATATATATATATATATATATATATATATATATATATATATATATATATAATTGCTAATGAGATTAGCAAGAGCTGATGATGAGAATGCGTATTGATAAAGGGATTTCTGAAGAATGTTGGAGATTATTCATTAAGCTTTTTATAAGCTTACACTTGAGTTGTATGTTGTTTTGCAGGTATCTGTAGCAGTGATAGGGGAAGGTATGTGATAAAGAGAGATGGACAACTTAGAGCCTTTCCTTTAGTTATGTTAGATTTTATTTGTAATACTTGGTCTGTTTGTAAGGACCTTTTGTGTAATTGAATATGTTGATAACATATTGTTTACGTGGTTTGAGTATAAGTATGCCTATTTTAAAGTGTTATTGTTTGAATTTTTTTGGGTATACTTTGTATGAGAAACCAGGCGTTACATTTTTACTATTCCTAACACATTCTCGATTCTTTCTAAATGTAGGAACTTAGTCTTAATAGAAAGAAGAATTAGGAACAAAGATAGGGTTGAGGGTTCAATCATCAATGAAAATCTAGTAAATGAACTTGCTACCTACTGTTCTTAATATTTTTCCATTCGACAGTTGTGGAATTTTGCACTCCAACATCATAGATATTTGAGTTGAGAATCTTCACTAAGCTTCTTTGCCTTATCATCAAGAATATTATTACAAACTTGGTGGAAAACAAAGATCCATGAGTCATGAAGAACTTCACAAGACGCACACCTACATTTTACTAAATTGTATGGAAGTTACCTCTTAAATCATAGAGTTTGATGGAGTGGCCCATGGAATGTATTTGAATGAACCTGTTTTGGGTCTCAAAGATAAATACTTTGCTCGATGGCATGAGCAAAAAGTAAGTAAAGCAGTTCAATCACAGTGGTTATTATCAATGAAATGTTAAACATCTAAAAGCAAGGAAACCATCACAGTATGCTCAATCTCATAACAAATACTTATAAATGGTTATAAGTTCAACACGATAAAATATGGTGAGGGACTTATGACGAATAAATATGGAGTATACGTGAGGTAGAGATGTATAACAAATACTTTAATGTTCTAATGTATAAGTTAATTGATGTCAAACCCAATTATCGACTTTAAACTGACGACTCTTTTTTGCTTTGCATTACAAGCATACCCTATATTGGCACGTGACACAAAAGATATGTGGGCGGTTGTCAAGACAAAACCAATAGGCATATATGATGTCACTAAAGCTAAAACTGAAGGTGCGACCGTTGGGAACATGAGATTGATGAGCGATTTGAGTTACCCCTTACAGTAACTCGTAATGAATACATGTGTAGCCTCAAATACAAATACCTATGAGCAAATATCTAGCGAGGAGAGTGAGGGATCTGAAGAGGAAGAACATGAAGAATAAGAATTTGAAGACGAAGAAATGAAAACAAATTTATTTATTTTGACCACTTTTCTTATTTAGATTATAACAGATGCTAGAAGCATTGCTTTTGTTGTGCATTTGTAAGTATATATATTAATTTGCAAGTTTCGTTTGTAAAGGAGAATTAGTGTTCATTTGCTTTTGCTATTTCCAGAACCATAACTACTAAATTCAGATCATAGTATAATTGTTAAAGCATTTGATACAAAATGCAAATAAGCTTCTATTTGGAAATAACAATTTTGATTCTTCTTATAGCAAACTCTTATATTTACGTTTTCCCCTCAACTAATTTCGAATTAATTGTTTTCATCACTATTTATTATAAAGTTATATTATTGGTATTTCGTAAGTTACGATTCCGGTCCCTTATTATATTTTAAAGTTACATTTTTTGTCGGTTACGTAATTTGTTTTTTTTGTCAAGCTGCGTTTTTCAATATATCGGGCTTCTGCAGCATTGCGCAGACAGTCTAAACACTAGTTATTTGTTATTTATGATAGTGTATGTCTAGTTTAAATTATTTGTGATTACATGGCTTATCAATAATATATTCTATATATGACCATTATTATTCTAATAAAGGCAGCATGTTGGATAGAGACCATGGAAAAGTCCCTTTACCGAGTGGTTCTTTATTAAGAGGCAAGTCATCGCCTGACTTTATTGGGCTTGGACACCATCGGATTGTGGTTACTCTGTTAACTAGGACAAGTCCCGGCTCGCAGGCTCCAACATCAAGGGAAATTTTGATTCCCTGATAGGCGTCAGTGATCCCCTAACAAATATGGCGGGGGTGTTTCAACATGTTATCCCATACGATTTATGGGGGTCAACAGTCGTAGCGAGGAGCACGCCAATGATTTTTAATCTTAAGAGGATAACCTGAGCCAATGGAGCCGATGTTATACCACTCGGGTGTAAGAAGTACGTCTGGCTCTAATTGTTAGTGTATCCCACATTGGTGGGACACGGTCCTATAAGTTTGTATATATGTTGGAGTATTCCCTCTCTCCACAAGGGCTCTTTTGGAGAGACATTATTGGGCTCCACATATATTTACATGGTATCAGAGCCGGTGTCCCACACCCCTGTAACCTCATCGAGCCTACGTCTCTGAGGGGGAGTGTTAGTGTATCCCATGTAAATATATGTGGAGCCCAAGAATGTCTCTCCAAAAGAGCCCTTGTGGAGAGAGGGAATACTCCAACATATATACAAACTTATAGGACCGTGTCGCACCAATGTGGGATACACTAACACTCCCCCTCAGAGACGTATGCTTACACTAACACTCCCCCTCAGAGACGTATGCTCGATGAGGTTACAGGGGTGCAGGACACCGGCTCTGATACCATGTAAATATATGTGGAGCCCAAGAGTGTCTCTCCAAAAGATCTCTTGTGGAGAGAAGGGAGACTCCAACATATATACAAATTCATAAGACCGTGTCGCACCAATGTGGGATACACTAACACTAATGATGGAGATTCCAATACCCCTTTAAAGGACATTTATCTTCTGAGATGGGTCTAGGTTAGTCTTTTTATTATTTAAATGTATGGTTATTGATGTTATAATTATACTTAATAGCTATTCCAATATTGTAGGTTTCGAAAAAATTTTATCCATTGTGCAATCTTACTGATATTTTGTAAGGGGTTGGATCATCCTTTGCATACTTATACACAAATCCCGAATGACATTGTCAAATAGATATTTGAGCATTTCCAAGTAATATATTAATTATTTATTTATATATATTATGGTCATTCATTTTTAATATTCAGTTCTAACTTTACTTGTTATTTTTTACAGACTCTTTATCAATGGCATCCACGCAGTGGCGGAGCCACCATAGAAGTAGTGGGGTGCATGGACCCAGTTGGCTGTGAATCCCGACATATATATATATATATATATATATATATATATATATATATATATATATATATATATATATATATATATATATATATATATATATATATATATATATATATATATATATATAAATTTCTTAAAGGAATAGTCTGTTCTTTGACTTCTTTGCAAGTGGCACCCACTCAATTCATCTAAAAATTTTCTGAAATTTTGGCTCTCAAAACTTCTTTGACTTCTTTGCATAGACCCCATTTGGCTGTGGACCCCTGTTAACATCTAGGCTAGCTCCGCCACTGCATCCACGTATGGAAGAAATGATCATTGATGGTTTTTAGAATACGTTGGACGATTGTTACAGAGATAGATGAGGGATTTTATGAAAGCATCAACAACTTTGGCACAAAAAGATGGGAAGGTTATCCCATAGATTGAGGATTGCTTTGGGATCCTATAGGATTACCATCCCAATCTCGTATTGATTAACGTGTGGCGGTGTTTGTGTGGTGTAAGTAATATATAGTTGTTCTTATTTCCTATTAGATTATTATGCATATTGCGACACATCACATGAATGAAAACTCGATGCTATTATATTTTGAGAGAATTTCATATTCCATTTTTAAATGTCAAAATATCATATTTATCCAGTTTAATTTTTAAATATCATACTTACCCATTCATAAACTTTAATTTTTTTGCCCAAATCTTGTTAAAAATTTTATATTATTTCAAATACTTATTCTCATCAATTAAACCCCTCTTATAAATCTAATTTTAAAATATCTAAGATATAAGTATGAATCAACGTGAGTATCTAATTTTTAACCAAAAAAGTCAATGAGATTTCTTAAACTCAGGTGCCTCTAGGATAAGTGATAGTAATTGCAAGCCAAATTTAGACTTTGGACACTAGATCGTTTGTAGTACTCTAGCCCATAACACATTAGCAAATATATCTATTTATTAGGCATATTTAAGAAAATATGTCCAGTTTGCATAAATGATGTCTGTTTAATACAAAAGATAAATGATGACTGTTTAATACAAGAGTTACTATGTTTTATAAAGTTATAGTAATGGTCCCTGTTTAATAATAAATTTATAAAAATAGTCCCTTCTTAATAGCGAAATTGTCATTTGTTTCAAAACAATTACCGAATTTTGTCTACATTTAAGAAAATTATAAAAAAGGTCTCCGCCAAATTGCAAATTCCAGAAGCGGTCTAATGGTGAATTTATAGACGTCACCGCCTTGTTTCACAAAAATTGCAAAAATGGACCTTACGCACAGTGCCGGCTCAATTTTGGAGGGGGGGGGGGGGGGGGGGGCAGTATGGGCGATGATCCAAGGCATCCAAATTCCTAGGGCCCATTTTATATACCTGGACTTATGATGTTACTATGTCGCATAGCCAGGAAAAAATGCAATCGAAAATTTGAAATCAGAGTAAAGATAACGATGACAGTAGCGATTCTTTAGGGATCTGGTGGACTCCAATCGATCATTTCCCTACGCTCAACCGCAACACTCGTTGTACCCAACTGTAACAAAGTTGATAACTAGAGCAACCAATTGATCGAACAGTAAGTCCCGAACTCCTGATTGATTTGCGATTTTGGATTTCCCTTACATGAAAGACTAAAATTTCTTAATAAATATTTGTTTCAAATTTCAGTTACTTTCATCTCATATCTCAAAATTTCGATCTCTGCTTATGAATTCCTCAACCGGCTAAGTATGAATTCTTATTCCAATCTCTAAACTTTCTGATTTCTGAAGAAATAGTAAACCCGTGAAGATGAAACCGTGAAGGGTTGTTGATTCCACATTGTTGAAGTGAGTTCTGAAATTTTAAGTATGTGAACTACTGAATTTTTGTTCCTGAAACTAATTCTGAAATGGTCTAATATTGTAAGTTGTTTTTCTGATGTGATTTTTGGTTATCGAAATTATCTGATTCTGTAATTTGTTTTTTTTTTCGAAGTGATTTATGATTTCTGTAATTTGGTTTTTTGAATTGATTTCTGGTTTCTAAAATGGTCTAAGTGAATGCTTAATTTTTTTATTTTGATTAGAGAAATTGTATGAAATCTTATTTCTATTTTTGAACTAGATTATTTCTGAAACTGTCTATGTGAATGTAGAATTTCTTATTTCTTATTTCTGATTTTGATACTGAAATTGTCCAAGTGAAATCTAAATTTCTGTTTTTTTGATGTTGTTTCAGATTTTGTTCATTGACTTTTGAAATTAGTTGACTCGTTGCTGGAGCATGGAAGTTTAAAACTTCAACTTTTCAAAAGTAAAAGAGATTACAACTTACAAAACTTATTACAATCAGGTGTTTCTTTTCTTTACCTGTTTTTTCTTGTTATTATAAGATTATTTAAGTTTAGGATAATAATTATTGCAAATGGCCTTGTTTTTTTTATTTTGCACCGGGCCCCAAATCGGCTTGGTCCGGCCCTGCTTACGCATGAGATATTCACAAACATGGTTTCGAAAATATAAAATGAAAAAGGGACTATTCCACTAGTTAGCCTCTATATGTCATCTTTCTTTTTCCATTCTTCGCGTAAATCACACAACTTTCTTCTTTTCCCATACAAACAAATTGCCAACAACGGTCGTTTAGATTAAAACATAAACATTGGAGAATAGTTATTAGTATGAATATTCAAAGGAATTAACAGTTATCATACTAAAAACAAATACGTGAACTTCAAAAGCAAAAAGGCATCATCTATACAACAGAGAAAAAAAATCAGAAAGTTGCATTAAGTTGTAAATTTGTAGGAATCGGTACATGGCACTTATACTGGATTTTATATATTTTAAATTTAGTTTTATAAAAATTATAATAGTTGATCGATAAAAACAAGAATTTAAAATGACTATAAAACATTAACAATAATGATTTAAATAAATCTGATATTTTTTAAAGTTTATACTTTAATAAATATGATGTTTAAAAATTAAATTATATAAATATAATAACGTAATAATTAACAAGATGTAATGGAGCTAACTTATTAACGGAAGATAGTTAGTTACACGTTACTGTTATTTTCTGTTAGTGGTTAGACGTTAGATTAGTTAGTTACTGTTAGAGGGTTAGTAATGTCATTGTACATATATATAAAGATGTAATTAGCTTTCCTTTTCAGTGGAGAATACACAGAAAACATTCCGCATTCATTTCTCTCAATTCTTCAATATGGTATCAGAGCAATCTTCCGATTGCGTTTGAATTCCAATCCACTTAATTCTAATTTCGTTATCGATCTTCATTTCATTGATTTTCAATCAATTCGATTTCATCTTTTGATTTCGATTTCATCAATTTCTTTTGATTCAATTCAATTTCTTCGTTTCTCAATCAAAAATGGCGACACCTGCGCAAGTTAATCAGAATTCTGAATCTAACAACGATCCTTATTTCTTACATCACTCAGACAGTCCTGGAACTGTTCTTGTTTCTCAAATCCTTACGGGAGAAAATTATGGTGCCTGGAGCCGTGCAATGACCATTGCATTATCTGTGAAGAACAAACTGGATTTCATTGATGGAACCATTACTCAGCCACCTGTTACTGAAGCTGATCGTTTTAAATCGTGGACACGAAACAATAACATCGTGATTTCATGGATCCTCAATTCCATTTCAAAAGAAATATCAGCTTCGGTGATATATCTCAAAACCGCAAAAGATATGTGGAAAGAACTCAAGGAGAGATTTCAACAAAGCAATGGTCCACGTATATTCCAAATTAAACGAGAAATTATGAACATCACTCAAGGAACTGATACTGTAAGTGTCTATTTCACTAAACTCAAAGTATTATGGGAAGAATTAGCCAATTATGATGTTCACTGTACATGTGGTCTATGTGTTTGTGGTGGAGCTAAAGAAGTAGAACAAACTATGACGTTTTTAATGGGATTAAATGATGATTTTACTCAAATTCGAGGTCAAGTTCTACTTATGGATCCAATTCCAACAGTAAACCGTATTTTCTCACTGATCATTCAAGATGAACGACAAAGAAATATTACTCTTAATCAAACACCACAAGCAACAATGGCATTCAATATTAGAGATGGAACTGTCGACAATCACAAATCCAAATCGTATAATTCCAATTACAAAGGAGTTAAGAAGAATCAAGTTGTATGCAGCCATTGCAAGAAAGGAGGTCATACTCAAGAAAAGTGTTACAGGTTACATGGTTTTCCACCAGGTTTCAAATTCACGAATAATAATGATAACCGAACAAATTCAGTCACCACTTTTAATCCTGATACTCATGGAAATACTAATACATCCGGAATGAATGAAGCTATCACAGGTTTAACAGATGCTCAATGTCAACAGTTTATAGCCATGCTTTCAGGAAAGTTAGCTTCATCTAATGCAGTCACTATGTCACACGACTTCAAACCAGGTGATTACTATATCTTAAATTCGTTTTCTGGCACTTTTGTTTCAAATGTTTGGATCATTGATTCCGGAGCCACACGACATATATGCAATGATCAAACCATGTTTAAAAATAAACAAAAGGTTTACAACACACGTGTGAAATTGCCTAATCAGATGCTTATTCAAGTTCATCTTATAGGCAATATACAACTCAATGATCATTTAATTTTAAAGGATGTTCTATATGTGCCTGAATTTGAGCTGAACATTATTTCAGTTTCATTTTTAACCCAAGATAAATGTACTATGGTTGGTCTTTATTATGATCATGCCATTATACAGCAGATGAACAACAGGATGATTGGCAAGGGTAGTGTGAAAGAAGGATTGTACGTATTGGATCGTGATTCGACTAATGTCCACATCAATCAAGTCTCTTTACAACAATGGCACCAACGATTTGGTCACCCTTCCAATAAGAAACTCAAACTGATTGGTCACGAGTTATCATTGAATAAAGGGATTGATAAACATGTTTGTTTGATTTGTCCTTTAGCAAAACAGAAACGATCTGCATTTCTATCACATAACAATTTTGCTAGCAAACCCTTCCATTTGATTCATTGTGATATATGGGGTCCTTATCAAATTGATTCTTATCAAGGGCATCGGTATTTTGTCACAATTGTTGACGATTATTCCAGATTTACCTGGATATATTTGATACGACACAAATCAGAAGTTCAAACTGTTATACCAAAGTTTTTTGCTATGATTGAAAATCAATTTGATGCCAAAATCAAGACATTTAGATCTGATAATGCAAAAGAATTGCAGTTTCTTGAATTTTTCAATACAAAAGGAGTACTTCATCAGTTTTCTTGTGTTCAAACACCACAACAAAATGCCGTGGTTGAAAGAAAACACCAACATTTGCTAAATGTTGCTCGTGCATTATTTTTTCAATCCAAAATCCCAACCGAGTATTGGACAGAATGTATATTATGTGCTACTTTCTTGATAAATCGTACACCTTCAAAGATTCTTCAACATGTTTCTCCTTTTGAAAAACTTTATGGTAAACCACCTGATTATACCATTTTTCGATCATTTGGATGTCTTGCATTTGCATCTACTTTAAAGGCTTCAAGAACAAAGTTTGATCCACGAGCTTCAACTTGCATTTTTCTTGGATATCCTGTAGGTATAAAAGGATACAAACTTCTTGATTTAATTAGTAAACAAGTCTTCATTTCTAGAGATGTCATCTTTCATGAAGATATCTTTCCATTTGTTCATTCCAATCATGCACACCCCATAAATCCTTTCGATTCTTTTATTCTACCAATCATTGATCATAATACTCTTGACAGTGATTCATATGTGATTCCTCCTACTACTATGGCAGACCCACCTATTCCTCAACCTCCTATTCCCATTGATCCACCTATTCCTCTTTCAAATAGACCTGTCCGAAATCGTTCTAAACCTTCTTACCTACAAGATTATCACTGTCAACTATTACAAAATACTTCTATTCCACAAACGAAATCAAAATACCCTCTTTCAGATGTTATTTCGTATGACAAACTCTCTTCAACTTACAAAACCTATACCATTTCAATATCCGCTCAACATGAACCTAAGTCATATTCTGAGGCTATAAAATTTACCGAATGGCAACAAGCAATCAAAGACGAACTTACTGCACTAGATGTTAATAATACATGGGATATCGTACCTTTACCACATAATCGAAAGTCATTGGGTTGTAAATGGGTTTTTAAGATCAAAAGAAAAGCAGATGGCACGATCGAAAGGCACAAGGCCAGATTAGTTGCTAAAGGATTCAATCAACTTGAAGGCATTGATTTTCTAGATACTTATTCACCTGTGGCAAAGTTAGTAACTGTAAAGATGATGCTTGCTATTGCTGCTCAACAGAATTGGCCTCTCATACAACTTGATGTAAACAATGCGTTCTTAAATGGTGACTTAGACGAAGATGTTTATATGGATATTCCTAAAGGTTATCAAGCTACCATACAATCTTCTTCTTCCGCCCCTATGGTTTGCAAATTAAAGAAGTCTTTATATGGACTTCGTCAAGCCTCTAGACAATGGTACTCGAAGTTTTCCTCTTTTCTACTTACACAAGGGTTCATTCAATCTAAAGCCGATTATTCCTTATTCTATAAAGGAACTGGTTCATCTTATGTCGCCCTCCTCGTTTACGTCGATGACATAGTAATCACAGGAGCTTCTGTTGAGGGTATTCACCTTCTTAAACAAAGCTTGAGTTCTCAATTCAAACTAAAGGACTTGGGAAATCTCAAGTTATTTTTGGGTCTCGAAATTGCTAGATCCAAAAATGGAATTTTCCTTTGTCAACGAAAATATGCTTTGGAATTACTTGAAGACACTGGTTTTCTAGCCTCCAAACCAGTTACATATCCCATGGATCCTAAGCTAAAAACCTCTAACTTTCATGGTGAACCTGTCTCTGATCCGTCACAATATCGACGATTAATTGGAAGACTTTTATATTTGACCATTACTAGACCTGATATTGCCTATGCAGTCAATCGCTTAAGTCAATATGTAACCAATCCTAAACAACCACATTTACAGGCAGCTCATCATCTTTTACGATTTATCAAACAAAATCCTGGTCAAGGTCTTTTCTTTTCTACAACCAAGTCATTAAATTTAAAAGCCTTTAGTGACTCTGACTGGGCAGGTTGCATTGATACAAGACGCTCAGTTACTGGATTTTGTGTATTTCTAGGGGAATCTTTAATCTCATGGAAGTCCAAGAAACAAACGATTGTCTCTCGTTCTTCTACCGAAGCAGAATACCGTGCAATTGCTGCTACTACTAGTGAACTCATCTGGCTCAGACATCTTTTGAATGACTTTGGTTTCAAATCTTCTTCCTCTTCGTTAATCTTCTGTGATAATGCTTCTGCCATTCAATTAGCTACTAACCCCACATTTCATGAACGCACTAAACATATAGAGTTGGATTGCCATTTTATTCGTGATAAAGTCATTGACAAGACCATTCGTTTGATGCCAATTCGTACTCACTCTCAACTAGCTGATATTTTGACCAAGCCATTGCCACGATCAAAGATTTCACCGATTATTTCCAAGATGGTCCTTCACACCATTTTTACGGATCCATCTTGAGGGGGGATAATGGAGCTAACTTATTAACGGAAGATAGTTAGTTACACGTTACTGTTATTTTCTGTTAGTGGTTAGACGTTAGATTAGTTAGTTACTGTTAGAGGGTTAGTAATGTCATTGTACATATATATAAAGATGTAATTAGCTTTCCTTTTCAGTGGAGAATACACAGAAAACATTCCGCATTCATTTCTCTCAATTCTTCAATAAGATGATATACGATGTCGTCCACTTGTCCTTGTGCCTCCAACACGTTTATACTTTTCCCTAACATGAATGCTATATAAGTTTTATCCTAAAATCTTACAAAGAATCATTTACAGGTCGAATCAAATTATCTGAAACATTTGTCAAGCAAAATTTTTATTTTTCATTTATCTGAAACTTTCAACTATTTGATTTGTTTATTTATAAATAATTTTTTATCTTATGTATGTGACTTATTAACAATAAAATGTAATTCAACTAGATGGTGCACATCCGCATGAAGCAGTAGGAAATTTTAACATTTAAAAACAAAAGCTTGTTATATTAAGGTTCGGTTTACTTACATGAAAAGTTCCACAACATGCATAATTTGGTAGGTAGTATGAGGCAATGATGTCGGCAAAAGATATGGGTATTTGTTTTGTGTTAGAGTTATTTACATATACAAAAGCATGGCTCCAAAAGTTTATGTTGGTCATCTCAACCTAAGAAGGTAGTCGAGGTCTTCAATTTTTTATGGTGTTCATCATCGGTTTCTGGAAAAGCAACAACAGGGGAGTGAAGTAAGTTTTTTTTTTTTTTGCTGGATGTGAGTTGTGTTGCTATTGGTATTGGTAGAGGTGTAGGTGGAGTAGGAGTTGCACCTGTAGCTGTGATAGCAGGAGATGGGCTTGTTGGGTTTTTTGTTGTGTTTTCAGTAAGTTTAAAAACTTGCTTGATGATAAAGCGTGAAGAACTGGTGTGCCTTTGTCTTGCTACTTGAAGTTAGAAAATTCGTGTCAATCCTGTTAGTGATAGCACAGGTGCAGTTATTGTCTCTGGTTCTGCGTATCCTCGTTCAACAACCATGGTCATGCATTCTGTTTCAAGTAGTGATGTTATTTCTTCATCAAAGAAAGTTGCGATGCTGATGTAGTGTCATCGGCAATGGTGGTTGTCAAACAGTAGTTGTTGTTATAAGTGGTTAACAACTCTGTTGTAACTGTTATTTCTATTACTGAAATGAAACTTACAGGAGTTTTGGATGCGGGATTTCATTGTGTTCTTCGCATACGAGGGTGTGGCCTAGATGTTGTACCTTTTTACGACATTTTGTGCATCCTTTGTAGTACCATCCATGGTGATTGTCTATATTTGTGATTGTTGCAACACATGTAAATCAGGTTCCTATACGAATGAATTTCAAAGAAAATTATAGTCTGTTATATAAAGGAAGTAAAAAATTTTAAGACAACCTATTATAGTTAAGGTTATTATGTGTATATTTTAAAAGTTGAATGTTATTTTTTTTAGCTTTATAAAGTACAATGCTAATATGGGAAAAGTTTCAAAGTACGTTGTTGTGTTGTTTCATTTATATATGTTGAATGTATGAAATAAATTTTTAATTTTCGTTCTATTAAGGATTGGTATAAAGGATTTTGGACAAAGAGTTGTTAATATTATGAATTTGGTTTGGTATAAAGTTAATGAATGTGAAAACTGAAGTGGACTTTAAGTTGGACCGGAAAGTAGACCGGGCACTTTTAGAAAAAATCACAAAAAATTGCAATTGGTGGATCAAAACCAAGAAATCGTTTACAAGTAGTAACCACATAACAACTTTTATTGTTTATGTTCATTGGTCTGTTTTTGCTTAGTATTTGTTGTTCAATTGGTGGTTTTAAAACTTTAAATTAAGTTTTTAACTTTTATAAAGCAATGATTTTAATGATTATGTTTTTAACACCATATTGTAAAGTCTATAAATTTGGTTCGGTCTCATTACGTCATTTTATCGAATAGTTAGTTGCATTTTATTAAGGGTGGATCTATACATACCCCCTAATGTCTATTTGTACCTCCTGATTTGAGGTTTTGTTTTTTTGTTGGTTTTTTTGTCTTTTACCTATTTTGTCTGTTTGTTGTTTTTTTCTTTTTCTTTTCTTTTTCTTTTTACTTTTACTAATAGTATTTTATTTGTTATTATTATTATTATTATTATTATTATTATTATTAGAAAAACAATAATACTAAATTTAGCTTTTATAATTTTTACGTTTTGGTAACAATAAAACAATAGTTTTTCTTTTAAGTAATTACGACACAACGAACGACGTTTATAATTTTATAAAATTATGTCAAATTATACCAAAAGGGTTTATGTCAAATTCGAACGAATGTATAAAAAATAACAAAATAACTAATACTGTCAAAGCAAAGTTTGTCTTTATTAATCATGGATAATAAATGTTCCAATATTACACACCGGTTAGAGGTTGCACTCCGACGTCGACAATATTCGGTGATTAAGTTTTTTTTTCCAATAACGATATTTTAGTTTAGGGTTTTGTAGAACAACTTTTAAAAAACTGTATGAACAACTTTTTAATATTTTTATAATGCGTGATATAAATAACGTAATAATATTCTAAAATAAAACATCAAATCAGTTTTTTATAATAATAATAATAATAACAATAATAATAATATGTGTCATACTTATTCAATTATTTTATAATTTTTATTTAGTATTTGAAAGTAATTAACAGTAAATTACGTATTACATGAAAAACTAAATGATAAAGTTATATTTAATCATTATTTTTAGTTTGACGTTATTACTGTTTATCATGCTTCAACAATTCGTTGTTGTAGAGTAACAATCTGTAAAAAAAATTAGTTAGTCGTTATAAGAATTCTTTTAGTAATAACACAATATCCGATTAATCGTATATTTTATTTTTTTTATAATTTATGTAGTATTTATTATGCAATACATCTAAAATAAACCTTATATATATTTATTATGAAAAACATTGAGAAATGATGTGGTTAGTTGGTGAATATGACCTCCATTTTAACCGGACACACCGTTTTTATCGTAAAAAGTCGACCTACGGAATAACATATTATTTATTTGTTTCTAAAATGTTTAAAGTGTAATAATAATAATAATAATAATAATAATAATAATAATAATAATAATAATAAATGAAAAGACAACAAAAGACGAAAAATTGGTAAAACAAAACAACTAGTCAAATCAAGGGGGTTTATAAATTAAAAATGGTATTGGTAAAAAAACCCCCTCATAATTACTTTAATGATGTCCTATCAATTAGGGTTTTTGTATTAATATTTACTTTTAATATATATATATATATATATATATATATATATATATATATATATATATATATATATATATATATATATATATATATATATATATATATATATATATATATATATATATATATATATATATATATATATATATATATATAGGCGTGTTATTTGGTCGATTAAATCGGGTTTCAGTTAAGTCGGTTATTTTAAATTTTCCAAATTAATCGTAACCAAACCAAATAAGGGTCGGTTAAATCAATTTCGGTTTAATTGGTTTCGGTTTATTCGGTTTGGTTAAATTCGATTTCGGTTTAATTTAACAAAACCAAATAATGTTCGGTTAAATCGATTTCAGTTTAATATGTTTCGATTTAAGCGGTTTCAGTTTAATTTAACCAAACCAAATAAGGTTCGGTTAAATCGGTTTCGATTTATTCGATTTGGTTAATCGGTTTAGGTTTATTCGGTTTGGTTAATCGGATTCGGTTTATTCGGTTTGGTTAATCGGTTTAGGTTTGGTTAAATTAAACCAAAACCGCTTAACCGAACCTTATTTTGTTTGGTTAAATTAAACCGAAACCGCTTAACCAAGCCGAATAAATCGAAACAAATTAAACTGAAATCGATTTAACCAAACCGAATAAACCGAAACCAATTAAACCGAAACCGATATAACCGAACCTTATTTGATTTGGTTACGATTAATTTTGAAAAATTAAAAAAACCGACTTAATCAAAACCCGATTCAATCGACCAAATAACACGCATATATATATATATATATATATATATATATATATATATATATATATATATATATATATATATATATATATATATATATATATATATATATATATATATATATATATATATATATATATATATATATATATATATATATATATATATATAATATTAAAAAAAACCCTAATTGATGAGACATCATTAAAGTCATTATGAGGGGGTTTTTTTAAGATGACCCATTAAAAAACTAATTAATTAAAGGGTCATCAAATCAGGAGGGTACAAAATTTAATAGGTGGTATTTATAGCACAACCCTTTATTAAACACAAATTTTGACTCAAAATAAAGATTTCCCATATCTCAAAACACTATAGAAATGCATATGAAGTTACATCAAGACCTGGTAACCTAACGGAATTTTTAAACGATCAAAAAGATGTTGATCAATACAAAAAACGATAACAATAAATAAGACACAAATCTTAAATTGTGAGTCACATGTATGTTCTTGATGATAGAGAGTATGTGTTAGGGTAGGTTGACCAAGAAAACAGTTCATTCAACAATTTAGAAAGGGGTTTTCTATAATTCCTTTTACTCCATATACTATTTGTAAGGTGATAGAAGAACCTTTTCTCAATATTAGAATTTATGGATTTCATTCTTTAGTACCTACTTGATTAACGTAAACTTAGCTCAAATAGGAGTTAATTAAGAAATCTTACATTGAATCCAAGGATATATTGTTGTTATTTTGCGAGTGCATGACAAACAAAATATAAATTCGTACAAGAAGGAAGCAGGTTGACGTGTACACCAACCAACACAGTATAGAATCAATAAATAAATAGTGGGAAAAAACGGATGTAAAATTAAATCAATACGCAACAAGATTCGAACCGGGGAAGTGCGGTTTAAAGGACGCGTACACTAACCAACACAGTATACAATTTTATGTGTTGAGGGAAGGCGAATATAAATAATTAGCAAGGTTTTACCGTTCGCGCCTTGCTAATTGTTAGAGATATATAATAAACTCATTGCTAAGTAAAATGCTGAAAATTATGAATTTTACTTTATCCCTTCTTGAAATAGATAACATATTTTAATCATATATATAATAATAATAAAGAGTTTAGGATCATGTATGAACAATAAATATCGTGGGAATGTATGACCAATCCTGAACCAATTATTTTTTAAAGGCATTATCATAAACTTTATAAGATCGATTAATTAACTAACCATAAATAAAACCCTATAATTACGGAAATCAATTAATTTAAAATCCTACAATTATGAAATTTATTAATTAAATAACCTAGTCTTCATCTTCACGTCTCTGGAATTCAATTCATTGTCGCCGCCTCCTTCTATCGCCACCTCCTACTTCTGTTGTTGCCGCCTCCTTATGTCACCACCTCCTCCTTCTATTGCCGCCTCCTCCTTTTATTGTTGGACCACTCGCCAGAAAGTCATCTTGGCAGACATACACAAGTCGTTTAGATCACCATGTTTTTGTCATTGTCACTTCATTCATTCTTTCATGCCTAACTTTGTGAAGGAAACCAAATAAATCGTCTACAAACATTATCATCTCCATCGGCAACCACAACCACCATCGCCACCAGCCACTACTACAATTTACATTGCCTCAACCACCGGCCAATGCCACCATTAGACACCACTGATTCGACAGCCAACAACGTCACACACCGTCTCTATCACACAGATACTTATTGGATCACTCATCACCATCGAGGACTACACCACATCACCACCATAATCGAGATCCAACCACCAAATATTTTTCCAACGACAAAAATACAACCACCGAGCATCAGTAGCATCACATTCTTGAAGAATCCATTAATGACAAATTCTTGAAGAATACATCAACCGCATATTCTTGAAGAATGCATTAATGACAAATTCTTGAAGAATGTCTTTTCGTAACAAGTTTCAATTTAGTCACTTCTTGAACTCATCCCTACACATATTCTTGAAGAATGCATTAATGACACATCCTTGAAGAATACAACAATCGCATATTCTTTCAGAATATTACATTACCCATGTAATTTATATTTGTTCGCATGAAAATTTCATAATTGCACTTATAATTTATTTTTTTTTTCTTTAATTTTCTTATTCTCAAAAGAATTTCATACTTGTACTTGTATTTTATAGTCATTCTTATGACAATGACAAATTTTCAATTGCAGTTTCTTTTCATTATTACGAGAATGTTAGATTTTCCATATGTAATTTATGTATTATTTCTCTTTCATTCTATCATCATCATGGTAATAGTGATCCAGTGGTTCCAAAACATTTATCAGTAAACACATTTTTAATGTATTAAATCTAATTGCAAAGAAAAAGAATAAGAGTTATACGAATGGAATCGTTTTTATTAATAATAAAATCAAAATATGTGAAAATGAACTAGAAAACAGATTTTAATATGTTGAAACATATTCTAAAAAATCTGATTTAATTGATGTGTCGAATAAAATCATAGATGTTTGATTATTATTAATTAATTTGAATTAATTGCTTAAAATTTAGGTAATTTCTATTTTCTCTCTCAATAAAATATCATATTTGCCATTATAACTAATTAAAGTGCAATTATATAGTACATGTTATATCTTGTTAATATTATATACCTTAATATCACAACTATTCATTATTTTAATCCGATAAACAAGAATTGATTATACATTCACACTATACTTATAATCCACATTTGATTATAACTCTAATAAAGTATCCTTAAATATAACTTAATTATAACTTAGTAACAGAAAATAGAAAATTTTAGCTTATCAAACTAATAGAATAAACGAGTGTTAATATTTTACAACTATTAGGGTGGGGGAGTAACATATTTTGAATCCACTCATCCCACTTGCCACATCAGCTTTTTCTCTCTCCTCTCAATTCCATCTTTCCCCATCCAACTCCATCCCACACCCATGGAAGCAGTTCCCACCGAACTCACCGAACCCACTGAACCCGCGATGCCACATCATATTTTTATTATAAAATTAATTAATTAATTACACAAATTAATTTAACATTAAATTTAATATTCAAATTAATATTAAAATGAAATAAAAGATTAAAAAGACCAAATAACCGCGTTTTTTGGAGTTAGGGATAATTAGGTTGGAATGGACCGAAATCAAGTTGGAACTGGGTATAAGCTTGGAATTGGGGAAACTGGTTGACGTTATAATAATTTGGGGATGGGGTAGGAAGGACATCCTCCCGGTTTTTATTTTTGGAAGAACCATGTTTTTTGGAGTTGCCTCGACTAGAACTCATTTTGTAAAAAGAGAGGAGTTTTTTTTAAACAATAGGAAAGGGTTTAGAGAGATGTTGAGAGAAAAAATAATGGTGAAGGTGTGAATTTTTTAATGGGTATGGATTTTATTTATAGGGAAAGTAGGAGGGTGATTTTTAAATGATTATTTTTTTTAAAAGCTTGGTTTCGGATAGATGGTGAAGCCACACCAAACCGATGCCACAAGAACCCGATCAACACGATGCAAGAAGCTTTGTGGTACCACGGCGGTACCGTCGGTATCGAGCCTCATAATGCTTGAACTCGTTCGAACCCAATAGCTATTCCATGCACCCTTACAAATATTTTAAAAGCTCATGGATATTATCATGTTTTAAAACAAAAAATATAACCATACATGGTATAAAATAGAGAAGGTGGTGAAGTTGTGGATACCTCATAAATACATTATTTATATATTAAATTCTGCCATTTAAAGTCATAAATGGAATCGTTGACTATATCTCTTTAGGTAGGATCTAGTGAATAAACTAAATAGATTGTAGTTTTATTCAAGTTTATAATAATTATTTGGGAAAATGACTTATAAGGGTAATTATGTTTCAAAACTGTTCAAAAAACACCATCCAAGTTTGGTCTGTTCAAAAAACACCATCCAAGTAAGGTCTTTGTACAAAAAACACCATCCAAGTAAGACCTTTGTACAAAAAACACCATCGAACTACATGTTTTGTTCAAATTTTACCCGATGGTAACCGGCTCTTGCAGGTTAAAGGATGACTTGGCCTAATACTTGGTGACCGGCCAAGTCATCCTTTAACCTGCAAGAGCCGGTTACCATCGGGTAAAATTTGAACAAAACATGTAGTTCGATGGTGTTTTTTGTACAAAGGCCTTACTTGGATGGTGTTTTTTGAACAAACCAAACTTGGATGGTGCTTTTTGAACAGTTTTGAAACATAATTACCCTTATAAGTCATTTTCCCTAATTATTTGCATGTTTTTGTATCCAACAAACACAATAAAACATTTATGTGGGAAAAGGGGGATATCACTTATTCATTCGTATACATAAATAAAAATAACAACAATCGTGGAATTCTATCCATTCTTTATGCCGGGAACATGGATTGGGTTTTGTGATTTTGTCAATAAATGCGGCGCTCTTTCCTTATCTTACCTATTTTGCGATTGAGTACCTTGTCTTTCGCAAGATGTCACCCTCGACCCTCTATCGTTCCACATATCAACAAATACTACCCGTCGCCATTTTTTTAAGCTTATTTCAATCCAATACTCCCTAGACGGAGCGCCACGGTTGTTGGAGGAATCAATATAACTTTAGGTGCACGCCGGCAATGGCGATCCGCACAAGCACCGGTTATGAAAATACGAGGTGCTATCAAACGTCTGCAGTTCACCACCTTGAGGTATCTGCCCACACATCCTATTGTAACTCACGTTCAAGTACTGAAAATTTAGTTCCGTTAATGCCGCCGGCAGACTCCCATAAATCTTGTTGTGATTGAAATCTAACGATGTCAAGCTCGCGGGGAACACCACCTCCGAGAGGTTAAACTCGAAGCTGTTCCTCGAAAAGTCAGCTATTTGAATCGTCTTGTTTATTCCAAAAAACATGCTGAAGTCACCTGTCAGCTGATTTCTTGAAAAATCGATCGTCGTGAAATTTAAGTACCCTAATGATTTGGGTACTGTTCCAGTGAGCTGGTTATGTGACAGGTAAAGATAGGGAACGTTTCCGGTGAACTTCCCAAATGATTCAGGGATGGCTCCGGTGAGCTTATTCCTGTCCAGGTGTAGGGCGTTTAGTTTCGTCAAGGTTGCAAGCTCCGGCGGGATAGAACCGGTGAGATCATTGAATGACAAATCGAGGAAGTTTAAGTTTGTGAGTTTGCTAAGGAACGAAGGCACAGGACCGGATAAATTAGTCCAGCTAAGTCTGAGCATGGTGAGGTGGGTGAGTTTAGTAATGGCCGACGGGATTTCTCCTGTGAGGTTGGTGAGTTTTCGGAGCTCTAACGTTTGGAGGTATTGGAGATCGCCGACTTCAACTGGGATTTGGCCGGAGATGTTGCCGGAGAAGATGGTGAGAGCAATAATGCGGCTGGTGTTTGCGTCGCATTCCACATTGTACCAGTGGCAGCAATCTAAAGTCTTTTGCCAAGAGGCCAAATGGTAGGGGTTTCCAAATGCTTTCTTGATTTTGAAGAGGACTTTTTCGTCATCTTTGTTGCAGGTTTGTGAGAGTGAGAGGGTGGGGAGGGAGAGAAAGAGGACGAAAGTGATGATGAAGAAGGCTGATTTCATTGTGTATGAACTTTGTTGTGTGATTTTTGTTTTCGGCTTTAAATGTGTATTTATAGATTTTGAAGAGGCAAAATGCATTACGTCTTCTTTCTCTTAATTAAATAACAATACATTTTTTTAATTATAATTAGTATTAGTTCTGGTTTTGGCTTGCAGCACGTTGTTTTTGTATTTTGGGACCTCTTCTTCTTGTTTTGGGTTACAGATTTTTCTAGGTAAAGTGGTTAAATTGTATTCGTAGATATTGTTTAGTAATTAAACTTCTTATTGATATGTGTAAAATCAACTATTTTATTTTAAAAAAAGCTTAAACTGTAACATTCGGAAATTCATTATATAGTGACTTTGAAATTTATTTATGAATAAACAATCTCTTCTATATTATAATATAGAGTTTCCAAACTCATTTGGTAAAACATATAACATAAAAAAAATCATAGTGATTTGAAACCTAGGGTGTGTTTGATGCGGAACGTTTGAGAAATTCTAGTTTCTAGCGTTTGAGAAATAGCTCTAATAAAAACCAAAAATTTCGTTCCACGACACGAACATGAAACTTTTATTTTAAACAAAACGCTACTACTTTAAAAGCTAGTTGAAGTTAGGGGTGTGCGCGGTGCGGTTTAGAGGCAAAATCGCAAACCGCACAGCATATACGGTTTGAGTTTTTTGGAAACCGCAGTCCGCACCACAAAGGTGCTAAACCGCATTATGCGGTGCGGTTTGGTGCGGGCGGTTTGAATGCGGTTTTAATACGGTAAAGTTCGTATTATATATATATATATATATATATATATATATATATATATATATATATATATATATATATATATATATATATATATATATATATATATATATATATATATATATATATATATATATATATATATATATATATATATATATATATATAAACCGCAAACCGCACCATGGAGTTTCAAAACCGCATTATGTGGTGTGATGTTGGCGGTTTATGCGGTTTGGTGCACACCCCTAGTTGAAGTAGCGTTTAACAAAAAGCTCCTACCAATTATACTATTAATTACTATAATATAAATAAATTCATGGTTGAATAATAAAGCAAATATAAATACATTTATGGTTGAATCTTAATGTAAATATGAATACATTCATGGTTGAACAATAAACCAAATATAAATACATTCATGTTTGAATCTTTCAAGAAAGGCAAACCCTCGAATCTTTATCCTCTCCAAAAGACTAACCCTCAAATATAAATACATTCATAAAGATTACCAATGATGTACCAGAATTTGTGTTAGTTTAAAAGGACGCATTCGAACCCTCGGACCGAGATGTAGTATACATCAACCCAGACATTGTAAGAAATTTAAAGTAAGCAGGAATCCATTGATCTCTCAAGTTAAATATGTCATGAAACCATCTGATTTCAAAAAGATTATAATCTTTTACAAATGAATTCCATACTTCCTCAAACTGACTTCATCAATTCTAGCATTCCAAATAAGAGAATTAAATCTCCTTTTAAAATCAGCGTTGTTATATGATTCCCAACAAACCTGATACAAAGATAACACATTTAGATATATATTGAATGAACCTTTCTTATAACAAATATATAATTAAAATAAAACTTAATACAATTCTAGGCTCTTTGACTTTAAAAGAATTATTTCAATATAATTAACCAACTTTAAATTTTGTTGTAAGCGTTTATTGGTCTTAACATAATATTTAAGAGTTGTAATAGTAAATAAAATAATTCAATGCAATTTATCAATTTTTTATTTAGATATTTTTAGTTGTAGCTTATTAAAGTCTCTTTAGGAATTTGAAAAGTTATAATATTTAAATAATAAATATTTGTAACTAAAAAACTTTTACTTATGTTATTTCATTACCAATAAGTCTAAAAAAATTCATAATAAAGATTTCAACTATACTATGATTTTTTTCTTATTTTAACCATTATCTGATGAATATTTATTATTGTTTATTTATTATAATATAATTAACTAATTATTTTTTTTTGATGTTGTTAGAACGAATGTCTTCTTATAAGATAATCCAATAATTATATATCAACCTTTTGATATATTATATACAATTGTTATTTCATTGTTAATGACAATGACTTAACTAGTTTTTTAACAAAACATATTTGTTATTATATTTTTTTTTATTTTTTAGAAACGGCGATGAATTCGAGCTTTGTGACGGGTTTTCAACCGTCCCTCATTGTTTGACACTTCAAAGCCTCGAACCATACCCCCCAGGAAAATCCCCCACAGGAGCTCAGAACCGGGATCGAACCCGGGACCTCGCCCCACATGGGTATATAACCCCATGCCTCTTCCCAGCTAGGCTGGGAGTCATTGGCTTTGTTATTATATTAACTATATAATTTTGTTATTATATTAACTATATAATTTTGTTCCTGCACAACGTGCGTGGATTCGCCTAGTTGGAACTTAAATAGAAGTCATGGTCATTTCAAAGTGTATTATGAGTGTATCTAAGATTAGATGTGTACGCAATATTTGTGACTGGAGAAAGAAAATGCAATGACTATGTTGTCAAGTGATGAAACATATTATCAAAACCAATTTTTAGTTGGTGTACTAAGTTTTAGACTGCGAGAGAGCCTAACATGAAGAAATTAAACTTGTAATTATCTCATCAAACATCATAAATCTCCTTACATATAGCCTCCACTATCAAAAGGCTTCTAACCTAACGTAACTGATGTTGCTCTCTTTCTTTGAGTTTAAGAATTCAAATCTCAGAAAAATATATATGAAAATCTGGTGTAATTTAAGAATAGATAGATTTGTTATTAATATATAACCCCCAGTCTTGAGGCATGATCAACGAGGAAGGCTCAGCTGCTGCCTTCGCCAAGAGATCCTCCCCAAGAGAGGTTTTTATCATTTACGTGTTTGACTTCTTTGTGATTATGATTTCCGTGTTTGACTTGTTTATTCAAGGGTATTATTACTTATTATACGTATATTTATTTTCATAGAGTAGATTATGCGAACGATTTTTTGTGGTTTGGCTAGTGTTTGTATTTGGTCTTTACTTTTAGGGAAAATGACTTATAAGGGTAATTATGTTTCAAAAATGTTCAAAAAACACCATCCAAGTTTGGTTTGTTCAAAAAACATCATCCAAGTAAAGCCTTTGTACAAAAAACACCATCCAAGTAAGGCCTTTGTACAAAAAACACCAACGAACTACATGTTTTGTTTAAATTTTACCCGATGGTAACCGGTTCTTGCAGGTTAAACTGTTCATCTGTTATTATGTCATGTCACTAAATATTAGGTCAAGTCATGCTTTAACCTGCAAGAACCGGTTACCATCGGGTAAAATTTGAACAAAACATGTAGTTCGTTGGTGTTTTTTGTACAAAAACCTTACTTGGATGATGTTTTTTGTACAAATGTCTTACTTGAATGATGTTTTTTGAAAAGACCAAACTTGGATAGTGTTTTTTGAACAGTTTTAAAACATAATTACCCTTATAAGTCATTTTCCCTTGCTTTTACTTTTACACGGATAATATGTTAAACTTTATTTAGGTTTGTATTCCGTCCCTAACAAATGCAAAAGACTCTTTTACCCTTATCTATTTATATTTTGATTTTTTATTTATTATTTCCCACCCCTCCCACTTATCCGTACCTCCCCTCTAACGTCGCCATATCCCTTCGTCTCCAACGATGGTCATCTTCTCAGGCAAGCCATCGTCGGTCGATGACCCTCCCCACTAGTGAAAACCACCACCCTCGGTCTCAAGTTTTCTCCTCCAAAACCAAGATCAACACATTACCCAGAATATCAGCACATTAACCATTGTCATCTTACCGACCACTTCCCGACGAAAGACACCATCCTGCCGGTCCGGTGACCAGGTACACTTCTTTCTCTCGTATCATGTCTTCTCTCTTCTCCGTTCGAGAACACACTCCTTTTCAGTAACCACTACTCTACTGCTGCGATTTAAGAAGCAAATTAAGCCCTCTAGACCCTGAACTTTTGTGACCACCGCTCTGAATTTCCGGCATCTATTCATATTCATCGCATCTTTGAATTTCCGACGTCAGATTTTACACATACTTATCTCCTGATTTTACACGTACAATTTTTTTTGTTTATCAAGGTGCATATATGATAATATGAATTTTCTGACTTCTCAAAATCGATATCTCCTACTTGAAAGTCCAACGCCGCTTCTTCCGGCTTCTTAGCGTCTGTGCATTTTTCTGGCGATAGTATAGAGGAGTATATGCGGTAGCGATGGCTTGGAACCCTATTCCGTCCATTTCCGACGGTGATGGGTAAAAAGGTGTCGACGATATCAAAACAGCTGGATAAGGAATCTATGGTTTCAAAAGGGGGTTTATGTTCGTCGAGGTTCTAGAACTCGATTTCTGTAGGATTTGACTTTCAGAATCGATTTTCATGGGTGTGATGACGGTCATCAGAGTGAAGGAGCGGTTGTCGGCAGAGCACTAAAATGGTTTCATTGGGCCTTTATGAAGTGGACATTTCATAAAGGGGTGGGCCTACTGTTTTTAAAAGATATATATATAATAAAATAATTATAAATTAGTTAAAAAATAAATACATGAAAGTATTATAGTGGTTTAATGTCTATGAGGCACTTGAACTGTAATAAATCCAAGCAATGGTACCTGTCCGAGTGAAAAAAAAACGATGAGGAGCAAACACGCAAGCTATCCCCAAGTACAATTATCATTCGTGTGATTTAATATTTATAGTATAATTATTATAACAATCAAATCAATATTTAAAGTTTTGTCTTTTAATAACTTTTTTACCAAATGTACAATATAATGTTTTCGTTTTGTTTCGATTTCAATATGATTAAAAAAAGATTGTTTAAAACCGAAAACCGGTCAAGAAGTTTTCTAGCCGAGATTGCAGCTTTGGAAGCCATATGATGTTGATGATACCTACCTAATTGACCTTAACACAACTTTTCCTTAAATATTTATGAGGTGGCAAATGTTGAAGAGAATGAATAGATTTGATGATTTCAAGGGTTATTAGAAGTGATGAAAATAAACAAACGAGCATTTCCGATTGGGCCTTCGGGTTTGGTGCTACGTTTATTAGGTCACACGAAGGAAGGTGATATTTATTTTATAGAGGGGGACCCTAATAATTTTGGAGTCATAACATTATACTTTCATTACACGAAGAAAATAAGGCTGCAGGGAGTGGTGGCCAATGGCCAAGGGATGGCCAAGGGGTTTTTGTGGGTCAGGCAATGATTGACAGGCTTTGGCCATTTTGTAGGGAGTGGTGGCCAATGGCCAAGGAACTGCCAACCAAATTAATTTGAGAAATTACAACTTTAGTCCTTGTACAAACAGAATTCGTTTTTTTACTTAAAATTTAAACATTTCATTAAAAATAAAAAACAGAAACAACTAACAATTTAAAAGTTAAACAAAGACACAAAATAAAACACAAACAACTAACAATTTAAAAGTTAAACAAAGACACAAAATAAAACACAAACAACTAACAATTTAAAAGTTAAACAAAGACACAAAATAAAACACAAACAACTAATCTACTCATCATCGAACGTGTACCCCAATTTCCTAGCCGCATCCTTCTTCGCTTGAAGTGCAATTTGATACTCGAACCCTCGTAGATCGGATATGTTTCTCGTCACAATATCCATCAACTTGGTTTTGACTTTCTCTTCATGTAAAGTCTGCAAAGTGGCGACTTGCTCGTTCAATTGTTGCAAGTTTGTGCTACTATTCGTGCCAGAACTACTTCCCTTCATCTTCCTCTTTGCTTGATCACGACCAATCGGAAGAACGTCAGGCTCCGGCTCCTCATTGATGTCGAAGCCAACATTTGCATCAGAAGACTGAGAGTGTGTGGATGTGGATGATTTGAAGCGTTTGGAAGTATTTATTCCAACGGCGAACTGATGAAAGGATGTTTGTTCCCTCCATTTTTCGTTGTCTCGGATTACCCTCCAAAACGCTTCCGCATGAGCATTGAAAGGATGTTTGGTGCCATTTTTGTCAATATATTGCTGCCGAGCAACCACCATCACATCATCTAAATTGGCACCACTTGGCCAATTTCGTTTACATTGTGAAAAAATCGCCTCAAATTCCTTGGCAATTTTACTTACACAACGCCATTTCGAGTATATTGACTGGTGGGTACGGTATGTACGACCCATTCGAAGACACCATAATTTCCAAATCTTTTTTTGGAAAACTTGGGATTCTTGGTCGTTTCCGTGAACCGCATCCTCCGATATGTCGACCCAAGTTTTTGCCAAAGCTATCACCTCATCAACTTTCCAAGGCTCTACCTTGGCTCTCTGTTGCACTGGGGCTTTCCCTTTTCCACGACCTTTTGATGTTTTTTTTGGTTGTGGTTCTTCTTCTTCTTCGTCTTCTTCTTCTTCTACTTCTTGTTGTTGTTCTTCTTCTTCTTCCGAGTCCGATGCAAGAAGACGTCGTGGTTGAGTTGAAAAGAATGGTGTTTCAGAAGCTTGAGAGTGTACTTGTGGTGGAGAAGGTGTGGTAAAAAGATTTTGAGATTGTGTGGGAAACATATTTTGGTTTTGGGATAAACTGTAGACAAAGTTGGCTAAGAATTGGTTTTGTGTCGGTGAAAACAACGGCTCATCGGGTTGTGGTGAAAACATTATAGGATGATAAGCATTTGTATCTAGGTTTGATGGATGGTTTGGAGGTGGAGTGTTGGAAGATTGGTTCTTGGAAGATTTTGAACCTTTCTTTTTGTTTGAAGACATTTTGAGAGAGTTTTGGAAGGGATTATTGTGTGAAATGAATGAGATTTAGATGTATATATATAGGGGATACAAAAAGGTTTTAAAAATCTGATTTTAAAAAAAAAAAACGGCTATATTTTTACTATGGGTTAAAAGTGTAAAAATATTAAAACATTAAAAATTTTAAACCCTAGCCGTTGAGGGGGTATTTTTGCCCTTTTTTGAAAGTTCCACAGCCGTTGGCTGCTCGCCAACCCCTTGGCGTCTCCCCTTGGCGTCTTCGTTGGCGTCTTCATCGGCAATGGCCTTTGGCGACTCGCCAAGGGGCTTGGCGTCCCCCTTGGCGTCTCCACTCCGGCCAGCCTAATAGAACTGAACTGTCAATAATGGTGGCGGCTAGTAGCATAGGCTCATAGCAAACGTAGAGCGCATACTTTAAATAGAAAAAACGAGGAAAATTAGCATTCACTTAATATACACAATTATCTTTTAGTCTTGTTTGAGCACATCAAAATCTTAAAACTTCTAAGCCATGGTTGATTACCATGGCTACTTCACCATATTTCTCATGTGCCTGATGTCTACCATCTTGGTCCGCTGGGCTTTATTCAAATCAAGTCGTGCTAAATATAATCTCCCGCCATGTCCTATTGGCCTTCCAATCATTGGACATCTCCACCTACTTACTCCCAATGCTCATCAAGCTTTTCACAGACTTTCTCTCCGATATGGGCCAGTAATTCGCCTCTTTCTGGGCTCTGTACCATGTGTTGTTGCTTGCTCCCCAGAAATCGCAAAAGAATTCCTTAAAACCTTTGAAAATGCCTACTTAGATCGACCCCAAAACTCAGCCGTGGTCTACCTAACTTACGGATCAAAAGACTTCTCTTTTGCTCCATATGGATCGTATTGGAAGTTCATGAAGAAGATAGTCACGTCACAACTACTAAATGGGACAACACTTGACTTGTTGCTTCCAATTAGGCACGATGAGATTAATCGTTTTATGAAATCCTTATCAGACACGGCCAAAGTTGGGAAGGCGGTAGATCTTGAAGGAGAGGTGGTGAAGATGACGAACAATGTGATATCAAGAATGCTTATGAGAAAAAGATGTTCAGACAAAGAGGATGAAACACGAGAAACGAGGACATTGGTTACTGAGATAGCTGAGATTATGGGTAAGTTTAACCTCTCGAACTACATATGGTTCCTTAAGAATCTAGACTTGCAGGGATTCGGGAAAGAGTTGAATGATATTGGTAAAAGATTTGATGCATTGATGGAAACGATCTTGCAAGAGCATGAAGAAGCAAGAAAGCAGAAGGGGACTGGAGAAGTGAAGGACTTGCTCAACATTTTACTTGATATCTCAGAAGATGAAAGCATGGAGATAAAGTTGTCCAGAGAGAATATCAAAGCCTTCATTCTGGTAACATTAAAACATATCACGTTTCCATGTATATTGTTGTTTGTATGTGAAGAGTGAAGACACGCACTAAGCTGTCTATCTGGTATTGCAGGATATATTTACTGCAGGAACAGACACTTCTGCGATTACCATACAATGGGCTTTATCAGAACTCATCAACCACCCAAACATCATGAAAAGAGCAGTAGAAGAAATCGATCAAGTTGTGGGAAATGACAGACTTTTACAAGAATCGGACATACCAAACCTTCCTTACCTCCAAGCAATCATTAAAGAAACGTTACGACTCCACCCCGCAGCCCCAATGGTCCCAAGACGATCAACGGAGGATTGCACTGTGGCAGGTTACCATATTCCAGCAAACACGACTATTTTTGTCAACGTGTGGGCCCTTGGGAGAGACCCTAACCATTGGGAAAACCCACTTGAATTCAAGCCGGAAAGATTCGAAGAGAGCCAGTTGGATGTTAGAGGACAACACTTTCACATGTTACCGTTTGGTAGCGGGAGGAGGATGTGTCCTGGGATTTCAATTGCGCTGCCGTTGGTACAAGCGACACTTGGTGCCATGATTCAGTGCTTCGAGTGGAAGGCTGGGAGAGACGGCAACCTGACTAGTGTTGACATGGAAGAGGGACACGGGCTCTCACTTGCAAGAGCTAACCCGTTGGTTTGCGTTCCTGTCATTCGACTTGTTCCCCTCCCATTGCCAATCTAACATGTAATGCTTCATGTTTTAATCACTCAGCTGGTTTTCATTCTATGGTTTCGATTTCTCATTATTTAATTATGTCATTTTCAGATCTTGCCATCCAAGTTTTCTTTTAATTCGCATAAACAAAACCCAGAAAGAAGTCACCAAGCACCAGCCGGAACAATCAAATATTTGTGTACCAAACAGGCCAAGCTGGTTTATATATATATATATATATATATATATATATATATATATATATATATATATATATATATATATATATATATATATATATATATATATATATATATATATATATATATATATATATATATGACGGCTAACTCGTTTCAACTTCAATGGACCAAACACATCGAGTTTGATATTCACTTTGTTTGAGACAAAGTCGTTATTGGTCACACTCATGTTCTTCGTGTCTGTCCCAGTGCCAGTTTTCAGACATCTTCACGAAAGGCTTTTTGTTCCCATTGTTTTCTGATTTCTGGTCCAGGTTGAGGATCCAAGAACCTCTCACTCAAACTGCAGGGGTATATTAGTGATACATATGTTTATGGTAATCTATTCAAGGCAAATATTGGATCCATTACACGCTTGGTACAATTGATGATGACCACCGATAGAAGATATTTAAGGATGATATAATTACTATTGCCATACAATAACGGATCAACATATTCTGACACACAGAATGTGTTTTCTTTAATAGTACAATCAGACTGATAGAGTATGCTCTTTAATAATCTAAGTATAATATTTCAAACACATAATCTGGTACTAAGACAAATTTTGTGCACCTATAGTTAGTAGATGGTATATGATCAGTTATTACAAGCTTTGTCGACAATCAATGTGAAACCTGAAGATGACCCACAATAATATTAAAACAAAAACATGACCCACAATAATATTAGATGGTATATGATCAGTTATTACAAGCTTTCCCTATTTGTCGACAATCAATGTGAAACCTGAAGATGACCCACAATAATATTAAAACAAAAACATGACCACATGTTCAGCCAGCTAAGCCATTTGATCCAAATCGATTCTCTGTTATTACAGAAATCAATAGCCCAGGTCATGTTTTCAAAATAAATGACAAAACACTGAGGTCATAGTATCGGTTTCTGAACCTCCCTGATAAGAAATGAAGCCAATTAATATGGTCTCTCGAAGAAATATTGAAATAATAGGGGCCGAAGAAATCTAAAGATAAGGTGAAGAATTAATGGATTTAGGAATCCCTTTGACAACCTCCCGCAAAAGAATAATCGAATCTAATCCGCCCATCCTGAAAAAGTCTCACCATAGTTATAGTCTGTAAGTACTGATCTCCTTAAATTACCACCATGCTGATGTATTAAACCTTGCAAATTTTGATCTCAAAGAAATTTTGTTAAAACTAATGTTCATAACTTTAATAAGTCGAGTGAAAGAAAATTGAAATTGATCATTGTTTTCTTACATGCTAGATAAACATCTACAACAGCATTTGTGGATTATCCAACAAAGGATAGAGTTATCCTACCCATGTAGTAAGCGCATGTTTGATGCACAACTTTTGAAAGCTTTTAACTTTTAAGAAAAAAACTTGAAAAATAAAAAGAAAAAACTTCGTTCTACTATAGGAGTTTTTAGCTTTTATTTTAAACAAAATGTTCTTAATACAAAAGCTACTTACTTCAAGTAGCTTTTGGGAACTTTTGACTTTTGATTTTTATATTATTTTACACATTTAAAATTTATCAACTACTTTTACCGAACACTTCTATACAAATAAAAACTACAACTTACAGTTTTCAGGTAGGTTGCAACTTGCAGGTTCCAACTACCTGCTACCCAACTAATTTTCTCAAACAAGTCATAAGTTTGAAACAAAGAAGATAATTTCACTCCACTAGGCTTCATCACACCACGAGTATCACGGGTATCCTTGATGGAGCACTTTTTGCATTCTCCTCCACCATGACTACTGTAGACCAGCTTCCATCTCTACGACCCACACCCTCCCTTTTGAATTTTGATTCATGGCATTGCGTTTGTTGAAGCAAAATGTGAACTTCGTAGGTAAGGACTAGTACTAATTGGACGTTTCATAGATTAATTGATATATAGAAATTATAAGAATATAAAATAAAAAAATAATAATAAAAGATTTTAACTAGGAACCATTAAGTCAAGATCACAGTTGTATTAACACACACAAATATCAAAATAGCTCTTTGATTATAACCGGGAAATATAACTCAAAAACCCGATCTCTGTGTTTCTCACAATCTGTGTATTTTCATAGCTCGATTATACATGTTTTATATAACTAGAAAGCGTTAAAGGTACAGACAAATTGAATCTGCACATTCCAATTTGTCTGACATTATCTATTGATTGAACAGGAACCCCATTAAGGACTTAGGATTCCAACAATCACCCCCGAATCTCTAAGTCCTTCTAGAGACATTCTCGTGATTTTTGACATATCATTTTCCGGGTTTCGATTTGAGTCCGAATTCGAATTGGGCTTATTTTTTGGTTTGGTTTTATATGCATTGGGCTTGGATTTGTATGAATTGGACCAAGGCCCACTAGCCGACCTGGATCCACCCGACCCGCCCGACCCAGAACCACCCGACCCGGTTCCATTTGACATAAACACGGATCCACCATTTTCTTCCCCAATTCTCAATCTCCTCTACTTCTTTCTCTCCCGATCGGTGTTCCATCCTCCAACCTTCTCCTCTCGATCCGCCATTCCCGACCGAACCACCGCCGTTCAACCCTTCGCCGCCGCCGTCGGTTCGGACTAGCATGGCCCTCGAGTTCGTGCCATCTCCGGTATCCTCCTCTCTCACCCTCTCCTCGTAAGCCTTCAGCCGACCGATGCTTCCGATCGAACCGTCGCCGCCGCTATTTGACCCACCGCCGGCGCCTCTGGATCGGGCTAGCATAGCCCTCGCTTGACTTGCATTTCCGCCGTCTTCCTCCCTCACCTTCGACGAATACGCATAGCTCCACCCCCTTCGGTTTTTCGATCCGCCACCGCCACCGGTCGACAGAGCCGCCACCGCCATGGGATCGACTGAACAACACCCTCTGCTGCTCTCCATCAGTTCGTCCAACTGCAAGGAAACAAACCTAGACACGGATTCCTTCTCGACCTCCTTGAGCTTTACCGGAGCACCACCAGTACTTCCGACTCTTCCTCGTTCTCCATCCGACATGATGAAAGGTATGGATTTGATTTCACAGCCTTCTGATCTTAGCTCTGATACCAATTCAAGATCACAGTTGTATTAACACACACAAATATCAAAATAACTCTTTGATTATAACCGGGAAATATAACTCAAAAACCCGATCTCTGTGTTTCTCACAATCTGTGTATTTTCATAGCTCGATTATACAGCTTTTATATAACTAGAAAGCGTTAAAGGTACAGACAAATTGAATCTGCACATTCCAATTTGTCTGGCATTATCTATTGATTGAACAGGACCCCATTAAGGACTTAGGATTCCAATATTAAGTACATATAATTAACGACTTACAAGAAAGTTTAAAATTATTTTTCCATGTAATCAATCGAGTGGACATTAAAATTGAAATGCTACCTGTAATCGAGTGGACACTAAAATTGAAATGCTACCATTTCGTTATAGTTGGGTTAAAAGGTTGAGTAAACTCCCTGGTTTTGTTTTTCCTTAATTGTGATTGTGATCTTGATATATCATCTTTTGTTCTATTATTTTAAGAATTTACGTAAAATGCACATAAGCGAAATTCAAGTAATCTAGCCGATGTGGAGTAGTTGGGTAGCACCTAGACCAATATAATTGCACGTAACCGAAATCGGATTGGCTTTTTATTCTAGAATTTGATCACAATATTTTCATCTTGACTTCAACCATGGCTGATGTTCAAGGCTACTTCATCCTCTTTCTCATAGGTTCCATAACCACTGTTTGTACACTGGCCCTATTCATGTCGAGTATTGCGAAGTCTAAATCTACAAGCTTTCTGTCCGATATGGGCCAGTTTTCGGCCTCTTACTGGGATCTACACCTTGTATTGTTTTTGGTTCACCAGAAACAGGTAAAGAATTGTTTAAAACGTATGATAATGTCTTTTTAGACAGACCCTATAACTCATCCATGGATTATATCGCCTACGGAGGCCGTGGCTTCATCTTTGATCCTTACGGACCCTACTGGAAGTTCTTGAAGAAGATTGTCGTGTCAGAACTCCTCAACGCTAAAACACTCGATTCCCTCCTTCCAGTCAGACACGACGAAATCAATCGCTTTTTAAGATATTTATCAGAGAAGGCCAAAGTTGGAGAGTCGGTGGAACTTAAAGGGGAGCTTATGAAGATGACGAACAATATTATATCATGAATGCTTATGAGCAAGAGGTGTTCAGACGAAGAGGAAGATGCAGGGGACATAAAGAAGATAGTTACCGACATCGGTGAACTCATGTTAACATTTAACCTTTCAGACCATATATGGTTCCTTAAGAATATAGATTTACAAGGAATTAGAAAAAGGTCCAAGGATATTCGTGGAAGATTTGATGCCTTGATAGAAAATATCATGGAGAAGCATGAAGAGGCAAGAAAACGGAATGAGAAAGCAGAAGTTAAGGACTTACTCGACCTCCTACTCGATATTGCAGAGGATGAGAACATGGAGATAAAGATGACTAGAGACAACATTAAAGCCTTCATTCTGGTAACATGATGTAGATAACAAGTCAACGTTATTAATGTTGATCTTTGTAACTACTGACATATTTGTGTGGCATTTGCAGGATATATTTGGTGGGGGAACTGACACTTCCACCATAACTACTGAGTGGGCTTTGTCAGAACTCATCAACCATCACAACATAATGAAAAAAGCAGTAGAAGAAATCGACCAAGTTGTGGGAAAAGACAGACTATTACAAGAATCGGACATACCAAACCTTCCTTACCTCAAAGCAATCGTCAAAGAATCACTACGGCTGCACCCCGCATCCCCAATAATTCAAAGACGCTCAACAGAAGATTGCACTGTGGGTGGTTACCATATTCCGGCCAAGACTACTATTTTTTTCAACGTATGGGCGTCGGCCGAAACTCATCCCACCGGGAAAACCCACTTGAATTCAGGCCCGAAAGATTTGAAGAGAAGCAGTTCGATCTGAGGGGACAACACTTTCCGATGTTACCATTTGGGAGTGGGAGGAGGATGTGCCTAGGGATTTCGCTAGGGCTGATGGTGGTACATGTAACCCTTGGTTGTATGATTCAGTGCTTCGATTGGAAGGCTGGGAAAGATGGGAATTTAACAAGTGTTGACATGGAAGAAGGTATCGGGATCACACTTTCTAGAGCTAACCCTTTGGTTTGTATTCCCGTTACAAGACTTGATCCCATCCCCTTGTCTATAATATGTTAAAGATCGGTTCAATTCGCAACAAGTTTGTTCGGTTTATCGGCTGAGATACCTAGCCTCCTATGCAGTTATCTCGGCCATAAACCTTATAGCGGTCACCTAGCGAGATTCGATTTAGCGTTTATCGCGGTGGTATAGCGGGGTTTTCTTTTTTTTTTTTGTTACTTTTAGACTATTAATACTACGTAGAATTAATATCATAAAAAGTTGCATAAAATATCACATAAAACATAGATAGTATTTTAATATGAAAAGTGTCATCGTGTCTCGGCAAATCTCTATAACGATCCCGCGCAATATCGCTATATCGGGCTCCTAAATCTCCTAAATCTCGGCAAATCTCGGACATTACCGCTATCTCGGGAAAATCTCGGACAATATCGCTATCTCGGGCTCCTAAATCTCGGCAAATCTCGAACATTATTGGCGAGATTCTCGCTGGCGAGATTACTGACCGAGATTTTGATTTCTATCTCGGCCTAACCCCGCGAAACGCTATCTCTGCGAGATCTCGCGCGATTGACTGCATAGCTAGCCTCTACTTCGAACATTCCGGAATGGTATTTGCTTCGACGATTATATATGTTTATATATATTATAAAAAAATAAGGGTGCGTTTGGTTGCGGAAAAGTGTTTTCCGTTTTCCATTTTCATTTTCAGAAAAATGGAGTGGAGTTTTCATTTTCATTTTCAGTCGAAAACGCGTTTGGTTAATCTAATTGAGTTTTCGTTTTCCGTTTTAAAAAATTAGAAAACGCGTTTGGATATGTATTTTCTGTAAGTTTTCATTTTCTATTTTTTACTTCAAAATAATACAAAATAACACATATTTATAAACCTACCCCACCCCACCCCAATCCCACCACCCACACCACCCTACCACCACCCCCACCTACCCCCACCCACACCACCCACTACAAGGAACGGCATCAATAGCGGCGACAGATGTCGCCGCTAAAAGTATCAGTTGTCGCCGGTAATACGAATAGCGGCGACTTGTCGCCGGTAATGCGTCGCAGCTAAAGCTTCGTCGCTATTACTCATTTTGTCGCCGGTAATGGATTGTGTCGCCGCTAAATGTTTTTTTTTTTTTTTTGCTTTTCAATTACCTGAAAAGTTATAAGATATATAACACACAAATACAACATGAATTAAGTTATCTTTCACAACATGATGTACTATACAAAAATCATAATACATTAAGTACTTAACACAAACACGTCCGAAGCATAATACATATTACTATATGCATCAATTAACCATTAAGCATCATCAAAACAATTAAACACTTACATAAGCATTACAATAACAATTAAACACTTTCATTAACATTAAATACATATGAATTCCATTAAGAACTTAATAAAAGAAGATAAAGCATCAAAACATTGTTCTTGGTTGGTGGTGGCTGTCTTAGTAGTCGAAGCTGAGCGGAGGTCGCCGGCCGGCAGCGCAGTGGTGGCCGGATTTGCTGTTTTCCGGTGGTAGTGCACATGATTGTTGAAATAACACGTAGTTAGCTCCAAAAATTAGGCTTGAGCACAAAATAAACATATTACAAACATACTTACCGAGTCTACCGAGTGAAATCGCCGGAAGAAACGAGATGTCGCCGGCAAAAACGATGAGTCTACAAAAAAAAGCCGGTTAGAGAGTTGATTTTGGTGGAAAATGAGAGTGTAGGTGTGAGAGTGAAGGCCTTACCGCTTTTTAGCAAGGGAATCGCCGGAAAGTGATGGTCAGAAGTCGGAATCGCCGGAAATCGCCATAGGAGGGTTTTGGTTCGCGTAACAGGCGAATGAAGACTGGAAGAGGTTTTATTGGATCGGGAGGCAATAGCAGCGACGCCCTGGGAGGGAAAAAATTGGAAAAAATCCCGCCTAATTCTGGACCGTTGATTTGAGCCAAGAATGGACGGAAACGATCATGCATCATGTAACACCCAGTTTCTTATCTCTGGATTACATCATAATCACTCAAAAATAGACACAGTGATCATGGTATAATCAAGATTAAGCAACAAAAGTATAAGTAGAAATCAAAGAAACAAGTACTTTAAAACAACAGGTCCCAAAAACTGGTTTATAAAAGACCGTTTACAAAACTATACAAAAGTGTATTCAGGTTTACAAACAGTTCAAGTCTAGTCCCATATCCATGCAATCATCCCTCAGCTATCTTCTTACCCCTGTCACCTATAACACAAACCATATAACTACTTTTATGAGCTAATTAAGCTCAGTGAGAAAATATATCAAGGTTTAGAAATCAATCTAATAATTATCAAAATTTCCACAATTTAAATCACAAATCTCTGTTTCAATGACTATCTCAGTCATTTGGTGTACTCAATCAAACTCAGCAATCAGATTAACAAGAATTCCTCAATCTCGTTTAATCCATGTTAATTGGTTGTCTCAACCAATTAAGATATACAATAAGTCAATTTAGTTATAATCAAACTATTTATATTGAATTATAACTACTCACCTGATGTTTGTTCAGTCTGTGGTCCACCCGTGCCTCGTGTATCTCTTTCCCTCCTGTGTGTATCTGCTCAAAACGACATTACATATCAAACTTCAACATTCTCAAAACAATTTAACCACATCTAACTCATTAGATCAAGAATCAATAGCTAATAAGGATCACAACTATGAACATCACACACTACTTACTCATAACTTCTAATTTTTGCGGTTTCTACCAAATCAACCGTAGGAATTTGACAATAACCATAATAGAGACTCAACACAACACATATTAACCATCTATTAACAATAAATGAGCTACTTCATAGCAGAAATCGGATTTGGCAATTAGGGTTTTGGAACCCTAGAACTCAAGACATGAAAAACTCAATTCAAGAACTCAAGAACGAAATCCAAGTATTAAATCCGACTTACCAAGTTTTTCCCAAGCAAAAATCTCGATCAAAGGGACTAATTTTATCCTCCTAGCTCTCAAAAATCGCCTTGAAGTGTTTATGGTTCGAGAAATGGTTTAAATGAGGCTAAAATCGAATTAATACCCTCCCGTAACCCGACCCGGGCTGTCAAACCCGCCCCGGGTTATGATCCGTAAATTACCGCTTCAGACCCAGTGCAGCACGGTCCGGGTTATATGACCCGACCCGGGTTCCCATTGAACACGACCCGGGCTCTATTACACGACCCGGGTTACACTTAAACCAATTTCTTTTGTTTCTTTTATCTCTTTTAACATCCTACTTTTCTTTGATTAACTTTTAGACATCGTAACTCACGTTTTAACTCATCAAATTTTGTATGAATATATATATTTAACATAATTATTCTATAATTTAAAATTTAGGTATTACAAGTTCTTACCCCCTTCAGAAGATTCCGTCCTCGGAATCTCTTGAAATAGAAAGGGATACTTTGATCGCATCTCTTCTTCGCCTTCCCAAGTAACATCTGTGCCTCTATGATGTCGCCATTGTACTTTAACTACTGCGATCTCTTTATTTCGTAACTTCTTGATCTTTTTGTCTAAAATTTTCTCCGGTTGCTCTTGATATTGAAGTTTACGATCTAACTGAACTTCTTTCAAAGAAACTCGTGTCGACTCATCATGTAAGGTTTTACGAAGATGTGAAATGTGAAATACATTATGAATTCCCCGTAGTTCGTCAGGAAGCTCGAGTTTATAAGCTACTGCCCCTACTCGTTGAATTACACGGAAAGGTCCGATGAACCGTGGACTTAGCTTGCCACGTTTACCAAAGCGAATAATTCCATTCCATGGAGACACTTTTAACATTACCATATCTCCAATTTGAAACTCCAATGGTTTTCTTCGTTTATCTGCATATTGTTTTTGACGCTGTTGAGCAACTCTCATATGCTCGCGAATGCTTTTTATCTTTGCCTCAGTTTCTGTTATAATCTCGGGACCCGCTAGTGGCTTCTCTCCCGCTTCTGACCAACATGATGGTGTTCTACACATTGACCCATATAACGCTTCGAAGGGTGCCATTTGAATACTAGAATGATATGAGTTATTATATGTAAATTCGGCTAAAGGTAGATGGTCGTCCCAACTACCTCCAAAATCAATCGCCGAAGCTCTAAGCATATCTTCTAGCGTCTGTATAGTTCTTTCGGTTTGACCATCAGTCTGCGGATGATAAGCCGTACTCATTAAGGCTTTAGTTCCCAAATGTTTTTGAAAACCTTGCCAAAAATGAGAAGTAAAACGACTATCGCGATCGGAGATTATAGAGGTTGGTACTCCGTGTCGTCTCATCACCTCCTTAAGATAGATCT
The DNA here is from genome assembly GCA_023525715.1 of Cichorium intybus. NCBI lineage: Eukaryota > Viridiplantae > Streptophyta > Magnoliopsida > Asterales > Asteraceae > Cichorium > Cichorium intybus. Next base: position 17,421,391 of record CM042012.1, read on the forward strand.
CTGCTAATTTGGACGCTTGATAATCTTCTCGTATAGGAATGAACTGCGCTGATTTGGTCAATCTATCAACAATTACCCATATAGAATCGAACCCTCGTGGTGTTCGGGGTAACTTGGTGATAAAGTCCATAGAAATCTCATCCCACTTTTTCTTCGGTACAGGTAGTGGTTGAACTAACCCGTATGGTTTCTGATGATTTGCCTTGACTTGTAAACAAGTCAGACACTTCTCCACATATCTCCCAACGTCACGTTTCATTCCCGGCCACCAGTAAAACGGCTTTAAACTTCTATACATCTTCGTACTTCCTGGATGGATTGAATATCGTGTACAATGTGCATCTTCAAGTAACAGCTGTCTCGTTTCTCCGTGTCTCGGGACCCATACTCGTCCTTGAAAAGTCTTCACTCCTTGTGCATTTTCAACTAGCTTATCTACATAGCCAACCATTCTCTCACTTTTCATGTCATTGGCTTCTCTCTGGGCACGTCGAATCATTTCTGGTAATTTACTAACCACTCCCATCCGAGCTGAAACGACTCGAATAGGTGGTTCTTTTCGGCTTAACGCATCTGCCACTACATTTGCTTTACCAGGATGGTAAAGTATTTCACACTCATAATCTTTCAAAAGATTCATCCATCTTTGTTGTCTCATATTTAGCTCTTTTTGATCAAACAGATATTTTAAACTCTTATGATCTGAATATATCTGGAACTTCACTCCATAAAGGTAATGTCGCCAGATTTTTAGTGCAAAAACAATGGCAGCTAACTCCAAATCGTGTACTGGATAAATTTGCTCATGAGGCTTCAGCTGTCGAGACGAATACGCAATTACTCGCCCCCTTTGCATTAATACACATCCAAGACCGATCTGTGAAGCATCGGTAAAAAGAACAAAGTCTTCCACACCTTGAGGTAAAGCTAACACCGGAGCTTCGCATAACGCCTGTCTCAGTTTTTCAAAAGCTTCTTGTTGTGCTTCAGCCCAGATAAACTTCTCTGTCTTTCTAGTCAGCTTTGTTAAGGGCAAGGCAATACTCGAAAATTTCTCAATAAATCGTCGGTAATAGCCAGCTAGTCCCAAAAAGCTCCGAACCTCAGTCGGATTTTTGGGTGGTGCCCAACTCATCACTGCTTCTATCTTGGCAGGGTCCACTTTAACTCCTTCTCTATTTATCACATGACCAAGAAACTGGATCTCTTGCATCCAAAACTCGCACTTCGAAAATTTTGCATACAATTTTTCTTTACGAAGAAGATTTAAAATCAACTGTAAATGTTGTTTATGCTCCTCCCGGCTCTTGGAATAAATTAAGATATCGTCAATAAACACTATCACGAACTTGTCTAAAAATGGATGACAAGCTCGATTCATCAAATCCATAAAAGCCGCCGGGGCATTCGTCAAACCGAACGGCATTACTAAAAACTCGTAATGACCGTACCGGGTGCGGAATGCTGTCTTCGGGACGTCAGATTCTCTTACTCTTAGCTGATGATATCCCGACCTCAAATCAATCTTCGAAAAATACTCTGCTCCCTCTAATTAATCGAACAAGTCGTCTATTCTCGGTAGGGGATAACGTTTCTTCACAGTAATTTTGTTTAACTCGCGATAGTCTATGCACATACGCATAGAACCATCCTTCTTTCGAACAAACAGTATCGGCGCACCCCACGGAGATGAGCTCGGACGAATAAAACCGCGATCCAGAAGTTCTTGTAGTTGTTTCTTTAATTCCTCCATCTCGGATGGCGCCAATCGATAGGGTGCTCGAGCTATTGGTTTCGCTCCAGGAACTAAATCGATAACAAACTCCAATTGACGATTTGGCGGTAAGCCCGGAAGATCGTCAGGAAAAACATCAACAAAATCTCTTACTATCTCAACATCCTTCACAGTAGGATGTTCGGTTTCAATTGGGGCAACATGTGCCATAAACAAAAGAGCACCTCTTTCGGTATACCTTCGCGCTCTCGCAAAAGATACAACCGGAATATGTTGAAAACGGCGTTCACCTCGTATTAACGTCTGCGATCCGCTCGGAGTTCTCACGGAAATAATCTTTCCGTGACAATCCATATTTGCCCTATTATTATCTAACCAGTCCATTCCAACTATTACATCAAACGCACGAGTATTCATCGGCTTCAAATCAATAAGGAAAGAAATCCCATTGATTTCAAGCCGACAATTTGTATACTGAGTATTTACTATAACATCTCTCCCGTCAGCAATATCAACTATCAGACTCTCACTCATTTTAGACACCGGTACATTAATTTGAGACGCGAAAGGTACAGATATAAAAGAAATCGATGCACCAGAGTCAAACACCATACGAGCTCGAAGAGAATTCAGGTTAAAAATACCTGTAATCACATCTGGTCGCTCTCTAGCCTCCTCCACTGTCATCTGGAAAGCTCGAGTTCTAACATTCCCACCGCCTCTATCTCGTCTATCACCCCGATTATCTCCTCGTCCCGCCCTCGGAGTCTCACGACGTGAATCAGTTCTCGGCTTTGGGCAATCCGGGCGAATATGACCACTTTCCCCACAATTGAAACACACACGATTCTTCTCCAAACAGTCTCGAGCCATATGCCCTGTCTTCCCGCATTGATAACACACAAGAGACGGGGTGCTCGTAACACAATTTCCAGCATGTTTTCGACGACATTTTTCACACCACTTGTTCTCAGTCTTTCTTGGATCATCTCGATATTGATAACTCGGAACTGGCTGCTTTTGGGAACTACCCTCGGGTTTTCCTTCCCATTTCCTCTTCTGGCCTCCGCTTCCTTGGTCCCCCTTCCTTTCACTATCTTGTCTCCGCAGTTCTTTTTCTCGAGATTTAGCTGCCTCAACGATCTGCTGATAAGTTATAAAACTGGAACTCTGTAAAAACTCTCGTATCTGGGTCCTCAATCCCCACAGATACCTATCAATCTTTCTTTCTTCAGTATCCACCTGATGAGCAGCAAATCTGGCTTTCTCATTGAACTCTGTCGTATACTCCTGTACTGACCGCGTTCCCTGCTGCAATCTCAGAAAATCTTCTTCCAAACTTTTCATTGCAGTATTTGAACAATACTCCTTCATAAACTTCATTTTGAACTCCTCCCAAGTTGGTTCTGGTTCCAATCCTTTCTCTATATCAAGGTTTATATTCTCCCACCAAAATTGAGCATCTTTGTGCAGACAGTTTGTAGCAAACTCAACTTTATCTTTTTCCGCACACTTGCTCGTACGGAAGACTTTCTCGATATGTGTCAGCCAATTTCGTGCAATAATAGGATCATCAGTACCAAAGAAATCATTCGGTTTACACTTGCGGAACGTCTCATAACTACAACCTTTTGGTTCAACCGATCCTCCAACTTTAGTATTTATAGTAACCGGCTCTCTCTGCCCCCTCCCAACCACAGGTGTGATAGGAGGTCTGTCTCGATCATCTCTATCTGTCACCTCCGTCTGAGGTCTCACTAAAGTAGGCAATAAACTTTTAACTGCTTTTGCTACCTCTGCAGCAATCAACTCTTGCAGTGATGTTGTTAACTCAGGCGGTCTCTCGCCTTCAGACTGGCGCCCCAGTCTTTGATCTTGTGATCCCGAATGCTCATCTCGGTGATCACCTCCCTCTTTCTCCTTTCCAGAACTCATAATGAGGCTGAAAAGAAATTGAACTCGTTATGATCTCGTTTATCTCATTTCTCTTTTCGTATCACATATCTCATCAAAATTCTCGAAATAACACACATACTCATAATATGTGTTATTTAAGGGTGATTGCATAGGGACAAAATGGGACTTCTCTTTAATAGTTTGAGTTTAGAGTTTACTCTTTAAAGTCTAATTCACTCAAACTCTTGCTCTGATACCAACTTGTAACACCCAGTTTCTTATCTCTGGATTACATCATAATCACTCAAAAATAGACACAGTGATCATGGTATAATCAAGATTAAGCAACAAAAGTATAAGTAGAAATCAAAGAAACAAGTACTTTAAAACAACAGGTCCCAAAAACTGGTTTATAAAAGACCGTTTACAAAACTATACAAAAGTGTATTCAGGTTTACAAACAGTTCAAGTCTAGTCCCATATCCATGCAATCATCCCTCAGCTATCTTCTTACCCCTGTCACCTATAACACAAACCATATAACTACTTTTATGAGCTAATTAAGCTCAGTGAGAAAATATATCAAGGTTTAGAAATCAATCTAATAATTATCAAAATTTCCACAATTTAAATCACAAATCTCTGTTTCAATGACTATCTCAGTCATTTGGTGTACTCAATCAAACTCAGCAATCAGATTAACAAGAATTCCTCAATCTCGTTTAATCCATGTTAATTGGTTGTCTCAACCAATTAAGATATACAATAAGTCAATTTAGTTATAATCAAACTATTTATATTGAATTATAACTACTCACCTGATGTTTGTTCAGTCTGTGGTCCACCCGTGCCTCGTGTATCTCTTTCCCTCCTGTGTGTATCTGCTCAAAACGACATTACATATCAAACTTCAACATTCTCAAAACAATTTAACCACATCTAACTCATTAGATCAAGAATCAATAGCTAATAAGGATCACAACTATGAACATCACACACTACTTACTCATAACTTCTAATTTTTGCGGTTTCTACCAAATCAACCGTAGGAATTTGACAATAACCATAATAGAGACTCAACACAACACATATTAACCATCTATTAACAATAAATGAGCTACTTCATAGCAGAAATCGGATTTGGCAATTAGGGTTTTGGAACCCTAGAACTCAAGACATGAAAAACTCAATTCAAGAACTCAAGAACGAAATCCAAGTATTAAATCCGACTTACCAAGTTTTTCCCAAGAAAAAATCTCGATCAAAGGGACTAATTTTATCCTCCTAGCTCTCAAAAATCGCCTTGAAGTGTTTATGGTTCGAGAAATGGTTTAAATGAGGCTAAAATCGAATTTATACCCTCCCGTAACCCGACCCGGGCTGTCAAACCCGCCCCGGGTTATGATCCGTAAATTACCGCTTCAGACCCAGTGCAGCACGGTCCGGGTTATATGACCCGACCCGGGTTCCCATTGAACACGACCCGGGCTCTATTACACGACCCGGGTTACACTTAAACCAATTTCTTTTGTTTCTTTTATCTCTTTTAACATCCTACTTTTCTTTGATTAACTTTTAGACATCGTAACTCACGTTTTAACTCATCAAATTTTGTATGAATATATATATTTAACATAATTATTCTATAATTTAAAATTTAGGTATTACACATCATACGGATCGCTGATCTGGACCTTTAGCGGGGACACTTTTAGCGGCGACCCGTGGTATTAGCGGCGACGCCTCTAATGTCGCCGCTAATAGCTTGTGTCGCCGCTAAAAGCGTCGCCTCTAAAGATCAGATTTCTTGTAGTGACCCCTACCCCAAGAAGGCTTTTATTGCTAGTGGAGGTTGGTTGGGGTGGGTGGAGGTGGATAGGGGTGGGAGCGAAGAAAAGGCGAAACGCCCTTGAAGCAACATAAGAAGGTTTCTATTGCTAGTGGGGTAGGGGTAGGGTAAGGGTAGGGTGGGCGGGGTGGGGTAGGGTGGGATGGGTGGTTGGAGTGGGTAGGGGATGGGGTAGGGTGGGGTGGGTTGGTGGAGGGTGGGTAGGGTAGGGGTAGGGTAGTGTTGGGTGGGTGGGTGGGGTTGGGGTGAGGTGGGGTGGGTGAGATGGGTAGAATATGTGTGGAGGGATTGTATTTTTGGAAAAATTTGGAAATAAAAAAGTTTGGAAAACAATAATTTTGAGTTTTCTAAGTTCTATTTAATTTTGGAAAACGGAAAATTTTCATTTTCTAGAAAAATTTTGGAAAATTTGATTAATCAAACGCGTTTTCCAGCTTTTCATTTTTTTTGGAAAACTAGAAAATTTTGCACAAACAAACGCACCCTAAGCATTTTTCATTTTCTTCGTATTCAAACTTTCTAATAAATCTAAAAAAGTGTTTGGATACATGATATACACTTTCAAAATGACTTTTGAATATGTTGTAATAAGCTTTTTTCAATAAGTAAGGTACTTCTTACTTTTAAAATTTGCTTGTAACTTATGAGATCAAAACAACAAACGTAGTCTTAAAAAACCCTTTTACGCATATAATTTTTCCGGATCCAATTCACGCCTCCTCCACAGTTTTGTCCTCTACTTCAAGCTGCAAACTTTTTCTTTTCTCCGGTAAAGCTACACATATGATCTGCTCGTTAATTTTTTTTTTTCTTTTATGATAATATATACCGATCAATAACAACTCAAGGTTCGGATTTTTTCCTTCTCTAAGAATACCGATTTTCTGTGAATAGAAAGTATTTTGTAGAATCTCGAATATAGTTTCTGTGGATCCGTAATCTGGACCAAAAGAGACTTTTGATCGACTTCTGTAGACTGATTTCCTGTTTCTGAATCGGTAATCTAGATATGGACCTATTGATTTTCTGTTGTTGATATTCTATAGATTGAATTTATGTGGATCTGTCAAAGCTTCAAGTATGAATCTGGACTACTTAAATATTCCGTGAATTGCGTTTATATTGATTTTCTGTTGTTCTCTGTAGGTGTGTGATCTGATTTCGTTTCCTGCCTCATTATGTTTTTAAAGATCTATTAGTATGTTAATATGTATATATGTTATAAGATGAGTGTGTCAATTTGTTTTTTTTTTTTTTTTTGTCCCATTGTGTTTTATGGATTTGTTATAAGATTCAATTTGTTTTCTGTCTTTTTTTGGTCAATTTACACAAATAAGATAATCCAAAGACTTTTTTTTTTTAAAATGACTTATCAATTTATAATTAATAAGCTAATCCAAATTTTGTTAACGAACTCATTTTTCTTATCCTATAATACAATAAACACTTATATCAAAAAGTGCTTATTTAGTTAAATAAGCAATCTCAAACACCCCTTTAAGAAGACAGTTATTGACGTACCGGTGGTTAGTCAATTTCCAAATGTGTTTGCTGGCGACTTGTTGTGGGTTCCACCCGGATGACAAGATGAGTTTAGGATTGACCTAATCCCCGGTACCGATCAGCTAGGACGAAAGACAAGGAAAGGAAATGTATCTAAGTCGGTTTTATGTAACCGTAAACAGAAGGATCTACCCAAGATCATGAAGTATAAATTCCATTACTATTCACTAAAATGAAAAGTAAGATCTATACAAGAACGCTACAATGTTGAAGCAGTATGGTGCTAGGATGATAATGATTGTGAGAGAATCATGACTCTAGTTCGGTTAAGAACTTGAATAGAGGTAGTGGAAGAGCTAAAGTACGTTATAAGAAAGGGGTAAAGCCTTGAGAGACGTTATAAGAAGTGGGTAGAGAGGGTAAAACTCTAGTCGCTGGTACACCCATGCATGCCTAAGATAGGAAGTTTTAGAGACGATTGTTACATATTTTGCAGTGGACGATTAAGGATGAAGTAAGATGTATGAAACGTGTATCGGACCAAATAAGGATAATGAGGTACTTCGGTTGGGTTAAGTTATGATGATGGTAATACCATCATGAACCCTAGATTGCCCAGGACAAGCTAGGGATGACTCATGGAGATAGAGTGAACGTGTTGCGCTAACGAACTGTGCTAAAAGAGAGAGGTAGAAATTGGACCTTAAGAGTTAAGTGAGAACATTGGAAGTAATAAGTATTGGGCAGTAAAACAGAGTGATAGATCGAGAAGATTTAGTAATAACGAGTGTTACAAAATATGTATTTTTACAATAAGAATTATGGAATTTAATAAATTCCCCACATGAAGAAAAAGATTTGAAACGAAAAATATAATGGTGTTAAATAAGAATTTCATACAATGTATTTATACATACGAGTCGAGGTCAAATGGATTTAAGGTCACAGGATGGTTTTTTTAATTTTGTTTAATCCTCATAAAACAAAGTTTTATATTTTGTTTATGAATAACTAAGCAAATTTTTAGCCGAGAGATGTCAAGTCTTTTATTATGAAGTAATGGTATTTTATTCAAGAAACATGATCGAGTGATAAGTTCAAATTTGAAAAGATTTTTACGCAAGTGTATTCGCAAAGGTATTATCATGACGTACGTAAGTATAAATTCTGACGAATTGATCGGTATTTAATTGATATGTTTCACAAAATATTGAAGTTTTCTAAGTTTAGTGTGTTACCCTCATAACACATGGCTAGGCTGCAGGGAGTGGTGGCCAATGACCAAGGGATGGCCAAGGGGTTTTTGTGGGCCAGACAATGATTGACAGGTTTTGGCCATTTTGTAGGGAGTGGTGGCCAATGGCCAATGAACTGCCAACCAAATTAATTTGAGAAATTACAACTTTAGTCCTTGTACAAACAGAATTCGTTTTTTTACTTAAAATTAAAACATTTCATTAAAAATAAAAAACACAAACAACTAACAATTTAAAAGTTAAACAAAGACACAAAATAAAACACAAACAACTAATCTACTCATCGTCGAACATGTAACCCAATTTCCTAGCCGCATCCTTCTTCGCTTGAAGTGCAATTTGATACTCGAACCCTCGTAGATCGGATATGTTTCTTGTCACAATATCCATCAACTTGGTTTTGACTTTCTCTTCATGTAAAGTCTGCAAAGTGGCGACTTGCTCGTTCAATTGTTGTAATTCTGTGCTACTATTCGTGCCAGAACTACCTCCCTTCATCTTCCTCTTGGCTTGATCACGACCAATCGGAAGAACGTCAGCCTCCGGCTCCTCATTAATGTCGAATCCAACATTTGCATCAGAAGACTGAGAGTGTGTGGATGTGGAGGATTTGAAGCGTTTGGTTGCATTTATTCCAACGGCGAACTGATGAAAGGAAGTTTGTTCCTTCCATTTTTCATTGTCTCGGATTACCCTCCAAAACGCTTCCGCATGGGTATTGAAAGGATTTTTGGTGCCATTTTTGTCAATATATTGCTGCCGAGCAGCCAGCATCACATCATCTATATTGGCACCACTTGGCCAATTTCGTTTACATTGTGCAAAAATCGCCTCAAATCCCTTGGCAATTTTACTTACAACACGCCATTTCGAGTATAGTGACCGGTGGGTACGGTATGTACGACCCATTCGCTGACACCGTAATTGCCAAATCCTTTTTTGGAAAACTTGGGTTTCTTGGTCGTTTCCGTGAACCGCATCCTCCGATATGTCCACCCAAGTTTTTGCTAAAGCTATCACCTCATCAACTTTCCAAGGCTCTACCTTGGCTCTCTGTTTCGCTGGGGCTTTCCCTTTTCCACGACCTTTTGATGATTTTTTTGGTTGTGGTTCTTCTTCTTCTTCTTCTTCGTCTTCTTCTTCAACTTCTTGTTGTTCTTCTTCTTCTTCTTCCGAGTCCGATGTAAGAAGACGTCGTGGTTGAGTTGAGAAGAATTGTGTTCCAGAACCTTGAGAGTGTACTTGTGGTGGAGAAGGTGTGGTGAAAAAATTTGGAGATTGTGTGGGAAAAGTATTTTGGTTTTGGGATAAATTGTAGAAAAAGTTGGCTAAGAATTGGTTTTGTGTCGGTGAAAACAACGGCTCATCGGGTTGTGGTGAAAACATTATTGGATGATAAACATTTGTATCTACGTTTGATGGATGGTTTGGAGGTGGAGTGTTGGAAGATTGGTTCTTGGAAGATTTTGAACCTTTCTTTTTGTTTGAAGACATTTTGAGAGAGTTTTGGAAGGGATTCTTGTGTGAAATGAATGAGAGTGTGTTGTATATATATAGGGGATGAAAGAGGTTTTAAAATTCTGATTTTAAAAAAAAAACGGCTATTTTTAATATATGGGTTAAAAGTGTAAAATTTTTAAAAGCTTCCAAATTAAATTTCTAGCCGTTCAGGGGGTTATTTTGACAATTTCTGAAACATTTTCCTGGCTTGGCATCTCGCCAAGCCCTTGGCGAGTTGATCTTGGCGAGCCCGCTGGCGAGTGGCGGTGGAGTGGTGCTGGCGAGCGGCCAAGGGGCTTGGCGACCCCCTTGGCGAGACTACTCCGTTTAGAAGATTTAAAATTTTTCTTAAAATATGCAAAGTTTTCTTAACTGAAAATGTGTAAGGTATTACACGTTATAATCATAACTGAAAATGTGTAAGGTATTACATGCTACAAGACGTTATAATCATAACTGAAAATGTAAGGTATTACACGCTACAAGTAACTGAACATTTTCAAACTTTTAAATTTTTATGACTAAAGCAACTTTTGATTTATGAACTATATTAAATAACCTTTTGAAAGCCAAGATTTTATTTACGAAGATCTAAACTAACACGTTGAAAAGAAATCAAAATTGAACGGTAAGAAGAATTATACAACAATTTAAGTATATGGGTAGGATATATATGTACATTATGTAAGCAATTGTTGTTAGGGTGAATGCGAGAGGTGATGATAGAAATAGAAACTTCCTGGCATGAATTGATGGGTGAACTACAAGGCTATGTGTGGGACCGCTAAAAACAAAGGAAATTGGTCGAAGGTGTAGCCAGAGAGAGTTGAGAGCTAAGGCTGCTCGAGAAGAAGGAAATTGGTCGGAGGTGTTGCAGGAAGAAGGGAAGAAGAAGCTACGATAGTTATACGCATGCGAGTTGTGTAGGTATATATTTTGTCTCCCGTTGTCCCGTTCCCATCACCACCATAGACTACACCATCACGAGGACACCCCCACTGAGTGATGGTTGTGGTTGGGTCATGTTATCAACCTTAGGACCATGATTATCGGTCTAGAAGAACAAGATGCAAGCATGACTAAAAGACTAAAGTTGTGATTCTATGTGAAATGGTTTCTATACCTTCTTGTTTAAATAAAATGTAAAATAATCGTGTGTAATATTAAAGTTGTGAAAAATGGCAAATTAGTCTTTTGCCATGTTTTGGACCTTGATGTAAAATATTTTTGTGTCATTGGGGTAAAAATGTAAGAAAATGAACTTTATGTAATAATAGTTTGATTTTGGTGCCATAATGGAAGAAGTAGAACTTGAGGGGGTAAAGTGAAATTATGGAACTATAAATAGGAGAAAAATCTCCCATAGTTCCCAGAAGATTATAGAGAGTTCGGGAGAGAGCTAGAGGGATGGAGAACACGGGAGATTGCAAGCTCACGAAAATTTGAAGCAAGGATTTAAGAATCAACACTTGGAATTGGTGATTCCAAGCTTCTAAGGTAAGGTTTCTATGATCCAAGTTAATAGTTTCAAGTTGTGGTGGGTAATCTTCAAACTGAAATTGAGTATGAAGTTACTACGATGAAATCATACACTCCATCTAGTTCAGAACATCATAGAAAACAAGATAAAACCATTGATTTTGGTTAAATTTCAAGAAGTGGGTTTTTAGCTCAAGAACCCTAGAAATGGGTTTATGAGTTTGAAACTGATTTCAAATGATTTAGTAAGCTCAAAGAGTCATAAAGTGTAACGCCAAGATACTCTTTTTATAATTATAATAAAAAGGGTAAATTGGTCATTTTACCTTGGAAGGGTAAAATGGTATTTTGGACAGAAAAGTATTTTGAGTTTTGGACTTAAAATGTTATAAAAACTGATTTTTGGTCGTTTTACCGAAAAAGGGTATTTTGGTCATTTGACCAAGTCAACGACCAATTTAGTAAAAATATTGTTAGTTGTGGCAAAAATGTAAGAAATGGAAGTTTTATTGTAATAAAACTTGATTTTGGTGGTCTAAGTTCAAGAAATGGAACTTTAGGACCAAAAATGTAAAATTTTGGAGTATAAATATAAGAGAGTTGACTCTCTCTTTGACTAGCTCATTGTGCAGCAACAGGAGGAGCAAGGAGAGTGCGATTTCTGCAGGAGATCATGAAATTGAAGCAAGAACTAGGAACAATTGTTGGAATGGGTGATTTCCAAGCAATTAAGGTTAGTTTTAACCAAGTTCTTGAGATATTCTTGGTTTGGTTTTATAGAAACTGAAATTTGTACATTTCAGTTGTAATTATGTGGTTCAATTGGTTTATTACTTCCATTGAGTCATGCTAGAAAGGACTTAACTCAAGAAAATGGAAGTAGGTTGTTATTAGTGATGAATTTGAAGTTTTGGGGTTGTTAGAACTAAGAACCCTAATTCTTCATTTTGATTGATTTGGTTGTTTTGGATGGTTGAAAACCTTGTTAAAGTATAAGGTTTTAGCCTAGAAACAAACCCAATCGATTAAGGACTGGATTAAGGACTTAATGAGCCAAAACTGCGTGCTACAGTGCACAAATCGCGGCTGGACAGGAGACTTCTGCAGGCGATAGGCGCGGTGCGCCCAAACCCCTGGCGGGGTGCGCCCAGGCGCAGTGCGCCCATGTCTGGGCGGGGTGCGCCCCTCAGGCAGGGACTTTAAAATGCTAACTTTTGCTTGGCTTGTCCGTTTTAGCTCAAATTTGGACCATAGGCTCGTTATGGTCTGAAAAGTTTGGGAAAATTTTTATATTGAGTTTCCGACCCCTCGGGGGCACTGTAGATCGATTCCAATGCCTCGGTGAATAGTAAAATTCATAAAAAGTTAGTAAACGGAAAGTTTATTAACTAGGCATTGTTTGTAATGATATTGTGTTGAACTCTAGTGTATTAGAGTCAATGTAGATGATTATTAACCTATTATCATTTGGTATATAAATGGATAAATAGGTATGGGACAAAATGGTTGTGGTGCACGTAAAGGCAAGAAACAACCGGGAATTAAATGCAGCTAGCATCCAGGTGAGTAATCTCACTGATACCATATGTGATATATGATGATTGAGTTGTTACAGGTTGAAACTGATTGTGGGACGAAACTGATAGTTCAAAGATACGTTTGAAGAGACAAGACCGGATAAGCCGTGAGTCATTGTGATGACAAGAACGGAACCGTGAGTCTAGGCAATAGCGGCTAATCCGTGAGCCATAACTAATTCTGGATTTTATATCCAATGGGTGCGGCCTACGGGCAATGATTTCTGGATTTTTATATCCAATGGGTGCGGCCTATATGGCTATGATTTTTGGATTGTATATCCAACCGGTGCGGCCTTCGGGCTATGTCTCCGATGCGGCCTTCGGGCTATGATTTGATGCGGCCTGTTGGCTATGACTCCGGTGCGGCCTTCGGGCTATGTCTCCGATGTGGCCTTCGGGCGATGACTCCGGTGCGGCCTTCGGGCTATGTCTCCGATGCGGCCTTCGGGCTATGATATTTGGTGCAGCCTGTTTGGCTATGATTTTGTTACAGGTACATGGTGCGGCCTTTTGGCTATGATATCGGGTTATTAAACTCAGCTGGTACGGCCTGCGGGCTATGAATTGTATATTGATAATGTTTTGGTGCAGCTTATATAGCTATGACACAGGGTGCGGCTGTTAGCCATGATATATGATGCAGTCCATTGTGACTAAGAAATATGGGACAGAAATGGTTATATGATTATACGTGCAAATAACTGACGTGGTTGATAATTGCAGGTTATCATGTTTTAGTCTGTAAGGCTATAAATTAGGATGAGAAATCCTAAGAGATATTTGGTCAGCCAGTAAGGCTAGGAGTTTGGATTCGATATCCAGACAGATACATGATTGTATTTAATACGTGTTATTTGTAGATTTGATTACTCACTGAGCTTTGTAGCTCATACCGTTTGTTACTGTCCCTGCAGGTTAGCATGATACCGATAGGGGACAAGATAGAGTCCGTGACTTTGAAGTGGGACTCGTAGATGCTGTCAGTAGCAGCCCGACTTTAAAGGAGTTATGGTATTTTATACTCTCCTTGATACACTTGTACCCGTTTTTATTAAAATATACCCCTTGTTATGGTTTTATGTATTGAAACCTGTGTTTTAAATGAAAATTTTTTCAGGGGTGTTTTTGTTTAAAAAGTCGGGTGTTACAAGTTGGTATCAGAGTCGTGGTTTAAGTGAACTAGGTGTCTATAGAGTAGATTCCTGGACTTAAACCCTGAGACAGTAGACATGATGAACTGTTAGGTGTATATAAATTTTTATTATACATATATAACCTAACTATTGCTGACTTCTAACGTATAAGAAGTACGAGCAGCGAGTATTACTGGGAGAAATTTAGGGCGCGAAGCTCTAGGAAATGGACCAGCTCTTTCTTGAGACTCCGTTGGATGAGGAGCAAAACGGGGACGAATAGCAGAAATCCACATGTTGGGCAATATTAGCTGATGTGGTCAGATAAAGGAATCAGTTGCTTACCTTGGTTGATATTCAAGGTGAAAGAACAGTATTTGAAACTACAAGAAAAGCAGAAAACGATTAGTGGACGCTTCGGGAGAAGTTACCACGGACTGGGTCCAACCTTAAAAGAAAGGGACCAGAACAGAGCAGTTATGCATTGTGATCAGTGCAGGAAAGGCACTAAGGAAAATTGTAGAGTTGAGACTCTACCGTTGACACGCTGAAATTGCAGATGATAGGAGCAGATTGCTCGAGCTTGTTGTATGGGACGGAAGTGGTTTCAGCGAGGAACTATAGATCACTTCCTTATGACATACTCACATGCTAAATGTGGAGTAACGGGTGGTGAACCCAGGAAAGAAAGAAGAAATGGATGGTTAAAAAGGACCAGTGGTGCCTTGATCTTTCCAGCAGATTATGGAAGAAACTCGTGAGGAGACAGATATGATCTCCGATGTAAATGTTTTGAATATAATTTCGTGTATGTTATATTTGATCCATGAAGCTATGCTTTGGATCGGTGACATTGATGTCATGATTGGATATTCCATCAACGATTATGGATGAAATTTTGGAAGTAGCTATAGTAAATAGCAAATATGTTCTAGATATTGAACACCTGGAAAGTAGTCTGCCTAAGATTTACGGGACCATTTTTCCCTATGAATCTGAAGCTGATGACTACCAGCAAATCTGAAGCAATTGTGCTTATGAATTGGTTAGCAATGAATTATGCTAACATGAATTGTAGAAATATGAACATGATGGTTCAGAAAGCAGAAATGAGAGGATGAAAATCCATGGTAAATGACCGTTGTTGAGAATACCGGTTAGCTTCTTTGCTTAAACTCGGAAAAGAGTTAGTAAAGGAATGATGTTGTAGTTGGCATACGTGGTATGGGCCAAGCTTAATAAAGTGGTGATAGTAGTGTACTACTTTAAATAATTTTCGGATGATTCTTTTGAAAAGAACTTCCAAGATTTCTGCCAGATTGGCAAGAAAGAGCTTATGATTAAGCTGGTATTGGGAGCCGTTCCTGTTATTAGGCTCTATATTGATTGGCCTCTGCAGACATGGCAGAGTGGTAAAACAATTGGAAGAAATTGTTTTGGATTGGGGCTCATATGGCCGAATGTGTCATCGTGTGGGGCCCTATCTGTTTGAAAAGAAAAAAGATAAGTTAATGTGTATGTACATTGACTACTGAGAATATGATATTCTCGAAACCAGATTGAATATGAGGTACATTGTACCAGATACTGGAGTTACTTCACTGAGTTAAGTGATATGTTAAATTCTCCAAGTATGAAAAATTTGGCTAAAAGAAGTTTCAACTCTTTGGGCATGATAATACTGCCAAAGATGATAAAATAAATCCAGTGGGATAGATGATGTGATAAAACTGGAACCGCCTGAGGAATCCGACTGACATTGTAGTTCCTTGGATTTGGCGGGTTACTATAGGAGAGTTGTAGAAAACTGCTCCTTGATTGCTGGTTAGCTGACTAAAGTTGACCAAGAAAAGTGTAAAATCTGAGTGGTAGAAAGACCACAGATAGGTTGTAAAGGTTTGGAATAAACCTTGTGTGAACCTCTAACATTAGCAATGATGCTAAGTGGAGAAGACGGATTGGATCATTGAAATGTATCCAACGTTGACTGTGGATGCATGATATTGCGGTAGCAATTATGAACGTGGCATTTAAGCTTTGGAAACACTACTTGTATGGTGTAAAGCTTATAGCGATAAGATCATAAAAGTTGAAATACTTAGTTGATCAAAAGAAGCTGAGGATGAGATAGTAAAGATAGATGGGTTACTTAGAGACTTCGGGTATGAAATCTTGTACCATCTCAGAAAGGCGTATGTGATTACAGATGCCTTGAATAAGAAAGAGTAACCTTTGTAGGTTACATCCACGTGTATGAACGTGGCAAATTGATTACCTGAGTTGATTCGGGTAGCACAGAAAGACGTGTGCAAGTCTGAAATTTTGAAAAGTAAATGAATGATTAGCTATTGAAAGAAGCTAGTTAGAAATTCACAGAGATAAAAAAAAAACCTTGTTGGTTGTGAATGTGAATTTCAAAGCCAGGTGAAACATAAAAATCATCTTGAAAAGATGTATTTTGTATCAGATATGCAGCATACCCGGGGCAATACCAAACTGGATAGGTCGATAAAACCTATGTGTTGGTGGCCGGGGCTGAAGAAAGACATTGAAAGATATGTGAAAAATGTTTGACTTGTGTGTAACTACAGTCAAATCATTAGAAGTATGTGGACTGTCGGTCCCAAAAATGAAATGGGACGAAAAATATCATAGACTTTGTAGTAAAGTCTTTGCAAGTACCGTATGGGTATGACATCATATGGGTGATTGCAGTTTGATTGATGAAATCAGTGTAGATTTATACTGACTAAGAAGAAGTTAAGAGTGGAAAAATAGTGAAAAACTACAAAGATAAAGAAAATTGTCGACGTGAGTTATCGGCACGGATGGTATCGGACCGAAATAACAGAATTATTCTTTGAATTTGGCATAAATTTTAAGAATAATTAGTTCAAAAGTACTAGTAAGTACTGTGTGCGAATCGTAGATGGATTGACGAGGTAAGATAATGATGCAGACCTTAGGAGATATGCCTGAAATTTGCATAACAGACCCTAGCGGAAAACTAGACGACCGTCTATCCTTGGTAGAAGTTGTAGATTAGTATAGGTATTATACTAGTGTTTTATTGACTCATAGGAAGTATTGTATAGACTACCGTGTTGCACGCCGATTTGCTAGACGGAAGTTGGGGAGAAGCTGTTGACTAAACCTGAGATTGTATCTCAAACAGAAGAAAAGATTTGGCAAGGTCGAAAAAGCTTGGAAATAGACCAAGATCGACAAGAGTAGTATGCGGATTGTCGAGTAAAACCATTGAAACCCCAAGTAAGGGAAGATAGTGGAACTCAAAGTGACCCTCTGAAAGAACTAGAAATTGATGTGGGACAAAAAGGAAAGTTGAGTCCTTGTTTATTGGACCTTTCCGTATATCCCAAAAGCAAGAATTGCGGTGTATTGATTGAAGATCCTTGATGAACTTCAAGATGATTGTAATGTTTTCTATGGGTCTCAGGGTTCTGAGAACATAGATTGATAAATGTTAACGAATACCTCATGTTGAAATAAGGAAGATAAGTGATAAAGGTGCCCGAGACAACCGGAGGAGTGATATGCGAGTGGTGATATAACCACGAGATACGAAGATTAGTATGGTTAAGAGCTTTGGCAAAACCATGAATGTTTCCATACGATATGGGAAACCGAAATTATTATGAGAAAGAATTACCCTCGTTTGTTTGTATGATTTCGGGGACGAAATCTTTTGAAGGAGGGGAGAATTTGTAACGCCAAGATACTCTTTTTATAATTATAATAAAAAGGGTAAATTGGTCATTTTACCTTGGAAGGGTAAAATGGTCTTTTGGACAGAAAAGTATTTTGAGTTTTGGACTTAAAATGTTATAAAAACTGATTTTTGGTCGTTTTACCGAAAAAGGGTATTTTGGTCATTTGACCAAGTCAACGACCAATTATGTAAAAATATTGTTAGTTGTGGCAAAAATGTAAGAAATGGAAGTTTTATTGTAATAAAACTTGATTTTGGTGGTCTAAGTTCAAGAAATGGAACTTTAGGACCAAAAATGTAAAATTTTGGAGTATAAATATAAGAGAGTTGACTCTCTCTTTGACTAGCTCATTGTGCAGCAACGGGAGGAGCAAGGAGAGTGCGATTTCTGCAGGAGATCATGAAATTGAAGCAAGAACTAGGAACAATTGTTGGAATGGGTGATTTCCAAGCAATTAAGGTTAGTTTTAACCAAGTTCTTGAGATATTCTTGGTTTGGTTTTATAGAAACTGAAATTTGTACATTTCAGTTGTAATTATGTGGTTCAATTGGTTTATTACTTCCATTGAGTCATGCTAGAAAGGACTTAACTCAAGAAAATGGAAGTAGGTTGTTATTAGTGATGAATTTGAAGTTTTGGGGTTGTTAGAACTAAGAACCCTAATTCTTCATTTTGATTGATTTGGTTGTTTTGGATGGTTGAAAACCTTGTTAAAGTATAAGGTTTTAGCCTAGAAACAAACCCCAATCGATTAAGGACTGGATTAAGGACTTAATGAGCCAAAACTGCGTGCTACAGTGCACAAATCGCGGCTGGACAGGAGACTTCTGCAGGCGATAGGCGCGGTGCGCCCAAACCCCTGGCGGGGTGCGCCCAGGCGCAGTGCGCCCATGTCTGGGCGGGGTGCGCCCCTCAGGCAGGGACTTTAAAATGCTAACTTTTGCTTGGCTTGTCCGTTTTAGCTCAAATTTGGACCATAGGCTCGTTATGGTCTGAAAAGTTTGGGAAAATTTTTATATTGAGTTTCCGACCCCTCGGGGGCACTGTAGATCGATTCCAATGCCTCGGTGAATAGTAAAATTCATAAAAAGTTAGTAAACGGAAAGTTTATTAACTAGGCATTGTTTGTAATGATATTGTGTTGAACTCTAGTGTATTAGAGTCAATGTAGATGATTATTAACCTATTATCATTTGGTATATAAATGGATAAATAGGTATGGGACAAAATGGTTGTGGTGCACGTAAAGGCAAGAAACAACCGGGAATTAAATGCAGCTAGCATCCAGGTGAGTAATCTCACTGATACCATATGTGATATATGATGATTGAGTTGTTACAGGTTGAAACTGATTGTGGGACGAAACTGATAGTTCAAAGATACGTTTGAAGAGACAAGACCGGATAAGCCGTGAGTCATTGTGATGACAAGAACGGAACCGTGAGTCTAGGCAATAGCGGCTAATCCGTGAGCCATAACTAATTCTGGATTTTATATCCAATGGGTGCGGCCTACGGGCAATGATTTCTGGATTTTTATATCCAATGGGTGCGGCCTATATGGCTATGATTTTTGGATTGTATATCCAACCGGTGCGGCCTTCGGGCTATGTCTCCGATGCGGCCTTCGGGCTATGATTTGATGCGGCCTGTTGGCTATGACTCCGGTGCGGCCTTCGGGCTATGTCTCCGATGTGGCCTTCGGGCGATGACTCCGGTGCGGCCTTCGGGCTATGTCTCCGATGCGGCCTTCGGGCTATGATATTTGGTGCAGCCTGTTTGGCTATGATTTTGTTACAGGTACATGGTGCGGCCTTTTGGCTATGATATCGGGTTATTAAACCCAGCTGGTACGGCTTGCGGGCTATGAATTGTATATTGATAATGTTTTGGTGCAGCTTATATAGCTATGACACAGGGTGCGGCTGTTAGCCATGATATATGATGCAGTCCATTGTGACTAAGAAATATGGGACAGAAATGGTTATATGATTATACGTGCAAATAACTGACGTGGTTGATAATTGCAGGTTATCATGTTTTAGTCTGTAAGGCTATAAATTAGGATGAGAAATCCTAAGAGATATTTGGTCAGCCAGTAAGGCTAGGAGTTTGGATTCGATATCCAGACAGATACATGATTGTATTTAATACGTGTTATTTGTAGATTTGATTACTCACTGAGCTTTGTAGCTCATACCGTTTGTTACTGTCCCTGCAGGTTAGCATGATACCGATAGGGGACAAGATAGAGTCCGTGACTTTGAAGTGGGACTCGTAGATGCTGTCAGTAGCAGCCCGGCTTTAAAGGAGTTATGGTATTTTATACTCTCCTTGATACACTTGTACCCGTTTTTATTAAAATATACCCCTTGTTATGGTTTTATGTATTGAAACCTGTGTTTTAAATGAAAAATTTTTCAGGGGTGTTTTTGTTTAAAAAGCCGGGTGTTACATAAAGAGTGTAAGAAATCAGTTCCATTCTTGAAAATTCATCAAAATGGTTTTTGGTGTTAAAATGGTTTTTGGTGTTAAAATGGTTTTTGGTGTTAAAATGAGTACTACGGGAATGTTTTAGGCAAAGGAATGGAATTGATGATTCCATGGTTTAAAACTAAAAGTAAGTTGTTATTTAAGGCCTAGAAATGACATTAAAATGATTAAGTTATGTATTAAGGACTTAATTCTCGGACTAAAGGACCTGCATCACAAAAATCAGCAAAGAAAGAAGGTTCCAGGAGGAGCACGAGTCGTGCTCCCCATAGAACAAAAAGAGCACGAGTCGTGCTTATGTCCAGGGGGCATTCTGTCCAATTTTGAGTTTGGAACTTGATGCTAGACTTGTCCGATTGGTCTATAATTCATACCATAGGCTTAAAATGGTGTGAAAACACATGGAAAATTGTTAAACCGGGAATACGACCTCTCGAGGGTACTGTAGTAAAATACGTATAATATACGACTTAATTAAAGTTGGTCATTTAAAAGTTATATAACTGTTATGACCCATGATAGTATTATAAGGACTCTAATGAGTTATAGAGTCAATAGAAATAAATGTTAATGTATTATATATTAACTATAGGTGCAAGTCAAGTGATTGAGCAACATCGGAAGGGTAAAGAACCAAGAAACACTTAATCAACTCTTCAAGAACTATAAGGTGAGTACATGAGATATTTTTCCCATTTTGGGGTACATGGCAAGTAAGTATATTAAGATTTCATATATTATTTTTATGTGTGAAACTATATGCAAGAGTGATATTTTCTAACTCATTTGGAAAGTAAAATGCTACATTTGAAAGTATGATTTGGTTTATGAGCCAATTATGTGGAAAATGAGTTTTGGGTTATAAACCATATATGTATGATTTTGGCAATAGCCTAGAATGTGGTAAAAACATGTTTTAGTCAAAAGCTTGGCATTTAGCCATTATGTGTACAAGTAATGTTTAAGTAAGCAGAAAGTATTTTGTATGACTGGTATTTGTAGCAAGCAATGTTAGTAAGGGAACCATGCCGTGTTCCACCTACCCAGGTTAGGTATGGAGTCTACTGGGGAAAAAGCCCCATCGCGAAGTAGATTTCCTAAGCAACTTCTACTGGTGAGGATTGATCCGTTCTTTCTAGCTGTAGAGACTTGGGGTATCACTTATGGTGATTAAAGCCCTAAGTATAAAAATCCAACAATTTTATAATACCAGTCAAAGAAAGTAAGAAAGATGCTAATTTTTACAAAGTATGCTATGAAATGATTTTTGAAAAGTAAAGAGTTATGTTATGCCACTACTATAAAGTTTTGGACAGATATTCTGTGTTAAGAATTTTAAAAGAAAAAGTTGGAAAAAGAAATTAAATGTTTGAGTCTAAAACTCATGTAACTCATGAGACATTTTTGTCTTACGTATTCCATTTTTTTATGCCATGTATTCCAGGTTCAGGTACGAAGATGTAAGATAGTTTGAAGTTGTAAAATAAATCCTAGAGTGTGAAGGAGTGGAGCTGGTTACAGCTTACATGTATTGGTATTTGGTTAAATCCTTTCCCTTAAACTTTATGGTTGTATGATATGTAATTTGTAACACCCCTTGTCGTATTTAAACAAATACAATGGTTTTTGTTAAACCGTATTTTGGAAAATATGTTTTTGTGTAATATAAATGGTTTGTAAAAGTTGGGGCGTTACAAGTTGGTATCAGAGCCATAGTTTAAGCGAATTAGGATTGGATCATTCCACTCCTAGGCTTAGACTTGTGAAATAGAGAGTTAGAGTGGGTTATGTAGTTTTATTATGTCTTAAGGAATTGAGACATTGTTTGTTAATAGAATTATATGAGTATAGCTATGAGTAAAAGTAGCTAATTGATACTAGTGAACAGTGGAACCGAGTGGAAGCATTGGGAACAACATGTGTAGGTGATTATGGTAATATGGGCCCGTATTATCATAATCACAGGACGCATATTGAGTCTAGTGTAGCCACGAGGGAATACTGGGAAACTGGTGGAGGAAGTAGTAAGCTAATATTTATGACATATTACGAAATACTAAAGTATTGGAATTTTTATAGCAAAATGCAACTAGAAGTGGCCAAGGATCGTATGCGGAAAATCAAGGTCATAATCCAAGGCCTCCTATTCCTCACCGACCACCCCAAGCCGATGATGAAGGCAACTCTAAGGGTGATGTTGATCCACCTCCATTGGCATTGGAGGCAATTCGGAAATTATTGCATGACTCGCAAGCACAAACAAGACAAGAAATGACTCGTCTTTTGGATGAACGACTAGGCGATAAATCTAAATCGCAAACCGAAGATAGTGTGAAAAGTGTAGCTCCGGAGGGTGCTGACCCAATTCAGACCTCTTCTCAAGGAGATTCTTCTTCCAAATCGCAGCCACAATTTAAGACTAAATGTGTGTGTACTTTTAAGGACTTTATGTCCTGTCGACCTAAGGAATTCAACGGGGATATGGACCCGAAAATAACTATTCGATGGGTGACTGAAATGGATCAGGTTCTTCGGATCTGCCGTTGTGAAGAGGATATGAAGGTGGGGTTCGCTTCTCAAATGTTAAAGGCCGATGCCCTTAATTGGTAGAATACTCTTCACCGAACAAAGGGAAGTGAAATTGTGGATGCATTTTCTTGGGAGGAGTTTGTTAAGCGATTGAAAGGCAAGTTTTGCTCAGCTAGGCACCGAGAGAACTTAGTCAATGAATTCTTTGCTCTTACAAAAGAGAAGCAGACAGTTGATGAGTATACCAAGAAGTTCTGTGAGATGCTACCTTTTCTAGAAGATACATTACCTACTGAAGCTGGGAGAATAAATCGTTATGTCAATGGGTTACCGAGGGACTACTCATTAGAGGTTGGTAAGGCTACTACTCTTGATGAAGCCATTGAATCTGCGGCTAGAGTTGAAAGTACGATAGAGAAGAAGGCTAAAGAACGTCAAGCTTTTGGGGAAAAACGAAAGTCTTCAGGATTCTCTGGAGCAAGTAAGAAGAGTCTCTTTTCATCAGGATTTTCTAGAAAAACTGAAGTCAAAGAATACAAGAAGTGTGGAAAAATGCACGGTAGTGAATGCAAGAAAGGTACTAGTGGGTGTTTCAAATGTGGTCTTCCGGGCCACCAAGCCAAGGATTGCAAGGTGAAGGATATTAATGAAGTGGAGTGCTATAATTTCTATGAAAAAGGCCATTATAGTTTCAATTGCCCAAAGAAGAAGAATGAGACGCTAGTTTCTACAGCAAGTAATAGAAAGACGGAGCCGGCAAAGACTAAAGGGAGAGCTTTTCAGATGACTCTCGAAGAAGCCAAGGAGGATTAGGATGTGGTAGCAGGTACACTAATTGTTAACTCACAACCTGCTTATGTTCTTTTTGATTCTGGAGCACATTTTTCTTTTGTGTCCCATGAATTTCGTAAGCGTCTAAACATACCAATGAAACCCTTAGATGATACCTGTGTAATAGAAGTCGCAAATGGAGAACTAGTTACGGTACGCCATGTGTATGAGAAATGTCTGATTGAGATTAATGGACGAATTTTAAAGGCTGATTTGCTACCTATCGAGATTAAAGGATTTGATATTATTATTGGGATGGATTGGCTCGGAGCTCATAATGCTAAGATTCTTTGTGGGAGACGAATAGTATCAATCAAATTGCCTGATGGTAGCAAAGCTTACATGTATGGGGAACGACAAAAGAATATGCAAAGTCTTATCTCTGCTATTAAAGCCCGTAAATGCATCCATAAAGGGTGTGAATCATTTATCGCTTATGTGATGAATGGGAAGAAAGAGAAGCAGAAGATGGAGGACATAGTGGTCAATAAATTTCCTGAAGTGTTTCCTGTTGACTTATCTGGTTTACCACCGATTAGGCAAATCGAGTTCCGCATTGATCTTGTTCCTGGAGCAAGTCCTATTGCTCGTGCGCCGTACCGTCTTGCTCCTACAGAGATGAGAGAACTCATGTCACAGTTGCAAGAACTTCTTGACAAAGGTTTTATTCGTCCCAACTCTTCTCCTTGGGGAGCTCCAGTGTTGTTTGTCAAGAAGAAGGACGGTACTATGCATATGTGTATAGATTATCGTGAGCTTAATAAAGTGACAATCAAGAATCGATATCCTTTACCGCGAATTGATAATTTATTCGATCAGTTGCAAGGAGCTAGTTATTTTTCAAAAATTGATCTTCGTTCTGGATATCATCAAGTACGGGTGAAAGATGAAGATGTTTGCAAGACTGCTTTCCGAACTCGTTATGGTCACTATGAATTTTTAGTAATGCCATTCGGCCTTACAAATGCCCCAACTGTATTCATGGACCTTATGAATAGGGTCTGCAAACCTTTTCTTGACAAGTTCGTTATCGTTTTCATCGATGACATTCTGGTCTACTCGAAAAGTGAAGCGGAGCATGAAGTGTATTTACGTGAGGTGTTGTGTACTCTGAAGAATGAACAGTTATACGCGAAGTTGTCAAAGTACGACTTCTGGTTGCGGGAAGTTCAATTTCTAGGTCATGTTGTTTCGGCTGAAGGTATTAAAGTTGACCCAACAAAGATAGAAGCGGTGATGAAGTGGGAGCCACCGAAAACACCTACAGAAGTCAAGAGTTTTCTTGGATTAGCTGGTTATTACCGACGGTTTATTCAAGATTTTTCTAAAATAGCAGTGCCACTGACTCAGCTAACCCGGAAAGAGGTGAAGTTTGTATGGGGATAAAAGCAGCAAGAAGCTTTTGAGATATTGAAAAAGAAGTTATGTGAAGCCCCAGTATTATCCTTACTAGAAGGCACAGAAGAGTT
Source organism: Cichorium intybus (assembly GCA_023525715.1). Lineage (NCBI taxonomy): Eukaryota > Viridiplantae > Streptophyta > Magnoliopsida > Asterales > Asteraceae > Cichorium > Cichorium intybus. The sequence goes on from CM042012.1 coordinate 17,446,375, forward strand.
TGTAGTGTACAGCGATGCGTCCAATAAAGGTCTCGGTTGTGTACTTATGCAACGAGGCAAAGTCATTGCATATGCTTCTAGACAGTTAAAGGATGCAGAGACACGTTACACTACTCATGATTTGGAGTTAGCTGCAATTGTATTTGCATTGAAGATTTGGAGACACTATCTGTATGGGACGAAATGTAAGATATACACAGATCACAAAAGTCTACAATATCTTTTCACCCAAAAAGAATTAAATTTAAGACAAACACAATGGATTGAGCTCGTGAATGATTACGATTGTGAAATAATATACCATGAAGGAAAAGCCAATGTAGTAGCCGATGCCCTAAGCCGAAAGATCCGTGAAAGAGTTGTTAAGGGAGGTCTATGAGAATTGAAGTAGTCTCAACTTTAATTCAAAAGATTAAAGAAGCTCAAGGCAGTGCTTTAACGGAAGATAATATAAAGAAAGAAAAGCTTGGGAAAAAGGTGGTGTTTGAGTTAAATACACAAGGGTTGCGTACTTTTAAAGGACGCATCTGGGTTCCCAAATATGGAGCAACTAGGAAGATAGTCTTGGATGATTCTCACAAATCCAAGTATTCTATACATCCTGGAAGTACGAAAACATATCAAGATTTGAAGCAGCATTACTGGTGGCCAGGAATGAAAAAGAGAATAGCAAAGTATATATCACACTGTGGGACTTGTACACAAGTAAAAGCAGAACATCATGTGCCATATGGAAATGCGTAGTCATTACAGATTACAGCAGGAAAGTGAGAAGAAGTGACCATGGATTTTGTCATGGGACTGCCGAGAACGCGAAGAGGACATGACAGTATATGGGTCATTGTCGATAGACTAACCAAAAGCGCCCTATTCCTCGCGATCAAAGAAACTACACCGCTTGGAGCACTAGCTCAGTTGTACATTGATGAGGTAATCAGACTTCATGGAGCACCACTGTCTATAGTATCAGATAGAGATCCTCGATTCACGTCCAATTTTTGGGATTCTCTACAAGAAAGGATGGGAACTCGAATCAAGATGAGTACAGCCTATCATCCTCAAACAGATGGACAAAGTGAACGTACTATTCAGATATTGGAGGATATGTTTAGATCATGTGCCATTGATTTTGGAGGTAATTGGGATGATCATTTACCATTAGTAGAATTATCGTATAACAACAGTTATCACTCAAGCATCAAGATGCCGCCTTTTGAAGCTTTATACGGTAGAAAGTGTAGAACACCAGTGTGTTGGTTAGAAGCTGGAGAAATAAAAATCACTGGACCAGAGATTGTGAGAATGACAAATGAGAAGATTGGTGTAATATAAGCAAATATGAAAGCAGCACAGGATCGCCAAAGAAGCTACTCAAACTTGAAGAAAAGACCGTATAACCTAAAAGAAGGTGACTTGGTGATGATAAAAGTATCACCTTGGAAGGGAGTGATAAGATTCGGTAAGAGAGGGAAGTTGAGTCCAAGATATATTGGACCCTTCAAAATTTTGAAAAGAATTGGATTACAAGCATTCAAACTGGAACTGCCACAAGAACTTAAAGGAATACATGATACATTTCATGTATGTTATCTTAAGAAGTACTTTGGAAAGAAAGAGTTAACCATTCCGCTAGAAGAATTAAGAGTGGAAACACCCAACAAACTAGTTGAAGAGCCAGAAGCAATGTTAGAAGTAAAAACTAAAAAGCTGAGAAACAAAGAAATTGATCTAGTGTTGGTCAAGTGGAAACACTCGTTGGGCTCGGATTTGACTTGGGAAACTTTGGAAAGCATGAAGAAAAGATACCCAGATTTTACGAACTATGAAGAGATTTCGAGGACGGAATCCTCTTAAGGGGGGAGATTGTAAGAACCCGCAAATTGTAAAATAAAATGTAAAATAATCGTGTGTAATATTAAAGTTGTGAAAAAGGGCAAATTAGTCTTTTGCCATGTTTTGGACCTTGATGTAAAATATTTTTGTGTCATTGGGGTAAAAATGTAAGAAAATGAACTTTATGTAATAATAGTTTGATTTTGGTGCCATAATGGAAGAAGTAGAACTTGAGGGGGGTAAAGTGAAATTATGGAACTATAAATAGGAGAAAAATCTCCCATAGTTCCCAGAAGATTATAGAGAGTTCGGGAGAGAGCTAGAGGGATGGAGAACACGGGAGATTGCAAGCTCACGAAAATTTGAAGCAAGGATTTAAGAATCAACACTTGGAATTGGTGATTCCGAGCTTCTAAGGTAAGGTTTCTATGATCCAAGTTAATAGTTTCAAGTTGTAGTGGGTAATCTTCAAACTGAAATTGAGTATGAAGTTACTACGATGAAATCATACACTCCATCTAGTTCAAAACATCATAGAAAACAAGATAAAACCATTGATTTTGGTTAAATTTCAAGAAGTGGGTTTTTATCTCAAGAACCCTAGAAATGGGTTTATGAGTTTGAAACTGATTTCAAACGATTTAGTAAGCTCAAAGAGTCATAAAGAGTGTAAGAAATCAGTTCCATTCTTGAAAATTCATCAAAATGGTTTTTGGTGTTAAAATGGTTTTTGGTGTTAAAATGAGTACTACGGGAATGTTTTAGGCAAAGGAATGGAATTGATGATTCCATGGTTTAAAACTAAAAGTAAGTTGTTATTTAAGGCCTAGAAATGACATTAAAATGATTAAGTTATGTATTAAGGACTTAATTCTCGGACTAAAGGACCTGCAGCACAAAAATCAGCAAAGAAAGAAGGTTCTAGGAGGAGCACGAGTCGTGCTCCCCATAGAACAAAAAGAGCACGAGTCGTGCTTATGTCCAGGGGGCATTCTGTCCAATTTTGAGTTTGGAACTTGATGCTAGACTTGTCCGATTGGTCTATAATTCATACCATAGGCTTAAAATGGTGTGAAAACACATGGAAAATTGTTAAACCGGGAATACGACCTCCCGAGGGTACTGTAGTAAAATACGTATAATATACGACTTAATTAAAGTTGGTCATTTAAAAGTTATATAACTGTTATGACCCATGATAGTATTATAAGGACTCTAATGAGTTATAGAGTCAATAGAAATAAATGTTAATGTATTATATGTTAACTATAGGTGCAAGTCAAGTGATTGAGCAACATCGGAAGGGTAAAGAACCAAGAAACACTTAATCAACTCTTCAAGAACTATAAGGTGAGTACATGAGATATTTTTCCCATTTTGGGGTACATGGCAAGTAAGTATATTAAGATTTCATATAATATTTTTATGTGTGAAACTATATGCAAGAGTGATATTTTCTAACTCATTTGGAAAGTAAAATGCTACATTTGAAAGTATGATTTGGTCTATGAGCCAATTATGTGGAAAATGAGTTTTGGGTTATAAACCATATATGTATGATTTTGGCAATAGCCTAGAATGTGGTAAAAACATGTTTTAGTCAAAAGCTTGGCATTTAGCCATTATGTGTACAAGTAATGTTTAAGTAAGCAGAAAGTATTTTGTATGACTGGTATTTGTAGCAAGCAATGTTAGTAAGGGAACCATGCCGTGTTCCACCTACCCGGGTTAGGTATGGAGTCTACTGGGAAAAAAGCCCCATCGCAAAGTAGATTTCCTAAGCAACTTCTACTGGTGAGGATTGATCCATTCTTTCTAGCTGTAGAGACTTGGGGTATCACTTATGGTGATTAAAGCCCTAAGTATAAAAATCCAGCGAGTTTATAATACCAGTCAAAGAAAGTAAGAAAGATGCTAATTTTTACAAAGTATGCTATGAAATGATTTTTAAAAAGTAAAGAGTTATGTTATGCCACTACTATAAAGTTTTGGACAGATATTCTGTGTTAAGAATTTTAAAAGAAAAAGTTGGAAAAAGAAATTAAATGTTTGAGTCTAAAACTCATGTAACTCACGAGACATTTTTGTCTTACGTTTTCCATTTTTTATGCCATGTATTCCAGGTTCAGGTACGAAGATGTAAGACAGTTTGAAGTTGTAAAATAAATCCTAGAGTGTTAAGGAGTGGAGCTGGTTACAGCTTACATGTATTGGTATTTGGTTAAATCCTTTTCCTTAAACTTTATGGTTATATGATATGTAATTTGTAACACCCCTTGTCGTATTTAAACAAATACAATGGTTTTTGTTAAACCGTATTTTGGAAAATATGTTTTTGTGTAATATAAATGGTTTGTAAAAGTTGGGGCGTTACCACTGTAGAAAAATACGCGTATTTCGGGAAAGTATACAATTTATAGAAAGTTGGTTTAGTAAGGATTATTATCTAGTTATGATCCGAAGTTGTATTATATTGGACTCTTGTGTTGTAGGGTCGATTGTAATAGTTGTGTATATATTATCATGATATATAAATATATGCATATATAGGTACCTGTCAAGTGGTTGTGGCACGAGCAAGGAAGCAAGGAATAACTAGATACATCCTTAGCAAGTATCAAGTTGAGTAATCTAACTTATATCAAATGTGATATGTGTTGGTTGAACTCTTGTAACTTGGAGCAATTTTGGAGTTAAGTTTTTGGTAGTTTGGTAGTTAGGTTGATTACTCAATTTACTTAGTATAAACCAATGTGGTTACTAACGGCCTTCGTGGCTAGGAGATTGGATTTGATATCCAAATTTAAACGGCCTTCGTGGCTAGGAGATTGGATTTGATATCCAAATTTAAACGGCCTTTGTGGCTAGGAGATTGGATTTGATATCCAAATATTAACGGTCTTTGTGGCTAGGAGATTGGATTTTTTATCCAAATGAAGAGCAGATGTAGATTTAACTTGTATAGAGATTAGTACTTGACTTGTCTTTCTTATGCATGTTAAATTGTTGATGTGATTACTCATTGGGCTTTATAGCTCACGGTGTTTGTTTGAAATGTCCTTGCAGGTGAGCGTGACCCTACTAAGGGTAAGGATAAAGTATGTGACTAAAGACATGGGACTCGTAGATGCTGTCAGTAGCAGCCCGACTTAGAAAGAGTTTACTGTTATTCTATACTCCTTGATACACTTGTACCCGTTTGTAATAACTTATAGCCTTTCTAAATGGTTTTGTGTGTCAAAACCTATGTTTAAAAATAAAAATTTTCTAGGGTGTATTTGTTTCTAAAAGTCGGGTGTTACAATACTTAATATTCATAATTGAACATTCTTGAATGTTCATTAATGAACATTCAAATGTTCATAACTGAAAATTCGAATTTGCACAAAATCAAACTAATATTGAATAGAGAAATTGTAATCTTCATTAAGTGGCTGAGAAACAAGGACATAACCTGGATTATCTGAATGATGACGATAATATGGATGTAGTTTATCATCGACTGGATTCTCTCTACATATCGATTGGAATCCTGTTGTATTTCACTTGACTGCTACCGTTTAATTCATTCAAAATTGGAATCAGCTCCTTATTGCACTTGACAGTCTATTGGAATCATGTTAGGGTTAATTAGAATATCGGAAAGAGGGAGGGAGACGTGATGAGAGAAACATGATGAGAGAGACAAATTGTTCATAAATGTTCACTAATGAACATTGAAGAAAAATTGTTCAAACCTATGAAGATAATTGAAATCGATACTTGAGAGTTGTTCTAACAAGGATTCTGACCCAAAGACGCCATCTCCGGCCACCTGCTGGACAGCCATCGCCACCAAAACCAACATTGTTGACAGTAGCGTTGTGTTTCCTTTTTAACCTTCTGTTGGCGGCTGCACTTGATGAGTTCTGATTCATGGCGGCAGTGGAGACCTTCGATCAGAGGATTGCATGAGTTTTTCGATTCCGAGGGCTTGAAATGGTTTGGTGGAATGGATTTTCAGCATATTATATATGAATAAGACATATTTTTTAATCATATATGTATTCAGTTTAATCATAAATGAATAAAACACGGTTTAGAGATTAAAATTACAATACAATTCTAATCATAAATGAATAAAACACGATTTATACTACAAACAATAATTAAAATACAATAGTTCTCTATTATCCTATAATCACAAATGAATAAATCATGATATTCTAATCATAAATGAATACACCACAAGAATAATTATAATACAATACTTCTCTATTACCCTATAATCACAAATGAATAAATCATGATATTTTCCATTGTAGTGTTGGATTGTACTTTAGCACTCCAATCATGTATCCAAAATGATCTTCAATTTCTCTGTACATTGTGAAATACAAAGTAAATATCAATAACATTAATTAAATAAAATGTTGAAAAACCTCAATAACATTAAGAATATAATATAATCACCAACAAATTACATCTATTTATTTATGATTATAATTATAATCATAAACGAATAACACACAAACTCATATTATGTAACATGTTCTATTCATTTCTAATAATTTACGCAATTATAATTGATGTTATGATCGTTTACACAATTATATTCATAAATAAATATGAACATGTTAAACATATCAAAAGTTTTAATAAAAAATGATTATAACTGATGTTTTAATCATTTATGTAATTATATTTATAATTACAAATGATTATAGTTATAATTACAAATGATTATAACTGGTGTTATCAATATTTATTAAACAATATTTAGAACAACTAAACTTTTCTGTGATATTGCAAATTCACAGTTTATTACATTAATCATTAGTGAATAGCTCAAAACGTTTCACATTATTATCATTAAAATTTAACACTAAAATAAATATACCAAAGAAAATGAGTTATCCTCATCAAAGACTAAACAATTATTGAACCGAAAAAATGTATTTTCTATCAAACAAAAAACACATAAAAATTAAAAGAAAACGACAAGACAAAATAACCAAAATTAGAAGCATATTAATCAAAAAGTGAATTCTATTGTTTTGGTAAATTATGACATCTTAAAGCCCCTGTACACACATCTTAGGGCATAGCCTCACATGTTTTGCTTCTTTAAGGGACCATGTCATCATTTAAAATATATATCTATACTATATAATAAAAGAAGCCTTTTAGAACCCACGTGTCATTCTTATGTATCCCTAATTCTTATTTTCCCGCTCAAACACACCTCCCGATCATTAAAACTGATTCCTTAAATCCCGCTATTTGATATAACATACCAGCAATTGCTCCCTAAATCTCGCCAAACCCAACTTTTATCATTTAACTCTCTATTCCAGCTTTTAGTTTTTACGTTATCGTCATTGAAAATGTTCTCCAGACTAGGGTTCATATCCACAAACAATCGACCCCTCATTCTCAAGTTTCAGGGGAAACGATGCGGCTTTTCACGTTCCAATTCCTTTACTCGACGTTATTACAACTCCAAGAACACCCGGTACTGATCCTTCACTCCTTAAATCGCTGGCTGATTCATCACACATGCTTCTATCGTCAATGGTGAGGAAAGGTAAGATATTTTTCGTTATTGATGGTTGTCTTGCTATATACAACCACTGGCTGATTCATCTCGTGTTTTAGTGTCTCTTTGAAAAAAATCCACAAGAATTTTATGAGTTTGATATTTATGATTCTCATATAATTGTACGTGTACTTAACCGTTTGTGATTAAAAATAGGTTTTTTATTTGATGATTTTTAGCAGGTAATCGAAGGTTTGGAGAATTAGGAATCATTAGCCGAAGTTCTGGAGATTTGATTGAGACTTTTTTACACTTCATTGCTCCTAATTTTTCTCTCTATTCACGCATCGTATTAAATCTATAGAAAGTTTCCCCCTTTTGCTGGTTTGAATCATCCCCTCTCCCCTCTATATTAGTATTCACCTTCTATATCCAACGTGAGCTCTTAATTTGTTTTCTCTTAATTTGTTTTCTATTTTTGATTTTGGAATCTAACAGGATTTTGCACAAAATTATGTTGATCATGGGTGTTTTGGGGAGCCGATAGAACAAGAAATTCAAACTATGTATGTACTGAACAGAACGATGGTATCAATACTTGCTTCTCTGTTTTTCTCTTAATCCAAATGTAAAGTTTAAGTATGTTGCTTTCATTTTAGTTTCAGTGGCTATGTTTTGTCACTGGATTTCCATTCGAAAGAAACACTATTTTCTGCCTCTATGATGATAAAAACATAATTTGCTATTGGAATATCAGCCCGTTCCAATATGCTCATAGTGAATAGGATTAGTGATTCTATAAAATCATTAAACTTAATTAACTAAAGATATCAAAAATCGTGTATAAAATCATTGAAGTGAGTAAATCCTATAATTGCAGGGAATAGATTTAATTTAACCGACTTAAGTAAATAATAAACTTAATACAAATGAATGCGAGTTGGATATAGAGGAAATAAGCCTTCTTTTATTTGTCTTTTTATTGCTTTTGGTTATTTGTTTGAATTTCTTATTGCTTGAATTTTCTATATCTGTTATTTATTAATTTGATTGGGTATGCATATGCAACATGTAATCCAAGTTCAAATATAAGGGATATGGTGGCTTTGGTGTGACCTGTTTACCACCGTTAATTTATGCTAATTTATTTATCGGGCTAAATACAGGAAATTGCATCGTCTTTTAATTTCTATGTGAAACGGTTATTGTGATTGAATCCATTCACTAACATAGGTATATTCATGGGTTTTATACATTAACTTTTCTTTTTTACTTGCATTTTCTAAAGAGTAAAATGGGATTTGGGTACGATGTTTGTGTTATTGTTAGACTAAGAGAGCATTATTAGACACTTTTACATTTACTTTCACTTCCATATAATAATGTAATTTATTAACAGGAAGGAACTGATATGAATTAGAAAGCAATGATATTCCAAAACCAGTTCACAAGCCTAAAAAAACGCAGCCAGGGATTGCTTCAACAAATGGCGGGAAATAAGAACAATTGCAATCCATATTAATTGGTTCAAGTGATAGGAGTTTGCCCCAACTCAAGAGAAGGGAATCTGATGGTAAATTTTCAAGAGTTATGTCATTTCTTCTTTTTTTAATGATTGTAGCATTCAAATCATTAAAATGGTTAAGCTGATGGGGTAACAGCTGGATATAAGTACTTATTGGAGTTTTCTTTTTGTAGTTTTATTTCTAAATTTGGACATATTTACCCCTGGTAAAGTTGCTGGGGTAAAAGCTTGATATAGCTTATAAGTACTTATTATTTATTATAGTTGCATTGCATTGTATTTGGACATATTTGCCCCTGTAGCAACCTTAGTATATTGAAGGACCGTAGATATGCTGGAATTTGAAAATATTGATAAGGAGTAAAAATATAATGGGTTGATGTTTTTAGAAACTCAATGAACTTAATAAATAATCAATAATACATATAGAAGATATACACAATCGATTCAGAAACTACAATCAGCAATCAGTGATCCCAAATCGTGATTTGTGGGTTTTAGGATCGTTAAAATCGTGTTTCAGTGATCGATTTGGTGATTAGAGGGGATCACATGGTAGCCATACCGGGGAGCATTTCTGTGACATCCGCCTAAAATAGATTCGGGTCAACCCAACCCAATTGGAAATTTAATAAACCCTACTCAAGATTATTTGACGCTAATAGGATCAAAACCCTTACACTACGATATAAATTGACGTTAATAGCAATATAGCATAGTATAACGTTATAACTATAATCAAATTAAATTATGATATCATACTAAAATCAAATCAAAGTATGATGCTCTAATTAAATTAAAAAAATCAAACTTGAATGCTATAATTAAACTTCAAATCAAAGTAGATTATTATAATCAAATAATAACCTATTTTTTATAAAACTCTATTTTTATAAACACTACATTAAATTTTATAAAACTCTTAAGATGCTTGTATTAGTGGGGAATTATGAAGACCACCAAAAGTAAAAGTTTATTCCCATTGTCTCCCACTCACACCTCCCATCATCTTTCCTTTCATTTTTCTCTCAACACATTATTCTCATCACCACTCAAACCATATCTATTCTTTCTCTCACTCTCAATATCGAAATTCCTCCTAGAAATCTTCATATTTCAGCCAAGAACACTCCAATATACTCAAATCTTCATCCCTCTTGAAGCATTCATCAAGGTATGCTGTTAAAAGTCTCAAATTCATGAATGGAACAAATTAAATCCACCAAACTATCTAAAACTCATTTTATGCATAAACCTGATTTTTCTCAGGATCCCATCAATAAAATAAGAAGTTCTGGAAATTTTCAGAAAATAACTTATTTTTATTGAATTACTATAATTATTGCAATAAAATAGGGCAATAATTCACATAAAATACTTTTTGCAGTCAATAAATTCTGGGAAAATTTTGGAACAACCCATATATTGAGTAAAGTGGATTTATAAAGTTGCATGCATTTATATTACTGTTTTATGCTTATTTTGTATTTTATTTTGTTGTAGATAAATAAATATAAAAATATAGTTATGTATGTTAAAAACTAGATTTTATATTTTTCGCACCTTATTAACATTTTAAAGACGCCATGACAAAATTTACAGATTTTAGTAAGAATGTTTGCTTATTTTTCCTGATTTAATGATTATTTAATGGTTTAAATTGATAATAAATAGCTACACATGTCCAAAAATTATAAAACCTTATCATAATATAATATATAACATGTTAATCATAAATAAAAAGTCTAATGAATTTCTCTTAATATTGTCCTATTATTTATGATTTTATTGATTAGTTAATAATGAAAAACCTAATAAATACTTCCCATAGTCAAAAATATCCAAAACCTTTACAGTAGGCTCAATATAATGTTAGAAAACTATGGTTAATGTTCCAGAATTTTTGGGAATCATTTATTATTTTTCCAGAATTTTGTTGTGGTTTAATTATTAAAATACTAAATAAATACTAAAGCAGTTAAGAAAAATATGAAAATTTTACAGTAATTACTATTTTATGAAATAATTATTTTCTGATAATTTCAAAATGTTTCATTACTGTTTAGTATTTAAAACCATTTTCCTAAATATCTAAGCATGTAAAAATGCATTTTTAATGATTATTTCATATAAATAATTGTTTATAATATATAAAATCTGTAAATACTTATAATTTGACTAGTTATTATTTCAATAAGAAATTATTAAAATCTTGCCTAAAGTGAAAATATAAATTAATTAAGCAAAGTAATTAATTCAATTTAAAATTCATTTAATATATGAATACATTAATATTCAAAACAAAATTTGGATTATTGTTAATTTATCTAATATAAAATATGTGTCTAATTATTTTTATTAATACTATATTCCAGTTTATCGATTCCTAAGCCAAAACTATTAATTATATTAGGTTCTACGACATTTTGACTCGAGCCGTCTATCGTACAACACGCGTATTCCGTTTGGACTAAAGTGAGTAATCTACCCCATATTTTATAATTTTCAATACTTTTGGGGTGTATCATGTGGTTCTAATATGTTCCAACTTCACTTTATTATTTTAACACAATTGAGACATTGTTGGGACATTTATACGTGAATCATTATTTGTATAATTATTGTTTGTTTACGCAACATGTACTTGTAGTGCATTATCATTTTTAGTCTAATCTCCATGACTATGCCCGTATTCTTGAGGTACGTTATGGACAATAATAGCGCTATTGGGTTGACCACCCCGCCTTGGGACGCTAAGGTGATTGATTGCACGTGGTTGAGTGTGTATGATGATTAGATGCTCCATCCTATATATATACATATGTATGTATATATAGGGTGAGGACTTATTGTTGTTGTTATCATTTGTTAATCAAAATTTGATTTATAAACTGTTATCTCAATAACAGTTGCTTGCCAACTTCAAAAGAAAACAAATTTCAAATTATTCAAACTCACAATTTTCTTTAATAAAACTAGATTACTCACCAACTCTCATAGTTGACCTGTTTTTACCCATGATGCAGATTTGAAGAATGAAGTTGATGAAAAGTAGGGTGTACCTTAGAAACCCACAAGACTATTTAAATTTGATGTAATAAATGTTGTTGTATTTGGATTTGTATTTGTATGTTGTGGATCTTGTTTGCATACTTAGTACTTAATTGAATCTAATCATATTATAACATAGTTGTCATGAGACTTTGAACAATATATCACGCCTTGATCGATTCCGCCAAGGATCGGGGTGTGACAGTTTCCCTTCTTTACTCTTCATACTTCTTTAATTTATCATTATTAACATAAAGTATATTGCTATATTTGAAACTAAGTGGAAGTATGTTGCTAGATCATATGAATATCAAGCAGAATGCGTGGTGTTGTAGATTTTGTCCACTATTAGATAACTCTGATTATATTTTACACACAGAAGTAAGTAATTATAGTTCGTTTATCTATTACTTTCAATTTTTAGTTTTATTTTTAACATTTTGATGTGTTTCCCATTTAATGTAATGAAGGAGGGAGTTTAGGAAGAAATTTAAAGAAGATAACTCTGGCAACAAATGGGTTACTATTGTGTAGGATCAGTCATATTAGTCATATTTTCCTCCTGGTTTCAGTGTTCAGTTTTGAGACATAGTTTTGTGTTTCTAGCTTTTGGCATGAAATTTACTTGTGAATAAATAATAGAAATGTAAAGTGTGTGTACGAAAATGGAAGGAAATGTCAGATATATTGGTATTCTAAATTTGGGTCCGGTAAAACATAATACTTATTAGCCATCCTTATGACTTATATTTTTTACCCATTATCATATTGCCATGAAAATACCCAAACATGCTCGATATTGATTTTTTTAAAATCACGTATATAACAATTTGTGCAAGTTTCTAATGATTTATTGAGGATTAAAGTAAAAAAAAAAAAACCTTTTTTTTAATTGAATAAAGGATGGAACGAATCACTATTAATTTTCTTTGAGGAGAGTTGCCTTCGAGCCATCCTAATTCCTAAATTCAATTAGAACATGCGAATCCACTTCGTCATTTTCTTTGAGGAGAGTTGCCTCCGAGCCATCCATATTTATTCTCTTTCATCCAGAATATTTACAATTCGAGCTACCATCATAATTTTTACTTAAGTGTACTCATAAATATGTAAATATTCCAATAGCAATTGGTGGGTGAAAGAGAATAAGCAATTCATAAAATATAATTAGGATGTAATATCTATAAGGGATTTATACCCTTGTATATCCCAACTATATCTAGGTATGTTATGAAGAAGTGTAATGTTAGAAGATAATGTAATATGTAGAAAGTTTTGTGAATCCAACAAAATCACATCTAACATAAATCTCTAAAACTAAATTATGTACCATTTTAATAGATCAAATAGTAATTATTCATTACATTACCTATCATCATACCACATGTCTGTCACACCATCTCTCTCATATATTATCTGGTTTTGTTTTTGACCTATGTGCTAAGGAATAGCAAATGAACTACCATATATTTGTTTGTTATTACATCTTACTTACATTTCGTTGTCTTTCATCATTATACTTTTAAATCGTTCTAAAATTACTTAAAGTTTACCTTCTTATCCCTTTAACGTGATCTCAAATTATTAATCTCTTTGAGATTTTTTTTATAAAACATCATTTTACCACTGCATATTATAATGATTGTTATTTTATTTTATTTTTAATTTCCAACCGTATAGTACACGGGTTATAACCTAGTACATTATAATAAAGCAAACCATTTACTGCCACATGTCTTTCTTCCACACCCCTCTTTTGCCACACGTCATTCTATTGTAAGTCTTGGTTCTCTTTTTCCGCATATGAAACTCTCCCGTAACCAAAAACATGTATTTTGCTCTTTCCTTATCCGATCCCTTAAAATGTGGGATTCAGTTTTTTGTAATTCGAATTAAGATTCCGTTATTACCGCTACATAGTTTCTATGATAATCGATTCTTTTTCTGGCGAGAACGAAGCAAATTGCTATAGAAGTTCCTCCAAGCGCAAAACTGGTGTGAACTCTCATTTTCTCCGCTGCTGATTTTAGATTGAGTCGTCGTATTTTCACTTTCCTCTTTTGCTAAAACCCTGCATTTGTTTCATTACCTAAAATCGCAGGTGAGTACAGTGATGATCTTTCCCTACTATTTCAATTTTGATGTTATTTTAAGCGTTTTTATGCTATATCAGCAGTTTCGTAATGTAATGTGGTTTTGATTTTACTTTAATTTCTCCACCAGCCACCACAAAAGAGTCCGGGGAAAAATCCAGCAAGTGAGTTTTTCACTTTTTGTATATGTTTGGATGTTTAATCTTTGAATCGTCTTATCGACATTTTATAGATCTGAAGGTTTTGGTTTACAAGTTCAGAAGCCGGAGAAAGCAAGAGACGGCATCGTCATAAGCCTAGCACTCAAGCCCTTCGTGAGATTCGACGTTTGCAAAAGACCGTCAATCTTCTCATCCCCGTCGCTCCTTTTATCCGAACTGTAAGAAGTCTGTGTTCATCCCTAAGAAGATTTTTGTTTATCAATTGCGTACTTCCATTCTCACAACTCACAACCATATGAGTTACATTATCATCACCCAATTTTCTTCAAATTGACAAATTGGAATCACGATGGCCGGAAATTATGATTATTTTCTCTCACATTATGCCTAAAAAATTTTAACTTGATGAAGGCGACTATATTTTTTTGGATGAACGTTGTGAATTGAAGATGGGGTCGTTGAAAGATCCACTCCTCTGTCATCATGGTAACAATTAGCTTCGTTATCACCTAAAAGATCGACTCTACCGGTCGATCTTTACCCATTAGGGTCTGTAAAATTGTTTGCTCATTAGTTTCAGTTTAACTATTTTAAAAATATTTCTTGGATTTTCTCTCCATCTCAATTTATAAGCCCCCATAAGCAATTTCTGAAATTGTGTCCATGTTCTCAAAGTTTAGGTGAAATTCACAACAAATAATATGAATCTTTTTATTTGATATTTTTTTCAATTCTCTTTTGTTTCTTAATTGCGAAAGTGATTTAACTATAATTTGATGGATTTAGTTGAATTTCAAATTGAGCATTATTACGAAGGGGTTTAGTTTAGCCTGAGGTATGCCTAATAACCTTATTTTTGAACTCATTGAATGAGGCCCTAAACCTCTTTGTCACGTGATGCTTCGTGGAGTTTAGCAGCCTGAATTGTTTGACTTTGATCATGTTTACTTTGGTTCATCTAATTTGGGTGTGCAGAGGTGATGACCAAAATTCATACATTCAGCAAATGAAAACCCTGGGGCCAAGGTATGGAATCCAATAGAATTGGAATTTGATATTCCGTTACTTTGTATTTCATGATCTCCTTTCTTGACGTTTTACACTTTTTTCTTTTTTCAGTGTGATGGACTCCCGACACTTCTTTCCTTCTCGGCTGGCAACAAAAGCTTTGACCCGGTAAGTACCCGTTAAGCAACCCACAAAATTACGATTTTTTTAAAACATTTTTCATTGCATTCATTAATATTTCCAATTCTTTTAACAAATTTCTTCCGCAAATCATACTTTATACAGATATAACAGTATGTCTATTTATATATTTTAATAAATTGATACTAAATGCTTTATGATTTAACCAAGCATCTTTTAATTTCCAAGTTGGAGTATGAGAAAAAGAGGGACATGTGAGCTGGATTGCCAAGCTGGAATCATCTCAGACTGAGCTAAAAAATTTATTGCATGAAGTTGATGACAGACAAAAAGAACTTAAATCAATGACAGAGAAAGCCATTAAAGACATGGAAACACTGAAAGAAGAAATACAAGGCATGTATAATGCTACTCAAAATGCTAAATTTTATAAAATCATAAAACTTGTGACAATTTTTTTTTCTTTTATTAGAGTGGAAGCCATAAGCGGAAGCGTGTGAGAAGGAGATGAAAGAATGGAAAGTGAAAATCTCTGCTGCTACAACAAACATAACAAAGCATAAAAATAAAATAGATGCCAAGGTTAGTTTTGTTTTTAAAGGAAAATGTAAAAGTTAAGTTAATTGCTATTTAATTCTTTTTCACTCAGAAAAATATTTGCAGGAAAATCAGATTGCACAATTAAATTCGAAAAAACAAGACATTCTTGAGAAATGTGAACTTACACTTCCGACTATAGATGAGAGATGGATTCATTACATCAAATTCGTGTGAAGGGGAAAGGGCAAATCAGGAAACTACTCTGGAAGGGAATGTTTCCAGATTATCGTGATTTATCTTAAAGATACGTTTTATGATAAGGCTGAAGCTTTGGTTGGGGTTTACAAGGATTCTGAAAGAGGGTAAGTTACTGAAAATCAATAGTAAATGTGAAACAAGGGTAAAGTAGTCATTTTATATGTTTTCTGTTTCTTTTTCACTGCAGGTGCTCAATGACTTTGACGTTTGACCTAACGAAATACCTGGAAGCATGATTGGTTTGACTTGTAATCTAAAAGATAAAGGTGTAGGTGTTTCAGGACATGTTTAGATGTTGAAAAAATTGCAAACTTTAAAGAATAACTTTAGTTAAAGGGTGTGTTTATTTGTGCAGGATTAAGTAGCTTTATGTCTTGATTTGTACTGTTGGTTAACTATTAATTATTCAGTTAAACTAAACAATTGTTATTTGTCCACATACCTATTAATGTAAGGTTTATTCACTTTGCAAATGTTGGGTTATTGAAAGTTGAAGGTTTTTTTTGTTATTTAACAGGTTTATACAGTGGTGATCCGGCCGAGAAGCATGAAATGAGTTCACTCCTGTTTGTTTATCCAGGTAATGAGTTCATGTTTAATATTAACATCCTACTTTATAATTGTTTTAACATTTCCTTTTTTTAATGTTTTGTTCTTTTAACTTTCTCCTCTCGGATTATCGACAAAATTGGACAATAAAATTCGACATGTCTTATTATATAAGTTTTTTTGTTTTTTAATTTTCAACCGTGTGTTACACGGGTTTGTAACCTAGTAATATATATATA
This sequence comes from Cichorium intybus, assembly GCA_023525715.1. Classification (NCBI taxonomy): domain Eukaryota; kingdom Viridiplantae; phylum Streptophyta; class Magnoliopsida; order Asterales; family Asteraceae; genus Cichorium; species Cichorium intybus. Next base: position 17,463,291 of record CM042012.1, read on the forward strand.
TATATATATATATATATATATAATTTCATGTAGGATTTTATTTAAAATAATCATAATATAGCTTACATACATGCTGTGTGTTTTTATCCTATAACATCCATGTTGGCTTACCACTTCCAAGCCTCACAATTTCATTGATCATGCTCGATGTTTCAATCAAAAGACACCGGAATGCACAATCGAAATTAAGAGGTTAGACAAAATGGCTTGCGTCTCTTTGTTTCTCCAATAAAAAACCCTAACCGCCGTTTCTCAAATGGGTCGTGATTCTTCCACGTAAAGATTTTATACTTCCACTGAAATAAATGAGGCATTGACAATTATACCCCTACTTTTAATTTTTAGAGTAAAGTGAGAGAAAATTCGCTGGGTAAGCTTTGATTATCGTCGGTGTCTATAACAATGAAATCGATTGTCGGAAGAGGTAAGTTTCGATCATCGCCGGAGGATCCAATTATATAACTTGACCTTTACAACCTATTTTTGGTTTTTTTATATTTGTTATTTGAGGCTATACCCAAATTGTCTCTTTATTCCTTATTCTTAAGAAAATTGGAACGCAAGAACATTTATGTGATCAGTTCAGGTTTGCGTTCAACCAAGAGAAATTTGCAGATTTTGATCGAATTTCTATTTGGGTTGCTTTCAGACCAAGATAATCTGAAGATTAGTCCTCGTGTTATTTAGTTTTTGTTTTTCTATTGCTTTTGGAATTCAGATGAACGTCTTTTGATTTCTTGATTGTTGTTGTTGTTGTATCTTATCCCAAATAGATCATCGTTGATTCGTTTCCCTTTCTGTTCTTTCCCCTCTGTAATTTGATTCCACTGTTTTTGCCATTTTTTCCATGGAATCATCGTCAACTCTTTATTCAGAGTAACCCATGGTATGTTTGGTTGGATAGAATGGAATAACATAGGAATGGAATGGATCTAGTAATGGAATTGGTGATGTAATAGAATGGATCATTACCTTTCCATTGTCATGTTTGGTTGTTATATCGAAATGAAATTTGTCAATAATTTGTATCGTTTAGTAAGACAAAAATACCCTCCAAATACAAAATGTATACAATCATAATTTTATATGAAGTTATCATGTAGAAAACATACTACGTTTTGATACTTCTTAAATAGTTATAATTCATTTTAAATTCATAGAATTAAAAAAATCTACTAATTGATTCTCTGCTTTTTTATTTGTTTATCTTCTTATCTCTTCATCTTTGAAACATCCACTGTCGTATAGACCTGCTATGCTATACTCCGTTCTATCAGGTGTGCCGACAAGAAATGGAGAAATCAATATCACAGACAATAACAATCGAGAAACAATTTGCGTTCAAACTCGACATTCTTGGCAACGCAATCTCTACTGATTTCTTGATTTTAACACATCAATGTCCATTGTTCTCTTGATTTATTAAATGTTTTTCTGATTCTTTAGCAGAATTGGTTCAACCAAATCCCAATCTCTGATTGCTATTGGTATTCAATTATTAGAACAACGAGTAAATGTAGGAGAAGATGTGCTTACAAGGTTTGGCTAAGTTAGGCATTTTTTTAGAAAAAGTATAAACCCTAAAATTGAACTTGAAAAAGTTACGGGGATTTAGACATAATCACCTGGGGAAAATGGCTAACTTTGCCTTCTTCTTATAATAATTTTATTGAGCAGAGAAGCAAAGAAAACTAAGGGGAAGGAAGCAGTTTTGTTTACAGTATCCTGATTCTTGAGAAACGAGTCTGTAAATCTGTAAATGGATTTTCGATTTGAATATATATCTTTGTAATCCATAAAGGGTAAAATGGGTAATGTTTATTCTGGGAGGGACGGAATGAGATGAAAACAAGGGTACCGTGTGGAATCGAAAACAACCGTTTTGAAGGAATTTCATTCCTACAAGAATGCTTCATTCTTTTCCATTTTATCAACCAAACACCCTTTTTAGATAGGAATGGAATGAAGCTTTCCATTCCTTCTTTCATTCAAGCCTACCGAACACTACCTTAGTTTGTTACTTTGCGTGTTTGCGGCTGATTAGATGCACTTGAATAATTTTTTTTCCTTTTGTCTATCCTTGGTTCAAAGGGCTAGGAATTTTGACTCTTCCATTGGATTTCCACAACAAATCCGGTAATAGTTTACGATTTTCACAAGCTTTTGTGTGTGTTTCCATTGCGTGAGAGACAAAGCAGGAAAGGAATTAACTGCATGCCGCTGTCGTTCATTGAATTGCGATGAAGCCTCTAGATTTGTGTGTGACGGAGAAGAAGTTTTTTTTAAACGGCAAATCTATCCTACTCCTAGTCCTAAACTACTCCTTGTTATGTTAGTGTCAGGGTTTGAACCCATGACCTCCTTGTTAGTATATCACCTTGTTAGCCAAGTGGGCTAGCCCCAACTTGTGAGAAGAAGTTCATTTCGTCAAACAAAAAGATCTTTTCCTCTCTTAACTATTTATAAATTAAAAGCAAGGGTATAATTGTCAATACACTATTTATTTTAGTGGAAAGATAAAAACCTTTGTAGAAGAATCAAGACCCTTCTCAAATATTCTCTCTCTATCATTCATCGTCATTTATCTCCATTTAATACATGAAAGAGAAAATTTCCATATTTAAAAGCCTAATTTTATGGAACCCGATAATATAAAATTCTTTTAATACCCTTGATATATACTCCCTCCGTCCCAAAATGATAGTCCATGTTTCCTTTTTAGTTTGTCCTAAAATATTAGTCCACTTCTAAATATAAATGACATCTTTACCAAAATACCCCTAACTTTAATTGTAACAGACAACATATCTAGTGCCGGCATTAAATGCAAAGAAAGGGTAAAACAGTCATTTTGTGGGAAAAAGTAATATGCATTTAATGTTTTCTTAATCTGTGTGTTTTTTGTCTGTGGACTATCATTTTGAGACGGAGGGAGTATTTAAAATGTAAGGCTAATAACATAAAAACCACTGTAGTTTGGTCAAAATCCGGTTTAAGCACTATATTTTTTTTGTTCTAAAAACACCACTCATACTTTCCAAAAAAATCGTAAAAACCACTCATATTTTAAAAAAGATACATTGCGACCACTATAATAAATTAAAGTCATTGTATGTCGTCAACTCGGGACACTGCTTACTCCCGTTCCATTCAAAATTTAGTGGATTCAATTCGACACCCCGTACATTCACAACGTGGCCGAAGAGCTGCACTTACGAAAACCAAAATCACATGTAGACAACCTTATATATCATTTTCACTGCAACGAAGTTTCAATATTTTCTTTAAATGTCGATATGAAACTTCAGATAACCTTTTGATGAAAAAAAATCGTTAAAAGTTATAAAATAAAAAGAATAGTGGTCAATACGAGTTTTTTTTAAGTATGAGTGGTTTTTATGGAACAAAAAGAAATATAGTGGTTAAACCAGAAATTTGGTCAAACTATAGTGGTTTTTATATTATTAACCCTTTAAAATTTACAAACTGGTTATATTACTTTCATGTTTTACAAAAATGACACATTAATCTTAGCCTTAGATCAATAATTTTAGATGGTTGAGATATACTCTCACATTCTCAACTTTTTTTATGTTCTCAAATTAATCTACCTCTCTCTCTCTCTCTCTCTCTCTCTCTATATATATATATATATATATATATATATATATATATATATATATATATATATATATATATATATATATATATATATATATATATATATATATATCTTTCTCTTCTAATAAAAGAGTAAATAATATACCAATTGGCCTTCCCTTATGGCTTATTCTTTTTGTTTCTTGCTCCATAAAATGCCACGTGGCCTACCCATTTGGCTTCTCCTTATTCTAAACTGCTGAAATTGTAAGTATTCTTTAATTTTGGTCATTAAATCAGATAAATCTTATAAATTTGGTCTTCAAATCAGAATCCCTTAATCATCGGGATTGATCTCAATCCAATACACCTAATTTGGGTAACAGTGTATCAAGTTCCACGATTTGAAGGTCGTAATTCATCATCAACGTCCCTATATATTTGATTCTGCTTTCGTGAATGATACAAAGCTTCAATAGTCCTTTCAAGTTACACATCGGTTCTCTGCAGATCAAGCATAGCTAACCTTGCCATCGCTTCTCTGAAAATCAATTACAAGGTCTCTCTCTCAAGAAATGATTCGGGTATGGACTCCTTGATTCTGTTGTGTATCCTCCCTTCTCCACCCTAAATCTTTCTTGATAAATCAGAATATCGTTTTATCTATTTTCATCTATGTTTCTTTTTTGTATTCTTTGAATTTTATGTATGCGTGTGTTTTTGTGGTTTGATTACGAAATGTAAGTTGAACCCAGCGAAGAAATTGCTTAAATGGATGTGTCACGTTGTTGCACACCACCTGCTTGTGTAAATTCTACCTTAATCTGAACCTTCTTTTTAACCTGCAGACTCAATTAACAAAGACATTGTTGTTTTGAGGTATTTTAATATGGCATATGGTGTTTGTATTTTGACTATGTATGTGACTATATCAGAAAAATTGTGTATGTAACTATCTTCGCATCTAAACTTACTAATGTGTTGTTTTTGTAGAGTAACCATGGACAGGATGATGCAAGTGCACGATCTGTTCTAATCTGGATTTGTTTTGTTTTGGTGCATTTATTAGCCGACATCCTACTTTGAAGTGGGCGTAGAGGGCTGATGTTCTCTTTAGTATGTGTTGACAAGTTAATAAAGTGGTATGTACTTCTACCCCTATGATGTTTTTTTCTAATACTAAACCATCTAAAGAATCCCTCACTCTGATTTTGAACTTTAGTCGATACTTTCATTTATTTATTTACTAAACCTGCTAAGAATAAAGTTTTGAATTATGTCTACACAAAGAAAGAAGCCACTTACAGGTTAAACCTGAGGTTTCAAATGATCTACCAGATGCATATCGTTCATGTGCAAGTCATACTTCATGCTTCTATTTTCAGTGTCCTTCAATTCGAAACCCATAAGGCTATATTCAGGATGGTGTTCCTTTAAATTTATCCTCCTTTGATTTGATAATTTAAATCCAATTCTAAGAAATCTCTGTAAAGAGGTCATATCTAATCTAATTTGCAAGCTATCACGGCATACCGTAAATAAAACTGAGGAGCATATATGGAAGCATATCAATGAACAACGTTTCCTCAGCATGATAGCTATTTTTTTGTTTGTGTTGTTCTGCTATGTGTTACTCCCCATAAGCAAACATATGTGAAATATGGTTAATGTTGAACAGAAAAATAGGTATATGTTTGCTTCCTTTTAACTCTTTTGGTATCCTTTGAGTGACCCTCTTTTTTTCTGATATTAAGTGTGATTCTATGTTTAGGAAAAAAAGAATGTCGATAGAAATCGAGCCGAGTGATATTGCTTCAAATAAGAAGAAGAAAAAGATCAAATCCACATGATTTAACTTAATTTGAAAGTTGAAGTTTTTATGTTGTTTGTTTGTTTAATTGAAATTTTTAGCTACTGTTTTCCTTAATTAATTTCTATTTGTTGTAAGAAATTGTCAATATGTTCCATGGGGAAATGCAGAAGTTTTTTTTTGGGCGATCCTTTGTTTGTGAAGAAAGTTTGCTAATGTTTGCATTTTCCTTGTATAAAAGTTATATTCGAATCTTTGAGGCTCCCCTATTCGGCTTTGAAAAACATCCAATAAAGTTAGTACGTTTTATTTACAGATCCTGTGGTGGTTATGCATTCCAAAATTTTGATATAAATCCAACCTCAAGGATGAATAAAAAGAGAATAAAATAACTAAAAGTACTGACAAATAGTATCGAAGTTTTCATTCTCCAAAATGCATTTTTTTTAAATGTTCTTTTAGATTAGGATATCAGAAAACATCTAATTCTCTGTGATGGAAAGGAAGTTTGATACCTCCCCCATCCCACCAATTTACTTTTATCTTTTTGGTTACGACAAAACACTAGATTACAATAGATTGGAGTGTGCAACAATGCTAAAGTACTATGGTAAATAGATGAAAACGACCATAACATTGTTTAATACATGTTTGGATTAAGAAGATTAATCAATTATGTATTTATGCCCACATGATCAGTTACACCTAACTTTAATCAACTTGACCAATGTAAGTAGTTATTTGCAACAATTATGGGAGAGCAAACAATTTGATGAACGTAATATTAAATTTCAAATATTACTTATGAAACCCTTCTAAAGAAAATCTTTTGTACCTACTAGAGATGTGTTTGTGCTATATATAGTGGCTATAATTATTTTTTAGTATGAAACAATAAGTGTCATTGATAAAACAACAATGAAACTATTATAAGGGAATGTAATTTTGAATATAGAATATCGTTATTGGATCTTCATGGTTATCTAAAGTCATTATTATATTATATATCACTTACTTTTTCACCAATTAGTTTAGACATCAATATGTACATAATTATTAAAGAAAACAGTAATTTTTTTTACTCAAAAAATTTTAAGTTATCAACCGTGTTTAACACGGGCTTATAACCTAGTAACCTAGTTATCCTAATAAATAAGTAACTTTTGTACACTTGTCATCACCACATTGATTTGGCCACATGTAATTTTCTCCTAATTTTCAATTTTCCAAAAAGTAAAAATTTGTTTGACAGTTTCGTTGACTCCATAATGATCGGTGTTTCAGTTTCAAAATCAATTTCCGTTTACGCTTTGCTTTTCTTCAGTATCTCAATCAATTGTTCTCTTTCTTCCCTGACTTATAGCGATTGACATCAATTTTAAGTTCCCATCAATTCAAATTTGTATCATTCAATATTGATCCATGGTAACCGTTCAAATAAATGGGTATTGCAATTCGATTGTAATCTCATGAACATTAATGAATGGATTATTAGGGTTAAACAAGCTGGTACGGTAAATCGTTCCTTCCCCAGTCACGCCTCTTTAATCCGGACTCTATCGCAAGAGATTGTTTCTCCTCTTCTAGAACCCTAACGTCGATTTTGTGTACACCCAAATGGCTCGGTCTCCTTTGATTTCTGCAATCCAAGATCTACATGTTGTAATGTTTACGGAAGATTATTTCAATCAGGTTAGTGAGCACTTTAATTTAATCGTTTGTTTATTTTATTTTCAGGTCTATATTTCTGTTTCCAATTTTGTTCATAAATCTCTGAATGTGAAACCGATCACTTGTGGAGGTTTCCTAATTTGTGTTGAATTTCGGTATGCAGACATTCAAAACGAATCACACACTTACACAATATTTTCCTAATTTTGTTCATATTTCATGATATGTTCTACCAAATCCCTAAAGATGCACAAAGTCGTATTTTCATGCCATTTATGCAGGCTGACAGTTCAACATAAAAAATGTATGGTGGGACCGTGATTGGATTGAGAATTAGTAAAAGATTGGTGAGATTGGTTTTGTTAGTGAACCGGGTATCGGAAGTACTTTTTCATTTACAGTTTTCATGAAAAAAAGAAAACGTGTTATGGTGATAGTGTTTTACATCAGTATCATCCAGCCCTATCAGAGTTTCAAGGACTAAAAGCATTGGATTTTACATCAGTATCATCATCATCCAGCCCTATCAAAGTTTCAAGGACTAAAAGCATTGGATTTTACTGGAAAAACGTGTTATGGTACTGCCTGATTCTTGCTTAATATAATTTAGTTATTGGATTTTACTGGAAAAAACAATTTAGTTGTTATTTGGATTTATTTTCGTTTGTTATCATGTTTTCTTTTACTCATGTCGATTACTCCAAGTTTGCTGATATTTCTGGATTGATTTCTAAAAGTACATTGATGTTTCTGGTTTGATGTCTAAAGGTTGTTGTTGTTTCACGTTTGTTTTCTAAAGAAGTTGTTGTTCAAAATCAGATTCTAACAGGTTTCTCTGTAAATGTCCCAAACTGGTACAAACCGGCGGATCAGATTGAAACCGGACGCGTTTGAGTCAATCCGGTTTCACTTTCGAATCGATTTCGGTTTTAAAACTGGTTTCGGTTCGTGATCCCCTTTTTTTGTGCACATCTACCTATTAACCCATCCAATACCTGCCGGTGTGAAGTTTCACAGCCTAGTTATATATCCCTTCAACTTTTTCGTTTTACAATTTTTAACCCAATATTTTTCCTTTTTACAGTTTTATCCCAAGATTTATTTATTTTTACGAATTTAGTCATGAATGCAAGTAGGCGTCAGTGATCCCCTAACAAATATGGCGAAGGTGTTTCAACATGTTATCACATACGATTTTGGGGGATCAACAGTTGTGGCGAGGAGCACGCCAATTATTTTTACTCTCAAGAGGATAACCTTGAGCCAATGGAGCCGATGTCATACCACTTGGGTGTAGGAGGTATGTTTTTTTGGCTCTAATGATAGAGATTCCCATAGCCCTTAAAGGACATTTATCTTGTGAGATGGGTCTAGGTTAGTCTTTTTATCATTTAAATGTATGGTTATTGATGTTATAATTATACTTAACAGCTATTTCAATATTGTAGGTTTCGAAAAAATTTCCTTCCATTATGCAATCTTACTGATATTTTGGAAGGGTTGGATCATCCTTGGCATACTTATTAGAGGTGCACAATAGTCGGTTTTAAACCGGTTCGTTTTTTAAGAACCGGTTTTTGGAAAAACCTGTTTGGGTCAAACCGGTTTCGGTTATAACCGGTCCAGTTTTGACCGGTTTTTTAAAATGAAATTGAGATTTAGACCGGTTTTTTCGGTTTTTAAACTGGTTCGGTTTGGTTAACGGGAACAAAAACCGGTTCGGTTTGGAATAAAAAACGGTTAAAAAACCAATTATTAGAAAACCTGGTTATTAAAAAACCGGTTTCAGTTTTTTTTTTCAGTTTTCTAAAAAAACCGGTTTTTTATATGCACCTCGAATACTTATAGACAAATCTCGGACGACATTGTCAAATAGATATTTGAGCATTTCCAAGTAATATATTATTTATTTATTTATATATCTTATGGTCATTCGTTTTTAGTTTTCATTTCTAACTTTACTTGTTATTTTTTTACAAACTCTTTATCAATGGCATCCACATATGGAAGAAAGGATCGTTGAGGGTTTTGAGAATGGTATCAGAGCGTCCGAGTTTTGATATTAGCTTGTTGGGATCATTTTATCAAGTAATTAATCATGTCTTCGGTGAAATACGATATTCCGCTGCTGGATCGGAATACCCGATTTCCGCTATGGCAAGTAAAGATGAGAGATATTCTCATTCAGATAGATTTACACAAGGCGCTCTTGGGCTTCGAAAGGATGCCCGATACATGGAACGAAGAAGAAAAGGAGATAAAAGATCTGAAGGCTTTATCTCAAATTCGTTTGCACTTGTCAAACGATGTTTTACAAGATGTTCTAAAAGAAACGTCGGCGACTGCTTTGTGGCTGAAGTTGGAGCATTTATTGATGACAAAGAGCTTACCGAACAAGTTGCATCTAAAGCAACGATTGTTCAATCTCAAGATGTTTGAAGGAGGCTCATTAGCTGAACATTTGTCCACATTCAAAGAGTTAATAAATAAATTGGAGAATATGGATGTTCAGTATGAAGATGAAGACTTAGCTTTATTTTTGTTGTCATCTTTGCCCGAATCCTATAACCATTTTCGTGATACAATCATCTACAGTCGTGACACTCTTGTTTTAGATGAAGTCTTTACAGCTTTGGATTCTAAAGAGAAGATGAAGCATATTACCGGTGGTGGTTCAAGTGATTATAAAGCCGAAGGTTTGAATGTCAGAGGAAGAACAACAGAGAGAAGTAGAACTTCTCAATCTTCCAACAGAACCAGATCCAAGTCAAAAGGCAAACGAAAGTTTTGCAACTATTATCACAAGAAGGGACATGTGCTTGAAGAATATTTCAAGTTGAAGAATAAAGAAAAAGAGAAGGCTGCAGCAAATGGTAAACAAGTTAGCACTTCGGGTGAAGCCGATGTAGCAGAGGTCGAATGTATTGGAGAACTCTTAACAGTTTATTCAGATAAACTGGATTCCACTGGTGATTGGATACTCGACTCTGGTTGTACTTTTCATATGTGTCACAACAAAAGTTGGTTTTACACATTTGAAAAGGTTAACCAGGGCTATGTGTTGATGGGTAACAATACTACATGTCCAGTCCTTGGACATGGTTCAGTCAGAATCTGTATGTTTGATGGCGTTATCCGAACCATTGGGGATATTAGATATGTCCATGACCTCAGAAGAAACTTGTTATCTCTTAGTTCCTTTGATAAAAAAGGATACGAGTTTGCCGATAAAGGTGGAGTTCTCAGGGTGTTCAAAGATGGTTCCGACAAACTGAGAGCCAGTCGAAAAACCTCAGACCTCTACTTTCTTGACGGGCAAACAATTTCGAGTGATGCTGCTATTGTTTGAAAGTCTCTTTCTGATCCAGATCAGTCCCGTCTTTGGCACCTTCGATTCGGCCATATGAGTTTTCAAGGCATGTCAGAATTGAGTCGAAGAGGTTTACTTGGTCAACAAAAGATTGTTGATTTGGAGTTCTGTGAAGACTGTGTATATGGCAAGGCAAAACGAGTGAGGTTTGCAAGTGGTATCCATACAACGAAAGGACCACTCGACTATGTCCACTCGGATTTGTGGGGACCAGCTCGAGTTGCTTCTAAAGGTGAAGCTAACTATATGCTCACTATCATTGACGATTTCTTCAGGAAGGTGTGGTGTTTCTTCTTAAAACATAAGGGAGACGTTTTCTCTACCTTCAGAGACTGGAAAGTTCAGGTTGAAAAGCAATCAGGATTGGTGGTAAAGTATCTTCGTACGGATAATGGACTAGAGTTTTGCTCAGAAGAGTTTAATGTCTATTGCCGAAAGGAAGGCATTACTCGACATCGCACGGTAGTCTATACGCCTCAACAAAATGGTGTAGTCGAAAGGATGAATCGCACCATTATGGAGAAGGTCAGATGTATGCTTTCAAATTCCAAATTGCCAAAGTCCTTTTGGGCGGAGGCTGCTTCTACTGCTTACTATGTTATCAACCGACCACCGTCACGAGCAATCGAAAAGAAAACTCCGTATGAGTTATGGTCCGGGAAACCTGCCGATTATACACATCTGAAACCTTTCGGATGTCCAGCTTATGCACGAGTTGACAATGGGAAGTTAGAACCGAGAGCACTTAAATGTGTCTTTCTTGGTTATAATCCAGGAGTTAAAGGTTACAAGTTATGGAGCAATGATCTAAATAAAATCATCATCTCAAGAGATGTTACTTTTGACGAGTCTGCTATGATTCATCAAACTTCCGACTCTACAGAAGATACAATCGCATTATCAAAAGCAAATGAAGAAAAAGCTCAAATGGAGGTGGAGTTTCCTACTTCACCTGTCACCATTCCGAGTCCAGTTGAGCAACAAGAGTCTTCCTCGCCAAATGAGCATGTCGTTGTTGAAGAAACAACAAGTTCACAGCCACAAGCTACTACTCGAAGCATTGCAAGAGATAGGCCGAGAAGACAAATTGTTCTTCCAAAGAGGTATGCTGAAGCTGAAAGAACCTGTTAACCCGAATGAGAAACCAAGATATAAAGCTCGGTTGGTAGCTAAAGGCTACAGTCAAATTCCAGGCGTTGACTATACTGACATCTATTCCCAGTAGTCAAACATACTCTATTCGTGCATTGTTGGGGTTAGTTGCTTCAAATGATTATGAGTTGGAGCAACTAGATGTTACTACAACTTTCCTAAATGGTGAGCTTGAGGAAGAGATTTTCATGCAACAACCTGAAGGTTTTGTAGTTCCTGGCAAGGAGGACTACGTATGTAAATTGAAGAAATCTCTCTATGGCCTCAAGCAGTCTCCTAGACAATGGTACAAGAGGTTTGATTCTTTCATGACCAGTCTCAAATTCAACAGGTGCACCTATGATAGCTGCGTTTATTTCAAGAAAGGTGACGGTTCAAAGATCTACTTACTCTTGTACGTGGATGACATGTTGATTGCAGCAAAAGATATGAAGGAGATTCAGAAGTTAAAAGACCAGTTGAAAGCTGATTTTGAAATGAAGGACTTAGGAGCTGCCAAGAAAATTTTAGGTATGGAAATTGTTCGTGACAGGAAGTCTAGGATCTTGCATCTTTCTCAAAAAGGTTACATTGAGAAAGTCCTAAGACGTTTTAATATGCATGAAGCAAAGCCTGTCAACACACCTTTTGCAGCTCATTTCAAGTTACGGAATTTATTTTCCAACCGATTCACAAGTTCTTGTATTATATGTTTGTAGTCAAATGAGTAAGCTAATTACAAAAAATATTTATTAAGTTTTTTATAACCAGGCCTTCTATCTATTTATAAAGTCTCTGATTTGATTATAAACTTATATTTTTCTAAAAATAAAAGTGACTAAATGATACCAATCATTTTTCTAGAAAGCTCGTTATACATTCGTCAATGTGTATCGTGACTCCAAGACTTGTATCATCAGCTATAGTAGACCCATGTATGCTTCAAAGCCTACAAAAAGTAATAATAAGACAAGGGTAAATTGGTAAATTTGACTAAACAACTATTTTCGCTTTGTAAATGCTTGAAGGTATCCAAGACTTGACCACCTCAGGATATAATTAGGTAGTTGGAAAAATCACAAAATAAAATAAAAAATAAACTATAATAGAAGGAAATGAAAGTAGGATGCTATAATACACAAATAAATGAAAGTATATTGCTATTTAAACAACATATTACCTGTAAGATGAAGATCATGGGGTATAAAAGCTATATTTGCCCTTCTACTCCAACAGTTTCTCCTTACACAGTACACAACATCCATTCTTATAGCCTACAATCAAAATCAAGACTTGCTTAAGTAAATGCAACAAAGTTTCTTTCTTTAAAAAGGTTTCATTTTTATTTTTTTTTCTTTGTATGAATTTAAACAAACCTTTTCCAATGCAATACGGTAATAGAGCCTCTGCCTTTGGTATCTATTATGTAAAAGCATTGCAACTCTTTGCATGATTGCCCATTTCAAAAACAATTGTATACCTTTCTGCAAAAAATTAAATTAAATTAAATTAAATCTGATAAAAAATTACACGGAAAGTAAGGAAGAACACAATGCATGAACTGGAGAGAGTGAATCAACCTCCAATCAATCAGGAGGTGACTATGATGGTATACAGGTTCGCATGGCTGATTTGCAAGATTTAGGGTTAAAGCTTTCAAAACCTAGAAGATATACAAATCGAGAAGAAAAAGAAAGCGAAATAGATGTAGAAAAGAGATGAACATTTGAATTTCAATTTGAATCGATCATTAAACACGTTCAATGTTGAATTCGTGATGTTGATTGTGTGAGGGATTGCAAACGGTCGGAGTAATTAGGGAACGGACGAGAGAATCAAGCAGCTAAAAGAGAAACTGACAAGATTTTTTTTATTTTTTTAAAGAAAATCAAAATTACCAGAATATGACATGTGTCAAATTTAATACGGTGATGACAAATGTACAAAAGATACTTATTTATTAGTATTAGATTTAGGATAATATGTCCAATTTCCAAAAATGATGATTGTTTAATACAAAAGATAAATGATGACTGTTTAATACAAAAGTTATAGAAAAGGTCTCTATGTTTCATAAAATTGTAGTAATGGTCCCTATTTAATAATGAATTTATAAGAATGTCCCTTTCTAATAGCGAAATTGTCTTTTATTTTAAAACAATTACCAAAATTTTCTTTGGATTTTAAGAAAATTATAAAAAAAGGTCTCCGCCTAATTGTAAATTCCAGAAGCTGTCCATATTTTCCACAAAATTTTAAATATGGTCTATGTCTAATAGCAAAATAACATAAATATTCCCGGTGTCTCACAAATTTACAAATGGGCTCTGTCTAATAGTGAATCTATAGACGTCACGTCTTGTTTCACAAAAATTGCAAAAATGGACCTTACGCATGAGATATTTACAGACGTGGTTTCGAAAATATAAAATAGAATAAATCCGTTATAATGCATAGACTATTCCACTAGTTAACCTCTATATGTCATCTTTCTTTTCTATTCTTCGCGTAAATCACACAACTTTCTTCTTTTCCCATACTAACAAATTGCCAACAACGGTCGTTTAGGTTAAAACATAAACATTGGAGAATAGTTATTAGTATGAATATGCAAAGGAATTAACAGTTATCATACTAAAAACAAATACGTGAACTTCAAAAGCAAAAAGGCATCATCTATACAACAGAGAAAAAAAATCAGAAAGTTGCATTACATTTGTAGGAATTGGTACATGGCAGTTATACTGGATTTTATATATTTTAAATTTAGTTTTATAAAAAATTATAATAGTTGATCGATAAAAACAAGAATTTAAAATGATTATAAAACATTAAGAATAATGATTTTAATAAATATGATATTTTTAAAGTTTATAATTTAATAAATATGATGTTTAAAAATTAAATTATATAAATATAATATCGTAATAATTAACTAGATGATTACGATGTTTGTCCACTTGTCCTTGTGCCTCCAACACGTTTATGTGTGTAGTTGTTTTCCTCAAGTATACCCGTTTAGGGGTGAGCATATGGACCGGGGAACCGGTTGGAACCGGGAACCGAACCGGAACCGACCCGGGAACCGGTAGTACCGATCGGGCCGGGACCGGGTCTCAATTTCTTGGGATTTTTGGAAACGGGAACCGGATGGAACCGGACCGCGGAACTAGCCAAAAACCGGGAACCGGACTAGGGATATAGAGAAAATTGGGCCATTAGTGTAGTTGGGTGGGCCATGTTTAGTTAGCTAATTTAAGTAAAGTAGGTTTAATTAAGCGGCAAATTGAGAAACTAATCATACGACTAAGAAGCCGTATACCGCAAATTGAGAAACTAATCATGCGGCAAATTGAGAAACTAATCTACTCTCTCGCGATCTCAAGAAGAACCAACTAGCAAGAATCAAGATTGAAGCAGACAGGTAAGGTATGTGTTTTTTTCATTCTCCAATTTTTCTCTTCTACTTCTCATGTAATACTATATCATGCATGTTAATAACTTAATATTCTACTACTCTTCTTTGCCTGTCCTTACATGTATGTATCACTAATTCATTGTGTATAATGTAAACATTATGCTTCATGTTCTAAGTTCAAATATTTACGTAAACTTTTAATGTTGAATTGTCAAAGTATTAATTTAGTATTTGGTAATAATGATTATTTAGTATTTGGTAATATTTACTTTATTGTAGTACCAACATCATCACTAAAAACTGTATAAATATTTAAAAGATTAATTTTTTTTATAATCATACTCAATCTGTTAACTACTTAAAGGTATGGCTACCAACCCATCCTACAAAACTATTAGCCTTGATGCAAAATTTCTGCGGATACATGGGTACAAAAACATTATGATTACAAACGGAACAATAAATAAATATGAACGAATAAAGTCAATTCATCTATAATCGTATAGCATCTTAAACCCCAACATAATTCTAATGTTCTCAAACCATAAACAAATATATATACCAAGCTTTCATGTATGTAGTTATTAATTATAAGTGTTCATATAATGAACCCCATGGACAACTGTAACGCCCGGTTTCCTAAAAATGAATTACACCTTAATCTTCTCGTATTAGAACAACATTAAAGGGTGTAACTCAATTTAAGAAATAAGTAATACAAAGTTGTTACCAAAAGCATAGTTTAAGTCATAAACTATTTACAATAGTATTTAAAACTATCATTCAAAAACCGGGTCACATTACATATTTCAAAACAACAAACTAAGTCCAAGTCCAAGTCCAAGTCCAGCTATCCCTCTGAGACACGCTTCCCCCGATCGCCACTACCAAAACCTAACACAAACAACAATAACAAACAATTTATGAGCTATGAAAGCTCAGTGAGAAATTTAAGGTTAATTGGTTTGTATAATCCATTATCTTATTTTAACCAAGCTCAATGGACTATCTCAGTCCTAAGTGTGATATACACTATAACTCTTTATTCCATATACTCAAAATTTGGTTAAACTCAACCAAATCAAAACATAGCTCATTTTTTATCTGTAAACAACATCATAATAAGGCATAATCATCTAATAATTAACTACTCACCTGTTGTCGGGTTACTCTGTGAAATTCCTGAACCGCGTGTGTCGTACTCCTGTCCAGCCTTAGCTGTATCACAATATCTCGGGTCAAACTCAATATTCAACAATCTCAATCATACTCAATATCGATAACAATCAAGAATTTGAATTATAAGAGAGGGTTACAATCAAAAGATAGCAATACTGTCCTAATTGTAACTTCCAATTTCACAAACTTAACTCATATAACCCTAGGAACATAATACAAACACTTCACTAGCTTAGGTCTCGAATTAGAACTCCATTACACACACAATTCCAAGTAAACTCACTCTAATTCATGCTAGTTGGAGGTGGTTCATCAAAACCACGAGGAACTATCTCAAATCCAATGATTCAACCGTCAAAACAAGATAAAAATAAAAAAGGATTACCTTTCAAGCTCAAGGAACTAATCTCTAGCTTCAATTTGTGAAAGATAGGCTCAAATCTCGACTTAGAAGATTTAGAGATGGTTTTCTATGGTTTTGAGAGGTTTTAGACGAAAAGGGTTTTAACCCCAAATGAAGTAAAATCGTATTTTTAAAACAGATCTGTGCGACTACACGGCCCGTGTTAAAATTACACGGCCCGTGTAACTTACGGTATGCACTTAGAGTTTGGTCTGCAGAACTACACGACCCGTGTTCATATTACACGACCCGTGTTGCACACTTTACACGACCCGTGTCAACAAGACACGACCGGTGTAACTCACGGTATGCTCAAAACAATCACAAGGGACTCCTACACGACCCGTGTAACTCCAACACGACCCGTGTAACCTCTTTTTAGCATTTTTCAACCTCAAACTTCTATCAAATGGGATTTTAACTACCCAAACTCATACAATAGCCTAATAAACCTTAATTAAACTAAGATTAACTCAAAATCTCAAAAATAACACGATGTTACAACAACTAACTCATCGTCATGCTTTTAATTAATAAAACCAATATATATATAATGAGTGCAAACCTGTTCAATGTAGGAAGATATAGGCACGCATAGACAAACTCGCATGACAATTTTCAAAGAAGTTTACCGGTTCCAATTTTTAAGAACCGACAAGAACCGGCACCAGAACCGGAATCAGTAGAACCGGAACCGGTATAACCGACGGTCCGGTTCGGTTCCATATTTTCACCATATTCCGGTTCCCGGTCCGGGTCCGGGTCGGGCCGGTTCCGGCCGGTTCGGTTTCTTTGCTCATCCCTGCACCCGTTCGAATGCAATCTAATACAATAAATCAACACGCTTTTTTTGGTTCAAACTCATACAAATTTATCTATTTTTTGTGGATCGCTAAATTGTTTATTTTTGGTTTAAATTTCTAAACATATGATTAACTATTTATACTTTTCCCTAACATGAATGTAAAAAAAAGTTTCATCCTAAAATCTTATAAAGAATCATTTACAGGTCGAATCAAATTATCTGAAACATTTGTCAAGCAAAAAATTTATTTTTCATTTATAAATACTATAATGAATATAAATAAAGTTTTTTTTTTGCATTAAAAGTATACTTTCAACTATTTGATATGTTTATTATAAATAATTTTTTATCTTATGTATGTGGCTTATTAACAATAAAATGTAATTCAACTAGATGAGCAGTAGGGAATTTTAACATTTAAAAACAAAAGCTTGTTACATTAAGGTTTGGTTTACTTACATGAAAAGTTCCACAACATGCATAATTTGGTAGGTAATATGAGGCAATGATGTCGGCAAAAGATATGGGTATTTGTTTTGTGTTAGAGGTATTTGTATAAAAAAGCTGTTATAATATAAAATGGCTTCATAACAATAAGGAGGGTCTAACCTCATATAAATAGGGATACAAAATAGACTCTTGGCCTAACATAAACCTTAATGGACTTACCTAACCTAATGGGTATTAACCCTAATCGCTAACATCCCCCTGCAGTTTGATCGGGAGGACACGATTAAACTGGAAAAATAAACAAAAGTACCAAACATAAAAAAACATAGATGAAGACAGCGGCAACGGCGGTGGCAGAACTCCGATGATGGCGGCTAACATTGACTGCTCGTCGGAGAAGAAGAGAACAGCGACGGTCAGAGGCGGTTCCGTTGTAGAAGAAGAGAGAGCCGACGACAGCGACAACGATCATGGAATCGACGGCAGAGGATTCCGGAGAAAGACAGCGAGCAAGAGAGAGGGCTCAAGCTGCGGAAGACGGAGCCAATTTCGGCGAGATCGGCGACTGCAGTGTTGATAGAGAGAAAGGATCGACTGCAGATCAGAGGCTATCCGACGGAGAAGAGGGCATCCAAGGAGAGGGGCTATAGCAGACGAGACATTAGAAGTAGCCGATAACGGAGCTCTAGCTTGGTGTCGGCGGCTGTATTATTATTTATGAGAAGAAATAGAAAGGATAAAAATATTAAGCATAATGAAGACACCTCTGACGACTATTAGAGAAGGTCGCCGGAGGTGGAGGTCGGTGGCGGCGGGGTGTGGTAAGCAGTAGGGTTTTAACCTAAAGTTCTGATAACATGTTATAATATATGATTTCTTGATCATAATTGTGAGGGGCCTACAAAAGCATGGCTCCAAAAGTTTATGTTAGTCATCTCAACCTAAGAAGGTAGTCGAGGTCTTCAAATTTTTATGGTGTTAAAATCATCGGTTTATGGAAAAGCAACAACAGAGGAGTGAAGTAGGTTTTTTTGTTGGATGTGGTTTGTATTGCTATTGGTATTGGTAGAGGTGGACGTGGAGTAGGAGTTGCACCTGTAGGTGTGATAACAGGCGATGGGCTGGTTGGGTTTTCCATTGTGTTTTCAGTAAGTTTAAAAACTTGCTTGATGATAAAGCGTGAAGAACTGGTGGGCCTTTGTCTTGCTACTTAAAGTTGGAAACTTTGTTTCTATCCTGTTAATGATTAGTGATAGCACACAGGTGCAAGTATTGTCTCTGGGTTTGTGTATCCTTGTTCAACAACCATGATCATGCATTCTGTTTCAAGTAGTGATGTTATTGCTTCATCAAAGAAAGTTGCGATGCTGATGTAGTGTCATCGGCAATGGTAGTTGTCAAACAGTAGTTGTTGTATAAGTGGTTAATAACTCTGTTGTAACTGTTATTTCTATTGCTGAAATGAAACTTACAGGAGTTTTGGATGCAAGATTTCATTGTGGTCTTCGCATACGAGGATGTGGCCTAGACATTGTACCTTTTTACGACATTTTGTGCATCCTTTGTAGTACCATCCATGGTGATTGTCTATATCTGTGATTGTTGCAGCACAAGTGAATCAAGTTACTATACGAATTTCAAAGAAATTTACGGTTTGTTATATAAAGGAAGTAAAAGTTTTGAAGACAACCTATTATAGTTAATGTCACTATGTGTAGATTTTAAAAGTTGAAATTTATTTTTTGTAGCTTTATAAACTATGGTGCTAATATGGGAAAAGTTTCAAAGTACGTTGTTGTTATGGTGTTTCACTTATATATGTTGAATGTATGAAATAAATTTTTAATTGTCGTTCTATTAAGGATTGAAAAATTATTAGGCTTTTGGTATAAATGATTTTTGGACAAAGAGTTGTTAATATTATGAATTTGGTTTGGTATAAAGTTAGTGAATGTGAAAACTAAAGTAAACTTTAAGTTGGACCGAAAAGTAGACCGGGAGCTATTAGAAAAAATCATAAAAAATTGCAATGGGTTGATCAAAACCACGAAATCGTTTACAAGTAGTAACCACATAATGACTTTTATCGTTTATGCTCGTTGATCTTTTTTTGCTTAGTATGTTTTGTTCAATTGGTGGTTTTAAAACTTTAAGTTAAGTTTTTAACTTTTATAAAGCAATGGTTTTAACGGTTCTGTTATTAACACCATATTGTAAAGTCTATAAATTTGGCTCGGTCTGTAAGAACCCAAAAATAGTGGTAAAAGTTATAAAATAAACTTATGTGAAGTTTGGGTTAAACTATGTCTTAATAGTAGAAATTTGTATAAACAAAGCAAAATGGTCATTTGGCACACAAATGACTTTTACGTAAAGAAAATATATTGTGGGGCAAGAATGAAATAAAATAAAACTTATAATGTTATAAAATGAGTTTTTGTGCCATTTTGGGAAAAATGGAACTTGAGGGGCTACATTGTCATTAGTGCAAAGTGAGGAGGTATAAACAGGAGAAGTATCTTCTCCCAGTTCATAGAACACGGGAGAGAATTCTAGAGAGTGCCAAGGAGGTCGGTTCGTGAAGGTCATGAGGGATTGAAGCGGAGTTAGATGAAACTAACTTGGAATTGAAGAATTCCAAGCCTTCTAAGGTAAGTTTTTCTAAGGTTAGTAAACTTGTTTTTAGGGTTGTTTAACCCATATTCCGTGGGTAGGTTACTGTATCTTCAAAAATTCAGTGGCTAGAGGAGGATTATCCTATGATTCCTAGCCTTAATTTGTGTCTTAATCACTATCTAAACCTAGTTTAACCATTGAAAGTGTTAAAAATCAAGAAATGAGAATTTGAGCTCAAGAACCCTAACTAACAAGTTTGTAAGAACAAGTTGGGCATAATGGTTCTTGATAAGTCTAATATGTCATAATAGAATTAATAAGTCATTCCTAATTGATAAATGTGAGTAATTTCAGATTTTATGTAAAAATGTCAAAAATGGAGATTTTTGTGAAAAACTTGGAATCAAATGATTCCATGGATTTAAAAACATGTTAAGATGATGGTTTTAGTCATGTAATAAGTCATAAATGATTTTTATGTATGAAGAAACCATTGGAAGTGGTTTCCTAAGAATTTCAATTAATAAAATGGAAGTTTGAATAAAAACCGAAATTTGAAGGGTGAAATGGAATTGGTGATTCCATAGATGAAACCTATAGGAGTTAGTGAGTGGAGTCATGAGCTTGGTAATAATTTGAGATATGTTTTGGGTTATAAAACCCTAAATTAAGTCACCCATTAGTTATATAAATGTATGGATAGAAAATGGACAAAACTGGACTTCAAAATTCGAGTTGATGTGCATATGAGCTTCCTTAGAGCTCTTGTGACATCCTATGGTCTTAACCATTAAGTCATGGACTAACTAATACTTAATAGAAGTGAAAACATGTTCTTGGCATAATAGAGGGTCAATAGAACCTATGGTCAAAATTTGGTGAAGTTTGGAAATAAAACGAGCTCAATACATGATTTTTAGTGCAAAAATTGAAGTTATGAAGGGCCTGGGAAGTTACACGGCCGTGTAACTTCTAAGGGAAATATTACACAGTCGTGTAACCCTCTGGTGAGGGGTAAAGAGTCTATTTTG
Organism: Cichorium intybus; assembly: GCA_023525715.1. Taxonomy (NCBI): domain Eukaryota; kingdom Viridiplantae; phylum Streptophyta; class Magnoliopsida; order Asterales; family Asteraceae; genus Cichorium; species Cichorium intybus. Next base: position 17,484,775 of record CM042012.1, read on the forward strand.
CCCCTAGCCTTGTAGCCTTGGTCTCCAATCGATCCCATAAGTGTTATAGAGCATGAAAACATGAAAAATGAGTCTAAATTGTGTATGTGACTTTCCAAGGGTATAATGGTCAATTAAATGTCATTTAAATGATAATAAGAATAAGTAAAAAGGTGTGCTAAGGGATGAATATCACAAAAATATTGTGATATAAGTATAGTAGAACATAACAAAGTAGTCCTTACATGTTAAAGTATAACATGTTATTAATAAAATGTGAATAAACTTCTTAGGTACTTAAGAAGTAAAAGATCAATAAACAGAAAGGACGAGGAAGGGAGTAGTTATGGTTAGACTTCTCTAACTAGCCAAGGTGAGTAATATGTGGATTTTCTTGGGTACATAGCAAAACAAGTTTTATGAAAAGTATTTTGGAGTAAAATGGTTTATGAACTGAAAATGCTTTTATGCAATGATTTTTGCAAAGATTGGTTATATATGTACGTATGTATGATATGTATAAAAGATAAATGTAAAATGCAGTGATTAATGAAATGAAAGAGCCACAGCAACGTAATGAGAAGGACGTGCAGACAAGGACCTCACCCTAGTGAGGGTAGATCAATAGACACTACTGTGATGGTACCTCCCGTCGCGAAGTAGTTGTCTCGAGTTTACTTTGAGGAATGAATGTGTTTCATGATATACCTTGATAGATGAATGTGTTTCATGCTATCAATAGAGGAAATGATACGAGTGCGCTAGTATAGAATACCTACGGGTGCGCTCGTAGGGAAATAAAGATTAAAGAAAATTATGCAAAGTATTATTTAATGTATTGTTTGAAGTATGAAAATTATTTTGGGTCTAAAACCCGTATTACTCATGAGACTTTTTGTCTTACGTATATTATTTTTAAAATGCAATGTACTAGGTAGCAATGGAAAGAAGTAGAAGATGACTTAGAGAAGCAGGAGTCCTAGCTTGACCAAAGTATGTAACCAAATGTTTAAATTATGGTGATGTATTGAGCTTGTGACTGTCACACCCCGATCCTTGGCGAAATCGATCAAGGCGTGATATATTGTTCAAAGTCTCATGACAACTATGTTATAATATGATTAGATTCAATTAAGTACTAAGTATGCAAACAAGATCCACAACATACAAATACAAATCCAAATACAACAACATTTATTACATCAAATTTAAATAGTCTTGTGGGTTTCTAAGGTACACCCTACTTTTCATCAACTTCATTCTTCAAAAGAGATGCGGTCAAAGTATCCCTTTCTGTTTTAAGAGATTCCGAGGACGGAATCTTCTGAAGGGGGTAAGAATTTGTAATACCTTAATTTTAAGTTATAGTATAATTATGTTAAATATATATTTATATGAGAATTTGATGAGTTAAAAATGTGAGTTAAGATAAAAGAAACAAAGTAATTTCTTAAAAAGTCAAACCGGGTCGGGTTGTGCAAACCGGGTCGAGTTAGGAATGAAAAGAAATGTGGTTAAGTATCAACCCGGGTCGTGTAATGGAGCCAGGGTCGTGTTCAATGGGAACCCGGGTCGGGTCACAGAACCCGGACCGTGCTGCGCTGAGTATGAGGCGAGGATTTACGGACCAAAACCCGGGGCGGGCTTGACAGCCCGGGTCGGGTTTCGTACGGGTATAAATTCGTTTTTTGACCTCATTTAAACCATTTCTCGACCCACAAACATTCCAAAACGATTTTTGAGAGCTAGGAGGGTAAAATCAGTTCCTTTGATCGAGAGTTTTACTTAGGAAAAGGTTAAGGAAGTGGATTTAACACCCGAATCACGTTCTTGAGTCCTTGATTTTGAGGTTAGTGATTTGTGGTTTTAGGGTTTTAAACCCTATGTTCTTGAATCCGGATTTTTGCTTTGAATTAGCCTATGTGCTGTTAGCAGGTAGTTAATATGTGTTGTATTGAGCTTCTATTACGATTATTGCGAAGTTTTAACGGTTGATTTGTTAAAAACCGCAAATCTTGGAATTTTTGAAATCATGGCATATGATGTTCATAGTTTGTAATCCTTATTAGCTATGATTCTTGATCTAATGAGTTAGATGTGGTTAAATTGTTTGAGAATGTTGAAGTATGATATGTGATGTTGTTTTGAGCAGATACACACAGGAGGGAAAGAGATACACGAGGCACGGGTGGACCACAGACTGAACAGACATCAGGTGAGTAGTTATAATTCATTATAAATAGTTTGATTATAACTAAATTGACTTATTGTACATCTTAATTGGTTGAGATAACCAATTAACCTGACTTAAAAAAGATTGAGAATTTCTTGTTAATGTGATTGCTTAGCTTGGTTGAATACATTCAATGACTGAGATAGTCATTGAAACAGAGATTTGTGATTTAAATTGTGGAAATTTGGATAATTATTAGATTGATTTCTAAACCTTGATATATTTTCTCACTGAGCTTAATTAGCTCATAAAAGTAGTTATATGGTTTGTGTTATAGGTGACAGGGGTAAGAAGATAGCAGAGGGATGATTGCATGGATATGGGACTAGACTTGAACTGTTTGTAAACCTGAATACATTTTTTTGTATAGTTTTGTAAACGGTCTTTTGTAAACCAGTTTTTGGGACCTGTTGTTTTAAAGTACTTGTTCTTTGATTTCTACTTGTACTTTTGTTGCTTAATCTTGATTATACCATGATCACTGTGTCTATTTTTGAGTGATTATGATGTAATCCAGAGATAAGAAACTGGGTGTTACAAGTTGGTATCAGAGTAAGGGTTTGAGTGAATTAGACTTTAAAGAGTAAACTCTAAACTCAAACTATTAAAGAGAAGTCCCATTTTGTCCCTATGCAATCACCCTTAAAAAAAACACACATTATGAGTATGTGTGTTATTTCGAGAATTTTGATGAGATACGAGATACAAAAAGAGTATTGAGATAAACGAGATTATAACGAGTTAAATTTCTTTTCAGCCTCATTATGAGTTCTGGAAAGGAGAAAGAGGGAGGTGATCACCGAGATGAGCATTCGGGATCACAAGATCAAAGACTGGGGCGCCAGTCTGAAGGCGAGAGACCGCCTGAGTTAACAACATCGCTACAAGAGTTGATTGCTGCAGAGGTAGCAAAAGCAGTTAAAAGTCTATTGCCTACTTTAGTGAGACCTCAGACGGAGGTGACGAATAGAGATGATCGAGACAGACCTCCTATCACACCTGTGGTTGGGAGGGGGCAGAGAGAGCCGGTTACTATACATACTGAAGTTGGAGGATCGGGTGAACCAAAAGGTTGTAGTTATGAGACGTTCCGCAAGTGTAAACCGAATGATTTCTTCGGTACTGATGATCCTATTATTGCACGAAATTGGCTGACACATATCGAGAAAGTCTTCCGTACGAGCAAGTGTGCGGAAAAAGATAAAGTTGAGTTTGCTACAAACTGTCTGCATAAAGATGCTCAATTCTGGTGGGAGAACATAAACCTTGATATAGAGAAAGGATTGGAACCAGAACCAACTTGGGAGGAGTTCAAAATGAAGTTTATGAAGGAGTATTGTTCAAATACTGCAATGAAAAGTTTGGAAGAAGATTTTCTGAGATTACAGCAGGGAACGCGGTCAGTACAGGAGTATACGACAGAGTTTAACGAAAAAGCCAGATTTGCTGCTCATCAGGTAGATACTGAAGAAAGGAAGATTGATAGGTATCTGTGGGGATTGAGGACCCAGATACGAGAGTTTTTACAGAGTTCCAGTTTTATAACTTATCAGCAGATCGTTGAGGCAGCTAAATCTCGAGAAAAAGAACTGCGGAGGCAAGATAGTGAAAGGAAGGGGGACCAAGGAAGCGGAGGCCAGAAGAGGAAATGGGAAGGAAAACATGAGGGTAGTTTCCAAAAGCAGCCAGTTCCGAGTTATCAATATCGAGGTGATCCAAGAAAAACTGAGAACAAGTGGTGTGATAAATGCCGTCGAAAACATGCTGGAAATTGTGATACGAGCACCCCGTCTCTTATGTGTTATCAATGCGGGAAGACAGGGCATATGGCTCGAGATTGTTTGGAGAAAAATCGTGTGTGTTTCAATTGTGGGGAAAGTGGTCATATTCGCCCGGATTACCCAAAGCCGAGAACTGATTCACGTCGCGAGACTCCGAGGGCGGGACGAGGAGATAATCGGGGCGATAGACGAGATAGAGGCGGTGGAAATGTTAGAACTCGAGCTTTCCAGATGACAGTGGAGGAGGCTAGAGAGCGACCAGATGTGATTACAGGTATTTTTAGCCTGAACTCTCTTCGAGCTCGTATGGTGTTTGACTCTGATGCATCGATTTCTTTTATATCTGTACCTTTCGCGTCTCGAATTAATGTACCGGTGTCTAAAATGAGTGAGAGCCTTATAGTTGATATTGCTGACGGGAGAGATGTTATAGTGAACACTCAGTATACAAATTGTCGGCTTGAAATCAATGGGATTTCTTTCCTTATTGATTTGAAGCCGATGAATACTCGTGCGTTTGATGTAATAGTTGGAATGGACTGGTTAGATAATAATAGGGCAAATATGGATTGTCACGGAAAGATTATTTCCGTGAGAACTCCGAGCGGGTCGCAGACATTAATACGAGGTGAACGCCGTTTTCAACATATTCCGGTTGTATCTTTCGCGAGAGCGCGAAGGTATACCGAAAGAGGTGCTCTTTTGTTTATGGCACATGTTGCCCCAATTGAAACCAAACATCCCACTGTGAAGGATGTTGAGATAGTAAGAAATTTTGTTGATGTTTTTCCTGACGATCTTCCGGGCTTACCGCCAAATCGTCAATTGGAGTTTGTTATCGATTTAGTTCCTGGAGCGAAACCAATAGCTCGAGCACCCTATCGATTGGCACCGTCCGAGATGGAGGAATTAAAGAAACAACTACAAGAACTTTTGGATCACGGTTTTATTCGTCCGAGCTCATCTCCGTGGGGTGCGCCGATACTGTTTGTTCGAAAGAAGGATGGTTCTATGCGTATGTGCATAGACTATCGCGAGTTAAACAAAATTACTGTGAAGAATCGTTATCCCCTACCGAGAATAGACGATTTGTTCGATCAATTGGAGGGAGCAGAGTATTTTTCGAAGATTGATTTGAGGTCGGGATATCATCAGCTAAGAGTAAGAGAATCTGACGTCCCGAAGACAGCATTTCGCACCCGATACGGTCATTATGAGTTTCTAGTAATGCCGTTCGGTTTGACGAATGCCCCAGCGGCTTTTATGGATCTGATGAATCGAGCTTGTCATCCATTTTTAGACAAGTTCGTAATAGTGTTTATAGACGATATTTTGATTTATTCTAAGAGTTGGGAGGAGCACAAGCAACATTTACAGTTGATTTTAAATCTTCTTCGTAAAGAAAAATTATATGCAAAATTTTCGAAGTGCGAATTTTGGATGCAAGAGATCCAGTTTCTTGGTCATGTGATAAATAGAGAAGGAGTTAAAGTGGACCCTGCCAAGATAGAAGCAGTGATGAGTTGGGCACCACCCAAAAATCCGACTGAGGTTCGGAGCTTTTTGGGATTAGCTCGCTATTACCGACGATTTATTGAGAAATTTTCGAGTATTGCATTGCCCTTAACAAAGCTGACCAGAAAGACAGAGAAATTTATCTGTGCTGAAGCACAACAAGAAGCTTTTGAAAAACTGAGACAGGCGTTGTGCGAAGCTCCGGTGTTAGCTTTACCTCAAGGTGTGGAAGACTTTGTTCTTTTTACCGATGCTCCACAGATCGGTCTTGGATGTGTATTAATGCAAAGGGGGCGAGTAATTGCGTATTCGTCTCGACAGCTGAAGCCTCATGAGCAAACTTATCCAGTACACGATTTGGAGTTAGCCGCCATTGTTTTTGCACTAAAAATCTGGCGACATTACCTTTATGGTGTGAAGTTCCAGATATATTCAGATCATAAGAGTTTAAAATATCTGTTTGATCAAAAAGAGCTGAATATGAGACAACAAAGATGGATGAATCTTTTGAAAGATTATGAGTGTGAAATACTTTACCATCCTGGTAAAGCAAATGTAGTGGCAGATGCGTTAAGTCGAAAAGAACCACCTATTCGAGTCGTTTCAGCTCGGATGGGAGTGGTTAGTAAATTACCAGAAATGATTCAATGTGCTCAGAGAGAAGCCAATGACATGAAAAGTGAGAGAATGGTTGGCTATGTAGATAAGCTAGTTGAAAATGCACAAGGAGTGAAGACTTTTCAAGGACGAGTGTGGGTCCCGAGACATGGAGAAACGAGACAGCTGTTACTTGAAGATGCACATTGTACACGATATTCAATCCATCCAGGAAGTACGAAGATGTATAGAAGTTTAAAGCGGTTTTACTGGTGGCCGGGAATGAAACGTGATGTTGGGAGATATGTGGAGAAGTGTCTGACTTGTTTACAAGTCAAGGCAAATCATCAGAAACCATACGGGTTAGTTCAACCACTACCTGTACCGATGAAAAAGTGGGATGAGATTTCTATGGACTTTATCACCAAATTACCCCGAACTCCACGAGGGTTCGATTCAATATGGGTAATTGTTGATAGGTTGACTAAATCAGCACAGTTTATTCCTATACGAGAAGATTACCAAGCGTCCAAATTAGCAGAGATCTACGTTAGAGAGGTGATGAAACGACACGGAGTACCTACCTCTATAGTCTCCGATCGTGACAGTCGTTTTACATCTCATTTTTGGCAAAGTTTTCAAAAACATTTGGGAACTAAAGCCTTAATGAGTACGGCTTATCATCCGCAGACTGATGGTCAAACCGAGAGAACTATTCAGACGTTAGAAGATATGCTTAGAGCTTCGGTGATTGATTTTGGAGGTAGTTGGGACGATCATCTACCTTTAGCCGAATTTACATACAACAACACCTATCATTCCAGCATACAGATGGCACCTTTCGAAGCTTTATATGGGGCACCGTGTCGAACACCAACTTGCTGGACAGAAATGGGAGAGAAACCATTGGCGGGACCAGAAATTGTAGCTGAAACTGAAGAAAAGATACAAAGCATTCGTGAGCATATGCGAGTAGCTCAAAACCGCCAAAAACAATATGCAGACAAGAGAAGAAAGCCATTAGAGTTCCAAGTTGGAGACATGGTGATGTTAAAAGTGTCCCCGTGGAAAGGAGTAATTCGTTTTGGTAAAAGAGGGAAGTTGAGCCCGAGATTTATCGGACCCTTTCAAGTCTTGGAAAGGATTGGAGCAGTTGCATACAAACTTGAACTTCCTGATGAGTTACGAGGTATTCACAATGTGTTCCACGTATCACACCTTAGAAAAACATTACATGATAAAGCTATACAAATACCTTTGGCCGGAGTTCAGTTAGACGAGAAACTGAGATATCAAGAGATGCCGGAAAGAATCTTAGACAAAAAGATCAAGAAGTTGCGAAATAAAGAGATTGGCATGGTCAAGGTACAATGGCGACATCATAGAGGAACAGATGTCACTTGGGAAGCCGAAGAAGAGATGCGGTCAAAGTATCCCTTTCTGTTTTAAGAGATTCCGAGGACGGAATCTTCTGAAGGGGGTAAGAATTTGTAATACCTTAATTTTAAGTTATAGTATAATTATGTTAAATATATATTTATATGAGAATTTGATGAGTTAAAAATGTGAGTTAAGATAAAAGAAACAAAGTAATTTCTTAAAAAGTCAAACCGGGTCGGGTTGTGCAAACCGGGTCGAGTTAGGAATGAAAAGAAATGTGGTTAAGTATCAACCCGGGTCGTGTAATGGAGCCAGGGTCGTGTTCAATGGGAACCCGGGTCGGGTCACAGAACCCGGACCGTGCTGCGCTGAGTATGAGGCGAGGATTTACGGACCAAAACCCGGGGCGGGTTTGACAGCCCGGGTCGGGTTTCGTACGGGTATAAATTCGATTTTTGCCCTCATTTAAACCATTTCTCGACCCACAAACATTCCAAAACGATTTTTGAGAGCTAGGAGGGTAAAATCAGTTCCTTTGATCGAGAGTTTTACTTAGGAAAAGGTTAAGGAAGTGGATTTAACACCCGAATCACGTTCTTGAGTCCTTGATTTTGAGGTTAGTGATTTGTGGTTTTAGGGTTTTAAACCCTATGTTCTTGAATCCGGATTTTTGCTTTGAATTAGCCTATGTGCTGTTAGCAGGTAGTTAATATGTGTTGTATTGAGCTTCTATTACGATTATTGCGAAGTTTTAACGGTTGGTTTGTTAAAAACCGCAAATCTTGGAATTTTTGAAATCATGGCATATGATGTTCATAGTTTGTAATCCTTATTAGCTATGATTCTTGATCTAATGAGTTAGATGTGGTTAAATTGTTTGAGAATGTTGAAGTATGATATGTGATGTTGTTTTGAGCAGATACACACAGGAGGGAAAGAGATACACGAGGCACGGGTGGACCACAGACTGAACAGACATCAGGTGAGTAGTTATAATTCATTATAAATAGTTTGATTATAACTAAATTGACTTATTGTACATCTTAATTGGTTGAGATAACCAATTAACCTGACTTAAACAAGATTGAGAATTTCTTGTTAATGTGATTGCTTAGCTTGGTTGAATACATTCAATGACTGAGATAGTCATTGAAACAGAGATTTGTGATTTAAATTGTGGAAATTTGGATAATTATTAGATTGATTTCTAAACCTTGATATATTTTCTCACTGAGCTTAATTAGCTCATAAAAGTAGTTATATGGTTTGTGTTATAGGTGACAGGGGTAAGAAGATAGCAGAGGGATGATTGCATGGATATGGGACTAGACTTGAACTGTTTGTAAACCTGAATACATTTTTTGTATAGTTTTGTAAACGGTCTTTTGTAAACCAGTTTTTGGGACCTGTTGTTTTAAAGTACTTGTTCTTTGATTTCTACTTGTACTTTTGTTGCTTAATCTTGATTATACCATGATCACTGTGTCTATTTTTGAGTGATTATGATGTAATCCAGAGATAAGAAACTGGGTGTTACAAGTTGGTATCAGAGCAAGGGTTTGAGTGAATTAGACTTTAAAGAGTAAACTCTAAACTCAAACTATTAAAGAGAAGTCCCATTTTGTCCCTATGCAATCACCCTTAAAAAAAACACACATTATGAGTATGTGTGTTATTTCGAGAATTTTGATGAGATACGAGATACAAAAAGAGTATTGAGATAAACGAGATTATAACGAGTTAAATTTCTTTTCAGCCTCATTATGAGTTCTGGAAAGGAGAAAGAGGGAGGTGATCACCGAGATGAGCATTCGGGATCACAAGATCAAAGACTGGGGCGCCAATTTACCCTTGCGTCCAAATCGAACCACACCTTTCCATGGGGACACTTTTAACATGACCATGTCACCCATGGTAAATTCAAGCGGTTTGCGTCGCTTGTCGGCGTAACACTTTTGTCGGCTATGAGCTGCGAGAAGGTTATTGCGAATCTGAGTGATTTTTTCGGTTGTTTCTTGGATAAGCTCAGGACCAACGATTGGAGAATCCACTGTTGCGCGAATCACATGGGACTCGCCAATTTCATGCCAGCAAATAGGAGATCGGCATTTACGGCCATACAATGCCTCAAATGGTGGCATCTTGATGCTAGAATGATAACTGTTATTCTAGGAGAATTCCACCAACGGTAAATGAGAGTCCCAGTTTCCTCCGAAATCTAAGACACACGCCCTCAACATATCTTCGAGTGTTTGAATTGTCCTCTCAGATTGACCATCGGTTTGAGGATGATAGGCGGTACTGAGATCGAGGCGGGTTCCCATGGCTGCTTGAAGTGATTGCTAAAATCGAGAGAGAAATCTCCCATCACGATCTGAAATGATGCTGAGAGGGATGCCATGCCGACTAAATATCTCGTCGATGTAAATCCGAGCAAGTTGTTCGACCTTGAAATGTTCACGGATGGGAAGGAAATGAGCGGATTTGGTCAAACGGTCAATGATTACCCAAATCATGTCTTGTCCCTTGGGGGTACGGGGAATTTTGGTTACGAAATTCATGGCGATCGCTTCCCATTTCCACTCGGGGATTACCGGTTGGACCAACAGTCCAGAGGGTCGTTGATGTTCTGCTTTGACCCTGGAACATGTAAGACATTTGGCCACGAATAAAGCAATATCCTTTTTCATTCCCGACCACCAATAATCGGTTCTCAAGCCATGATACATCTTGTCAGCGCCAGGATGAATGGAATATCGAGTTTTATGGATTTCTTCCATCAGGAATGTACGAAGATTGTCGCGATCTGGGATCCAGATGCGATCTTGATAATAGAAAATACCATCAGATTTACTTTCCAACTCCCCATCAATTCTCGTGGGCATGTCATTTTCGGTAATTGCCGAGTGTTGGGCTCCTCGAATTCGGTCGCTGAGATTGGACAAGATAGGAGAACATATTAGATGAAATGCTTTGGCATGTTCTTTTCGGCTTAACGCGTCGGCTACGACGTTTGCCTTGCCCGGATGATAGCGTATTTCACACTCGTAATCATTTAGGAGTTCGACCCATCGTGTTTGTCTCATATTGAGTTCCTTTTGATTAAGAATATGGTGCAAGCTCTTGTGGTCAGTGAAAATTACGCATTTAGTGCCGTAAAGGTAATACCTCCAAATTTTAAGAGCGAAAACCACGGCATCGAGCTCCAAATCATGAGTCGTATAATTCCTTTTGTGGATTTTGAGTTGTCGCGATGCGTAAGCTATAACCTTTCCCCTTTGCATCAAAACACAACCTAGACCGAGATTGGAGGCATCGCAATATACCACAAAATCTTCGGATCCTTCAGGGAGTGTAAGAATCAGAGCGTCACACAATCTTTGTTTAAGGATTTGGAAAGCGTCTTCCTGCTTGGGTCCCCAATCAAATGGCGTACCCTTGCAAGGGAGAAAAGTAAGCGGTAAAGCGATCTTTGAGAAATTTGAAATGAAACGCCGGTAATAGCCGGCTAAACCGAGGAATGACCGAATTTCCTTGGGGGTACGTGGGGCTTTCCAATTCTTGACTGCTTCAACCTTTACGGGATCGACTAAAATACCCTTGTCACTTACAATATGACCGAGGAATTGTACCTCATTTAAACCAAACTCGCATTTCGAAAATTCGGCGGAGAGCCGATTTCCTTGCAATGTTTGGAGAGTTAGACGAAGGTGTCTTTCATGGTCTGCCTTTGTCTTGGAGTAGATGAGGATGTCATCAATAAAGACGATAACAAAACGGTCGAGATAAGGTTTAAATACCCGATTCATCAAGTCCATGAATGCCGCAGGGGCATTCGTTAGGCCGAAAGGCATAACGGTGAACTCGTAATGATCATAGAGGGTTCGGAAAGCGGTTTTGGGGATGTCTTCTTCCCGTACTCGAAGTTGGTGATAACCCGAGCGGAGGTCGATTTTTGAGAAGCATGAAGCTCCTTGAAGCTGATCAAAAAGGTCGTCGATCCGAGGTAACGGATATCAGTTCTTGATGTTAATTTATTTAACTCCCGATAATCGATACACATACGAAACGAACCATCTTTCTTTTTGATGAAGAGAACCGGGGCTCCCCAGGGTGAAGTACTAGGGCGGATAAATCCCTTATCGGTTAATTCTTGGAGCTGACTTGCCAATTCTTGCATCTCGGTTGGAGCCAACCGATATGGAGACTTGGTTATGGGAGCAGCCTCAGGAACGAGATCGATGCGGAACTCTAGCTCACGTACTGGAGGGAGTCCATATACGTCATCGGGAAAGATGTCGGGAAAGTCTCGTACAATCGGAATATCTTCGATCTTCTTTTCTTTGACCTTTGTTTCCACCACATGGGCTAAGAAAGCCATGTATTCTTTACGTAGATATGATCGAGCTTGAGTACATGACATAAGACTAAGTTTTTTTGAACGAGTCTCGCCATAAATACGAATACTTTGACCGTCGGTGAGAGGAATACGAATAAAATTCTCGTAACATACTATTTTAGCATGGTTTTGGGATAGCCAATCCATTCCCACGATGATGTCGAAGCTACCAAGTTCCATAGGAACTAAATTGACGGAAAATTTATGACCGCAAAAATGGAAAGTGCAATCTTGGATGACTGCATTGAGTGAAATGTATTTTCCATTGGCGACTTCTACGGTAAAGTGTTCTTCAAGAATCGTGCGAGGTGTGTGAAGTATGGGCTCAACTTCCAAAGACACAAAACTTTTATCGGCACTTGAATCAAAAAGTACTGACGCGTAGCAGTCATTTATGAGAAACGTACCATTTACGACCTTGTTATCGGTCTATGCTTGGGTTACGGTAATGACAAAGGCTCGGCCTTTAGGAGCTGGATCCTGCATTGTTGGATTTGTTTGGGCTTGAGTGTTAATGATATTGACGAGCCTCGGACACGCGTTTCTGAAATGGGTGGGGTCATCATAGTTGAAGCATGTTCCCGTTGGATACCGGGTTTGTGTTTGCTGATTTGAGGGTAGAGCAAATGGTCGCTGAGTTTTTGGTGCACGGCATGTGTCCGCCAAGTGGCCATAGCGACCACAAGTCGTATAAAGGCGACACGGGCTGGTGGTCATATGATGATAGTTACAGTGGTTACAGAGGGGGTGAGGTCCGGTATACGGGTTTTTGTTTGGTTGGGCTTGTGGGGTGACTTGGGTGATAGGAGTAGCAGGGGTAATAACAGCATGGTTGTGGTGATGGCTTTTTCGCTTCTTTTTGTCGCGTCGGTGTGAGAACTCGGACTTGACAATTAGGGGAGTCTCAGGGGTCAGCTTTTCATTTGTCATCTTTGAACCCTTGCGTGGGAGGACACCGTCATTCATATTGTCCTCGTTGAGTTGACCTGCTATTTCAATAACGGATTCCAAGGTAGATGGCCTACTACTGGTCACCGAATCACGGATCTGCCGCGGTAACCCTATGATGTAGCCGCGTTTTGCAGTTTTCATAGGTTGAACCATGTGAGGGAGGAGTCTCGAGAGATCATGGAATCTATTGGTATAGGTCGTGTTATCGCCACCCACCTGTTTCAGATTCCAAAATTCATCCTCGAGAGTTTGTAATTCGCTGTCAGGGCAGAACTTCTCCCTCATGCGTTCCTTTAGTTTTGGCCAGGTCATTCCCAATGCAACAACCTCTCCCTTTGTCCGTTTTTCTAGGTTCCACCATGTGAGAGCATGACCTTGGAGGCACCCTGTAGCATGACGGACCATCAGGTCCTCAGGGCACTCACTGTGGATGAAAGTACTCTCCATTTCTTCTATCTATGTGAGGAGTGCGATGGCACCATCGATGCCTTTGAAGTAAGGCGGATTGCAGTTACGAAAGTGCTTAAACGAGCAACGAGGAGTGGTTGCTGGAGCTTGCGGCTGAAGAGCTTGAAGATGGGTTGCAATTGTTGGGATGACATTTGCTACCTCCTTGGCGATAAGGGCGGCTAGCCTTCGGTTGTTATGAGCAGCATATGGGGGTCGTGATGCCATCTATGAGAAACACGCATATGTACTTGTGAGTTATTTGTAAATTGATTATGGAAATTAAGTTTGTAGACATTGTTGGGTAAAATGATTGTAAAACACTTGTTGGGCCATGGTTAGGAGTGTTGGGCACCTTTTGGGCTTTCCATGGGTACTAAATGTGAAGCATGTAGCAATTGCGTGGGCCCCCACAATACTAAGTTTTCACATGTTTTCCCACTTCTAGGCCCATTAGGGAACTTAATAGTCTAATGAGTTGGCCATTTTAGAGTGTATCCTTTCGGATACGTTTGATAAGGTCGGGTATTTTGATGGCTCAAAAGTAATGTGAATGACGCGCTTTGGCCTATAGGTTTGGGAACTCTCGCCTTTGGTCCCCAGGTAAGCAAACTGGTCCCTCAGTTGATTGGGATGTATACGAATGCTTACCTAGTCAGGACTTTCGGGGTACCGGCACCTCCCCCTTCCAGTTACTACGCGTCCATTACTTTAATCCTACCCAACTAGAGTGGGTGACTTTTAATTTCCTATGAGCTCTAAGGAATATATTTTTGGATTAGGTGTCTAAGCCATGACTACTAATTAGTATTTACCTAATTAATAGAAGCACAGTCCATTTGGGTTGCCCTCATGGCTGGAGGTTTGGTAGAAAATTCGGTAGAGAGAAAGGTTGATTTATTATGGGATTAATAAATCAACAGGAATTAAATATATGGTTTATTAATATATTAAAGTCATAATATATTAATTAGAAACTATATTAATTAATTAGGAATTAATCCAGAATTAATTGGATTTAATTTGGGGATTAAATTAATTAATTAAAGGTGCAGGGACTAAAACTGTAATTATTCAATAGTTGAGTAAGTGGCAGTGTGTAGTGACCAGTTGAATTCGAAATCTATATATGGATATATATAATTTCGAAATTAATATATTAGGATAAATAAGAGTTTGAATTGTAAGATAAAAGGTTTATCTTATTTGAATTCAAAAAGGTTTATCTCTAAGGTTTATCAACTGGCCATCTGGAAAACTATAAATAAGGGTCCCTGGGCACCATATTGAATTCGCCCCTTTCAAGATCTCTCTCTGGAATTTTCGATCCCCTCTCCTCCTAGCTTGGGTGTGACTTTCATTTGAGGCAGGATATTTTTGCTGCTCAGCTTCCAGAAATTTCTAAAAGGTTGGTTTTTCTAATTTTATTCTTTTAGTTAATTTTCTTATGGCCTTTAGGTTTTGTTATATGTTCAATTAGAAGAAAAAATAGATCCTCATAGGTTGCATGTGAACTTAGGTTATTTAGTTCATGGTTTGTAGAAAACCTTTCAGTGGTATCAGAGCCTGTTTTGTTTTCTTGGTGAATTGCTATAACTGTTTTAGGGTTTCAAGCCTATAAACCCTAATTTTAATGTGGATCGATTTCTAGGGTTAGGGTTTTGGAAACCCTAATCCTCCCCTTGCTAATTTCGATTTTGCTATTAGGGTTTTTAAAAGGTTTTCTATTTTTGGTAACTTTATTTGTTAATTAAATGGATAACCTTAAACCCCATTATTTGAAATCGATTTTTAGGGGGTTTAGGATAGGTTTTAATTAATTTGATTAATTTGGATAAACCTATCTTCATTGAATTAATTTAATTAATTGTTAATTAAAAGATAATTCAAAAGGGATTTAATTAATTTTAAATTTTTGAAAATTAATGGAAAATCCAGAAAAATATTTTTAAATGTTTAAAATATTTAGATTTGATTAATTTAATTAATTGGTAATAAAAATTGATTAAATCGATTATAAGGTTTAATTTAATTTAAAATTTAATTGTTAAATTTGGTAAAAATTAAAAGATAAACCTTGAATATTTTAAAGGGTTTTAAAATACATCTTATATATGTTATTAAAAGTTAATATTATATGTATAAGATAAAAATTGGTCAGTCAATTCAATAGTAGGCCTCATTCACGAAGCTGGTCTATAAAGTGGGTATAAGGAGGCTGCCTATAAAATGGCGGTCTAATGGGTGAACACTCTCACCCACCGCTCGCCTGATCAGTGGAGGGTCGTTAGCCGAACAGTTTTGATAGGACCACTTAATCATTAAAAGTATAATGATCAAAGTACTAGAACCTTACACAAAATCTCAATCTAGTTACTTTAGGAAAAATGTGAATTTGATGCTACCCCATGAAATTGCACATTGCACTTTATGAAACGTTGGTGGAGTGTGTGTAGTTTACCGGCACACCAATGGGGGTTCATAAAGAGTGGCAATGGGTGTCTCGGGTGTTATCATTGTTGATGGAGCGTGTGTGGTTTACCGGCACATCAATTTGAGATGATAATGGACCCCGAGAGTACCAAGCTAATTTGCATGGTTATTCACACCCGGTTTGTGATCCTCGGCATCCCAGTCACAAACGGTGGGGCATATCCGAGATTAAACATGCTATTGAACAGTTCAATAAATCTCAAAAGAAACTAGGAATTCCATTTATAATAAGATTATTTTTCCGCGGTGGAATTGGCTGAATCGTCATTCGCCTACCTTTATAAAATTTGCTTAGAGATTACGGCATCTCTCTTCTATGTTGCAAATTGTTATAGTTGGATCCTAGCCTTATTTTATATTGGGTTATTATAAGGACCGACAAGTATCTAATTAAACTTACATTCTTTTATAGATGTCTTGTGCTGATCAATCCGCTCCCCAATCAAACTCCAGTGTTCCCTCTATCCTCTCACTGTGTTCCAAGGTTCAATTGAACGGGACAAACTACAATGACTGGATTAGAAATATCAAGATGGCTCTGAGGTACGAGAACAAAGAGTATGTCCTCGAGACCGAGCTTGTCGATATTGACCATGAAACTGCTACTCCCGAGGAGATTGCCTCGTACCAAAAACATTATGATGATGCGACCAAAGTGGCCTGCATCATGATCGCCACAATGAACCCCGAATTGCAAAGGATATACGAAGACTACTGGCCCTTCGAGATGCACAAGGAGCTCGCGGAAAAGTTGCGCAAGCAAGAGCGCATCGAGAGGTGCGAGGTGGTCAAGGACTTCACGAACAGCAAACCTAAAGATGGAGAGTCCATCTGCGCTCATGTGCAAAGAATGCAAGGTTACGTGGAGCGGCTTAGAAAGCTTGCGATGCCTGTACCTGAAGAGTTGGCCGTTGACATAGTGCTTAACTCCTTACCGAGTTCTTATGACCAGTTCAGGCTGGCTTATCATTTGAACAACAATCAGGCTAACCTGACTGAGTTTCATCGCATGCTTCGAGTTGCTGAGGACGGGATGAAGGGTAAAAGTATACCCTCGGTTAATCAGCCCGTCCTAGCCATTGGAAGTGGCAAACGAAAGAAGAGGAAGGGCCCTCCTAAGCAAAATTGGAGGGAAAAGGTTCAGGTCGGGTCGTCAAGCAATGGCTCGAGAACCAAGTCTTCCCAGATTCCTTGTGTGGCCAACCCCGATGAAGCCAACTGTTTTTACTGCAAAGAGAAGGGCCATTTGAAGAGAAGCTGCCCCAAATACTTGCAGGATGTCAAGGATGGGAAAGTAAAGCCATCGACAGCAGGTATATACACTATCTCTAAAAACTCACCATCTTCTAATTCTTGGGTCCTTGATACAGGATGTGGTTTTCACATTTGTTCTGATCTGCAGGGCCTAAAGGAAAGCAGGGAGGTGGAGCACGGTAGACTGAACTTGATCATGGGCAATAGGAGATCGTCCCCTGTTACCAAGATCGGCGTTTACAGTTTAGTGCTTAGTAGTGATGTTAGTATAGAGTTATTTAATTGTTGCTATTCGCCAGAAATGGCAAGAAACATTATTTCATTTCACGCATTGTTCAGACAAGGATTTCAATTTTCTTTTGATAATAAAATTGGTTCGAATTCTGTTTTCAAAAATGCTATTTTGATTTTACTGCTTATCCTTGTGATGGTGTGTATGAAACTGTTGAATGTGTTGACAATTTAGGACATAGTGTAAATTATATTGATTCTACTAGTGGTGTAGAAAAGGCATGTCTGTGGCATAGTCGGCTCGGGCACATCAGCAAGAAACGCATCGCCCAACTCCAAAAGGATGGAGTGTTGGAATCATTCGACCTCAGGTCGGATGATGTATGCGAATCTTGTCTGTTGGGCAAGATGACTAAATCACCTTTCAAAGGGTCTTTTGAAAGAGGTGAGGGTCTGCTGGACATCATTCACACGGATGTGTGTGGTCCATTCAGATCAACCACAAAGGATGGCACGCGGTTCTACGTGACCTTTACCGACGATTTCAGTAGATACAGTTATATCTACTTGATCAAGCACAAGTCGGACACCTTTGAAAAGTTCAAAGAGTTTAAGAACGAGGTAGAGAATCAATTAGGCAGGAAGATAAAGATGCTCAGGTCCGACAGAGGCGGAGAGTATCTAAGTATCGAGTTCCTAGACTATCTAAAGGAATGCGGAATAGTTTCGCAGTTGACACCTCCCAGGACACCACAGTTGAACGGTGTTGCGGAGAGGCGCAACCGAACCCTGTTAGACATGGTTCGTTCCATGATGAGTCGAGCTTCACTTCCCATTCACTTCTGGGGGTATGCCTTAGAGACTGCCGCCCATATCCTCAATCTTGTCCCTACTAAAAAGGTTGCTAAAACACCTCATGAAATATGGATGGGGAAAGTTCCCTCGTTGGCACATATCAAAGTCTGGGGTTGTGAAGCTTTCGTTAGACGAGAGACTCAAGACAAACTCGCAGAAAGAAGCGATAGGTGTTTCTTCCTTGGTTATCCTAAACAGTCATTTGGATATCTATTCTACAGACCGAGCGAGGACGTGGTCTTTGTAGCTAGACGAGTGGTCTTTCGAGAGAGAGAGCTCATATTCAAAGAGGACAGTGGGAGTACCATTGATCTGGAAGAAATTCAAGAGTCATCAGATGACGCAACCTTAGGAGAAACTAGCAACCAACATGAGAAAGAAGTTCCTGTTGGTCCGACAGATGTATCCTTACCTCTTAGGCGTTCCGGTAGGGTTAGCATGCCACCCGAGTTTTATGGGTTCCATATAACTTCGGATGGGGACACGTTTGTCAGTGATAGGACACTGATAAATTTGGATGAACCAGCTAACTACCAGGAGGCAGTGGCGGGCCCTGAGTCTGCCAAGTGGAAAGAGGCCATGTATAGCGAGATCAAGTCCATGTATGACAATCAAGTTTGGAACTTGGTTGACAACGTACCGGGTCGAAAGACAGTCGGGTGCAAATGGATCTTCAAGAAGAAGACCGACATGGACGGAAAAGTACACACTTTCAAGGAAAGATTGGTTGCGAAGGGCTTTACTCAAACCCCAGGGGTTGATTATGACGAGACCTTCTCACCAGTAGCCAAGATAAAGTCTATTAGGATTATGCTGGCCATAGCTGCATTTCATGACTATGAAATTTGGCAGATGGACGTCAAAACCGCTTTCCTTAATGGGAAGTTGACTGAGGATGTTTACATGAATCAGCCAGAGGGTTTTGTCGATGCAAAGTATCCTAATAAGGTGTGTAAGCTTGAGAGATCAATCTACGGATTGAAGCAAGCTTCTCGCAGCTGGAATATTTGTTTCCATGAGAAAGTCAAAGAGTTTGGTTTCTCTAGGAGCGAGGATGAGTCCTGCGTATATGTCAAGGCTAGTGGGAGTATAGTCACCTTTCTGGTGCTGTATGTCGATGACATACTGCTCATGGGAAACGATATTCCAACCTTGCAACATGTCAAGGCTTGGCTTGGGAAATGTTTCGCCATGAAGGACCTAGGAGAGGCTGCCTATATTCTCGGGATAAGAATTTTGAGAGATAAGAAGAAGAGACTGATTGGACTTAGTCAGGGTACATACTTGGAAAAGGTACTGAAAAGGTTTAGTATGGAAAATTCCAAGAAGGGAGAGCTACCTATCCAAAGTAATGCAAAATTGAGTAAGACTCAAAGTCCGAGTACAGACGAAGAAATAGCTGAAATGAGTCGGGTACCTTACGCTTCGGCTGTAGGATCGATCAGGTACGCTATGACGTGTACTCGCCCTGACGTGGCCTTTGCTTTAAGCATGGTCAGCCGGTACCAGGGTAACCCTGGAAGGGCGCATTGGATAGCTGTGAAAAATATACTCAAGTATCTGCGAAGGACCAAGAACGTGGTGTTAGTCCTCGGTGGCAGTGATACCTTGAGAGTTGAAGGATATACAGATGCCAGTTTTCAGACGGATAAAGACAGTGGTCGGTCTCAGTCGGGCTGGGTATTCCTTTTGAACGGTGGAGCAGTTACTTGGAAAAGTTCCAAGCAAGAAACAGTGGCTGATTCTACGTGCAAATCAGAGTACATAGCAGCAAGTGAAGCGTCAAAGGAAGCGGCTTAGCTGAAGAACTTTATCGGTGACCTTGGAGTAGTCCCGAGTATTCAGGAGCCTTGGAACTGTTCTGCGATAACGAAGGTGCGGTCGCCTTGACAAAGGAACCGCGAGATCATGGAAAGTCCAGACATATCGACAGAAAGTACCACTACATCAGACATAGGGTAGAAGAAGGTCACCTCCTTGTAAAGAGGGTATCATCGGAAGATAATCCTGCAGATCCCTTGACAAAGGCTCTGAGTAGGATTAAACATAATCAGCATGCTAGGAGCATTGGATTAAGAGATGATATAAGTTTTTGTAATTAGATAGGTTTTGAAACTTGTAACAATGTTATTGTATTTGACTTTTGTGATTTAATAATGGAGATTTATTAATGAGTAATGGTTTACTAAATTTTGTCTATATATATATATATATATATATATATATATATATATATATATATATATATATATATATATATATATATATATATATATATATATATATATATATATATCATTGTGTTTCATTTTGCATGTTTTACTTCCTGAATAATTGGATTATTCGAATATCCACAGTCGCTCATGCTTTTAGGGAGTAAGTATGAAGCAAGACTGTCATGAATTAGTTGTAGATTGTCTAAGGAGTTAGACATTGCAATAAGATTGCTGCAACATTTATGAGTACTTGGAAATGGAGATTTGAGTATTAGATAAACCCGCGCTCAATGGATTGCTTCATGGATTTCATCACGAGCAATATTGAGACGATAATATCTTTTGATCTTTAAGCTAAGACATATGAGTTATGATTTACTAGACGGTTGTTCATTGATAATACGAAAACGCATCGGTAACTCGGTGTTATAAAACATATTGTTGTGAGTAATTTGTCTGGTAAAAGACATATGTATATGAGTCAAAGTTTATTCGTCCCTTGATCCTAACGGGGAACAGATATCTGTAGGCCTCTCGATGATTTTGAAGTTGACTAAAATGGTTGGCCAACCGGGACTGAATTGATAGTCTAAGAGTCATATGCAAATTGGAAATCGAGGAACAGTGAATCAGACCAGATTGATTTTATCCATGTCATGAGTCTGAAAAATATCTAGTTGGACGGAGGATCATCTGATCACTTATCTTTGGACAGAACTGACTATGTCAGAGTTTCGCAGTAGTTTCTAGGAAGCTTAAAGTGCTGGTTAATTAGAGGCTAAATCGGTAATTATAGTCAGACTTATCCAAGTGGGAGACTGTTGGATTAGGTGTCTACGCCATGACTAATAATTAGTATTTACCTAATTAATAGAAGCACAGTCCATTTGGGTTGCCCTCATGGCTGGAGGTTTGGTAGAAAATTCGGTAGAGAGAAAGGTTGATTTATTATGGGATTAATAAATCAACAGGAATTAAATATATGGTTTATTAATATATTAAAGTCATAATATATTAATTAGAAACTATATTAATTAATTAGGAATTAATCCAGAATTAATTGGATTTAATTTGGGGATTAAATTAATTAATTAAAGGTGCAGGGACTGAAACTATAATTATTCAATAGTTGAGTAAGTGTCAGTGTGTAGTGACCAGTTGAATTCGAAATCTATATATGGATATATATAATTTCGAAATTAATATATTAGGATAAATAAGAGTTTGAATTGTAAGATAAAAGGTTTATCTTATTTGAATTCAAAAAGGTTTATCTCTAAGGTTTATCAACTGGCCATCTGGAAAACTATAAATAAGGGTCCCTGGGCACCATATTGAATTCGCCACTTTCAAGATCTCTCTCTGGAATTTTCGATCCCCTCTCCTCCTAGCTTGGGTGTGACTTGTTTGATTAGGTGTCTAAGCCATGACTAATAATTAGTATTTATCTAATTAATAGTAGCATAGTCCATTTTGGTTGCCCTCATAGTTGGAGGATTGGCAGAAAGTCCGGTAGAGAGAAAGATTGATTTATTATGTGATTAATAAATCAATAGAAATTAAATAAATAGTTTATTAATATATTTAAGTGATAATATATTAATTAGAAACTATAATAATTAATTAGAAATTTTTCTGGAATTAATTGGAATTAATTTGGCAGTTAAATTGATTAATTGAGGTGCAGGGACTAAAACTGTAATTATTCAATAGTTGAGTAAGTGACAGTTGAGTGAGTGAGAGTGGTGAACGAAATTATATATGGAAACATATATATTTTCGATTTTGATAATGAGGATAAAAGGGTTTGAATTATTAAGATAAAGGCTTATCTTAATTTGAATTCAAAAAGGTTTATCTTTAATGTTTATCTGATCACCATTTGGAGCCTATAAATAGGGAGGCTCACCCTAACCCTAAAGCCACGATTTTGAAGCTCTCTCCAAAGGTATTTTCGGCCAACAACTCCAAGCTAGGGTGTGACTACATTTGAGGCAAGAGGTTTCTGTTGCTTTGCTTCCAAGATTCACTAAAGGTTGGTTTTTCTTGATCTTTCTTTTAGTTAATATTTTTCTGGCCTTCTAGGAATTGTTATATGTTTAATTAGGAGAAAAACTTAGATCTAAATAGGTTGCATGTGAACTTAGGATTTTTTGGTTCATAGTTGCAGAAAACCTTTCAGTGGTATCAGAGCATTTGGTTGTTTTTCTTGTTAAATTGCTATAACAACTTTCCTTGTAATTAGGGTTTATAGTCTCTAAACCCTAATTTTGGGCAAATCGACAATTAGGGTTAGGGTTTTGAAAACCCTAGCCCCTCCCCTCTATTTTGGCGATTTTATGATTAGGGTTTAGAAGGTATTCTATTTTTGGTAACTTTAAATAAATTAAAAGATAAACCTTAAAACCTTTATCCTAAAAATTGAAAATTAGGGGATAAGGATTGGTTTTAATTAATTTGATTAATTTGATAAACCTATCTACATTTGAATTAATTTAATTAATTGGTAATTAAAAGATAATTCAAGGATTTAATTTAATTTAGGATTTAATTGTTTAAATTGGCGAAAATTAAAAGGATAAATCCTAAAATATTTTAAAAGGTTTAAAATATCAAATTTAATTAATTTAATTAATTGGTTAATTAAAAGATAATTAAAATCAATTTTCAAGGTTTAATTTAATTTTAAAATTTAATAGTTTAAATTTGACAATAATTTAAAAGATAAACCAGAAACAATTTTTTAAATGTTTAAAAAATTACATCTTATATATATTATAATTAGGGAATTATTATTATATGTATAAGATTAAAATGGTTAGTCAAATCATTAGTAGGCCTCATTCACGAAGCTGGTCTATAAAGTGGGTATAAGGAGACTGCCTATAAAATGGCGGTCTAATGGGTGAACACTCTCGCCCACCGCTCGCCTGATCAGTGGAGGGTCGTTAGCCGAACAGTTTTGATAGGACCGCCTAATAATCACTAAAAGTATAATGATTCAAAGTACTAGAACACTTAATAAAACCCAAATCTAGTTACTTTAGGAAAAATGTGAATTGGTGCTAATCCATAAAATTGCACATTGCACTTTATGAAACATTGGTAGAGCGTGTGTGGTTTACCGGCATGCCAATAGGGGTTCATAAAGAGTTGCAATGGGTTTCCCGGGTATTATCATTGTTGATGGAGCGTGTGTGGTTTACCGGCACATCAATTAGAGATGATAATTAACCCGAGAGTACCAAGCTAATTTGCATGGTTATTCACATCCAGTTTGTGATCCTCAGCATCCCAGTCACAAACAGTGGAGCACATCCGAGATTAAACATGCCATTGAAGAGTTTAATGAATCTCAACAGATCTAGGAATTTCATAAGATGAAATTGATAAGTGTTTATCTACCTTAATGACCATTATGTTGTGATTACGGCATCCCTCTTCATACCATAGTTGGGGTATTTTGGATCCTAGCCTTATTAAATATCATATTGGGTAATTATTTAAAAAGGACCAATTAAGCTAATAAATTCTATTTTCTTTTATAGATGTCAAGTGTCAATTCTCCTCCTTCTCCTCCTTCACCCATTTCTGAAAGCATCAGAATGTACCTGCTAAATATGGAAAGGCTGACTGGCCTCAACTGTAAAGAATGGCTTCGCAATTGGAGACTGGCTCTCGGCATTGCTGGCAAGCTACATCTCACCGAGTATCTGATCCCAGTTCCACCGGAACAAGTCATCATAAAAGGTTCTTATGATGAATCCGAAGAGATTCGTGACCTCATGCTATCAACCATTGACCCCGAGTTCCGCAAGGATTTTGAATCCTTGGGGCCATATGAGTTGATGCAACTGGTGGAGGAAAGGTTCCAAAAACCAGTTGAAGAGGAACGAGCTAGAATCCTCAGAAGACTTGCAGAGTGTAAGCTAAAGGGAGGAAGTAGCATCAATTCGCATGTTCTTTAGATTGAAGGGTACATAGGCGAGTTATATAAACTTGGTCATCCTATGAGTCAGGAGGACAGTGTTAACATCCTGCTCGCTTCGTTGACAAATGAGTACGATCTGTTCATTCAGACGTATAGAAAGGAAGACCAGAAAAAGACCCTCATGGAAATGCGTCCACTGTTGACTTTATACGAGTCACTATTGGACAGGCATAGCTCCAATGGCTCAACTACTTCTGGATTAAGTCCAGTGAAGAGACGTAACAAGAAACGGTCGAGATCGACTGGACATGTCTCAAGCTGGGAATCCACTAAATCGGATACAGTCACGGAAAGATTAGAAGACGCTCCAAATCCTTTGAAAACTCAGGTATATCTAAAAACCTCAAAATTCCTGTTCCAAGATTTCTTGATACATAATGTGATAGTCACATTTTGGTTTGTATGCAGGGAATCAAGAAGGCACGGGACTCTGTCGCATAGGAGCACATTTGGATTGGATCTCCAGCTCGTGCAGTTTTGAAGTTTAGATAGATATTAGAACATTGTTATTAGTCTTTAGATACATTTTTTACATTGTCTATTACATTGTTCAAGGATTTTTTATTTTTAATAAAATTGTCATATTTTCTTTTAACACCTGTTGTTTGAAATTATCCTTGAAATGTTATATGAATGTGTTGAATGTATGATTAGTAATGTTGATGCATCCAAAGTGTTTGGATTCAAGAATTGTGTCATTTATGATTGTTAATGTTACAAGAATCAATTCAACCACAGGTCCAGTTGGACAGGACCTTGGAATCATTTGACTTAGAGTCACTTGATGAATTGAGTTCTTAATGTGTCAAGAAATGAATCAACCAAAAGTCCAGTTGGACAGGACTTTGGAATCATCTGACTTGGAGTCAGGTGATGATTAATTTCTTTATAAAGCACATGTGGCAAGAAATGAATCACCCAAAGACCCAGAGGATAGGATTTTGGAATCAGTTGACTTAAAGTCAACTGAAGATTGCAAGTCTTGAACAAAGTCATAATTTTACATAGATATGTAAAAGACATTGAGATTAAGAGCAACGGACACATCAGTTGGTGTGTATTGCTAGAATCTTGATATAGAACACAATTGCTTGTACTTCACAATATTCATCATTCGGTATGACGAATATGACATTGCTTATCGGGATAAGCGATTGAATTGAAACCTTGAACAGTTCAAGGACTTCAAAGGAAGTACAAGTTCCACAGAACCTGAGCGATAACTGAGAAAAAGGTTTCACAGTTCATTAACTTCCAAGAACATTAATAGTTAAAATGTGTCTTAGGGAAGATAATTGAGCATTGGTCGAAACAGTTCGATCATCGATGTATGAGATACATTGCCAATTAGTTTCCAATAAGATGAACACTATACCAGTCAGTCCATATAAACCATACTCCGACCACATCCTAGACTAAGTAGGTCTTGCAGACACTGCCTGAAATGTAAAGCTGGGATTATCCCACTTGTACATAGAAAGTCTAGGGTCTTGTAGTGTTCATCTGAACCTCATGACCAGCTGAACTTGATCAGCATTGTCATTTCATTAGCTATCCTACTGTAACTAAAGAGCTCTTTTAGAAAGAACTCATGGTCTAAGGAAACAGTGGGAGTTGGGACAGTCCTAAATGAGTTTAGGATTAGCAATGAAAGAAGCTTTTAGTCATCACTAGGCTTGGAGCAGAAATCAGATTTCTGCTTTACAACTGACATAATCTCCTCTTAACCAGTAGTATTGATCACCATCATAAGTAGTTGTGATCGGGGTGACATACTGATTAATGGTAAAACACTGCAGTTCATATGGATTTGCAATCCGACTACTTGGAAGCATTGGTGAGCCCGGCTGCTGCCAAATAAGAGGACCTTAGGACGAGACACGGTCTGTGTGAAAATTTGATTGATTTTACACCTGGTCTAAAAACCAGTGGGAGTAACTGAATCATCAAAAGAAAGCAACATGGACATATACATACCTTCAGAGCATCTAGTTGAATGAATCGATACTCAGAGTCAAGCAATTGATTCCAAGTAAAGCACTCTCAATAGAAGATGAAATCCGAGAGGATTCTGCATGACATAGTGTGAGTCGTTAGTGGAGCATGTGTGGTTTACCGGCACACTAATAGGGACACACATAGAGCATGCCATTACAAAAGGTACATGGCCCCGGGTTTCGTCCCACGGGCGTCTCGCAAGAAAGGATATTCAGATTCTCAAAATATGCCAAAGGATTGGATTTTGAGAAAGGGCTGAAAGATTTCCATTAAAATGACAGAAAGGTTTGGATTCTCAAAATGTGCCATAAGTCCTGGATTTTGTGAATAGCCTATAACCGTGTCAAAGCCAGTGGGAGTCGCCGTTATCCACTATCCCCACATGTGGGATAAATAATGGTTCTAGGAAACGTCTCTTTTCATTACGAAGTGTAATGACTTGGTGTTAAGAGACGGATCGCTATGAAAGCCTTAATAGAAATACGGCATACTCAGGTGGTTGTAGGCGTCTACGAGATAGATCCAGATTCTGCCAAGATGATCTTGATGAGATTCAAGATGCATAGACTTAGGAAAAGTTTTTCTTGTCATTGCAAAGTGTGATGACTTGGCATGAAAGAAATAAAGAAGGTGCAACATACTTATGTAATTCACAGTCATCTATTGGAAAGATGAAATCACCAGCATAGACTAGCCATTGTAATCATGATCTTGATAAGATTCAAGATGCACGAGAAAAGGCTCTGAAAGGAAAATAGTTTTTTTCGAAAATCATGACACAAAGGATTATAAATAATCCTTGGATTCCGAAAGGGTTTGGAATAGGACTAGATCGGGTTCCACAAGTTTTGGATCAATCATAAAGTCATGAACATGTCCTGATAACTTAATGCTTAGGGCATAGTAAGTTGGGTTCAGGACATTGCCTGGCTGGGAATACTGGATGGATTGGTTGAACTAAAGTGAGAATTCATTAGGAAATGATTAGGGTGAAAATGATAGTATTAATTTGAAAGATTTTCAAAGCGGTAATTATTAACATCAGGACATGATGTTAATGGACTTCATGGTTACAAAGTCTCGTTGGTATCCTGATGGAGCGCGTGTGGTTCACCGGCACATCATAACACCTCGAAATAGTCTTAGGGTGCAGTCAAGTAGACTAAAGACCCCAGAACCATAGGAAGTCACAGTACACATTACCAGAATGGAGTTAGAAGAGAAATTGACAGGATAACTTATTGAGATGTTATCGGATGAGTATCCGATTGGATCATCTGCAATAAAGTGTATAAGTATAAGATACTTTGGATACATAGAAAGAGTGTAAGGTTCATTAAGACATAGCTGTAAAATTAGAATTGAAAGTTTAAAAGAAATCCTGAAACTGATAATAGTTTATGACAAGGTCCGACTTGGTGATTGCCTTGTGGAGACTTGGTAATAAGCAGGAGTAGCTACCAGTCAGATCTTTATGTTTCACTTTTGCATGTTTTACTTCCCGAATAATTTAATTATTCAGATAGGTCCACAGTCGCTCATACTTTGGAAGTAAGTATTGAATCAAGACTGTCATGAATTGGTTTGTAGACTGTCTAAGGAGTTAGACATAGCAATAGGATTGCTACAACATTCATGAGTACTTAGAAATAGAGATTTGAGTATTGGATAAACCCACGCTCAACAGATTGCTTCATGGATTATATCACAAGCAATGTTGAGACGATAATATCTTATGATCTTGAAGTGGAGAGATATGAGTTATGATTTACAAGGCAGTTGTTCATTGATAATATGAAAACGCATCGGTAACTCGATGTTATAAAACATGTTGTTGTGAATGATTTGACTTGTAAAAGATATAAGCATATAAGTTAAAGCTTATTCGTTCCTTGACCCTGATGGGAAACAGATATCTGTAGGCCTCTCGATGATTTTGAAGTTGACTAAAGTGCTGGCCAGCCTGGACTAAATTGATGTGTTCAATTAGAAGTCCCAAAGTCATAAGCAAAATCGGAAATCGGGAAACAGAATATCGGACAGAGATTGATCTCAATCTATGTCTCGTGTCTGAAAAATATCTTGTTGGACAAAGGATCATATGATCACTTATCATTGGACAGAACTGACTAGGTCAGAGTTCGGCAGCGGTTTCTAAGAAGCTACAGTTGCTAATTAATTAGATGTTAAATTGGTAATTTTAGTCATAGACTTATCCAAGTGGGAGACTGTTGGATTAGGTGTCTAAGCCATGACTAATAATTAGTATTTATCTAATTAATAGTAGCATAGTCCATTTGGGTTGCCCTCATAGTTGGAGGATTGGCAGAAAGTCCGGTAGAGAGAAAGATTGATTTATTATGTGATTAATAAATCAATAGAAATTAAATAAAGAGTTTATTAATATATTTAAGTGATAATATATTAATTAGAAACTATAATAATTAATTAGAAATTTTTCTGGAATTAATTGGAATTAATTTGGCAGTTAAATTGATTAATTGAGGTGCAGGGACTAAAACTGTAATTATTCAATAGTTGAGTAAGTGACAGTTGAGTGAGTGAGAGTGGTGAACGAAATTATATATGGAAACATATATATTTTCGATTTTGATAATGAGGATAAAAGGGTTTGAATTATTAAGATAAAGGCTTATCTTAATTTGAATTCAAAAAGGTTTATCTTTAAGGTTTATCTGATCACCATTTGGAGCCTATAAATAGGGAGGCTCACCCTAACCCTAAAGCCACGATTTTGAAGCTCTCTCCAAAGGTATTTTCGGCCAACAACTCCAAGCTAGGGTGTGACTACATTTGAGGCAAGAGGTTTCTGTTGCTTTGCTTCCAAGATTCACTAAAGGTTGGTTTTTCTTGATCTTTCTTTTAGTTAATATTTTTCTGGCCTTCTAGGAATTGTTATATGTTTAATTAGGAGAAAAACTTAGATCTAAATAGGTTGCATGTGAACTTAGGATTTTTTGGTTCATAGTTGCAGAAAAACCTTTCATGACTTTCATTTGAGGCAGGATAATTTTGCTGCTGATCAGCTTCCAGAAAATTCTAAAAGGTTGGTCTTTCTAATTTTATTCTTTTAGTTAATTTTCTTATGGCCTTTAGGTTTTTTTATATGTTCAATTAGAAGAAAACATAGATCCTCATAGGTTGCATGTGAACTTAGGTTATTTAGTTCATGGTTTGCAGAAAACCTTTCATATATATGTATATAATTTTTTATTTTGAAACCATTTGAGTATGTGTGTGATTTTATGAGAAAGAGGAGAAAATTCACAAGTGTATGCACACATATAAGTGTCGGGAGTAATACGTAAGCACATAAGGGAGCAATTAGCACACAAAGGTATTCCTAGGATTTTCTAAGTGCGAATTGCATGCAGTTGTGTCACACCCCGATCCTTGGCGGAATCGATCAAGGCGTGATATATTGTTCAAAGTCTGATGACAACTATGTTATAATATGGTTAGATTCAATTAAGTACTAAGTATGCAAACAAGATCCACAACATACAAATACAAATTCAAATACAACAACATTTATTACATCAAATTTAAATAGTCTTGTGGGTTTCTAAAGTACACCCTACTTTTCATCAACTTCATTCTTCAAATCTGCATCACGGGTAAAAACAGGTCAACTACGAGAGTTGGTGAGTACTCTAGTTTTATTAAAGAAAATTGTGAGTTTGACCAATTTGAAATTTGTTTTCTTTTGAAGTTGGCAAGCAACTGTTATTGAGATAACAGTTTATAAATCAAAAATTGATTAACAAATGATAACAACAACAATAAGTCCTCACCCTATATATACATATATATGTATATATATAGGATGGAGCATCTAATCATCATACACACTCAACTACGTGCAATCAATCACCTTAGCGTCCCAAGGCGGGGTGGTCAACCCAATAGCGCTATTATTGTCCATAACGTACCTCAAGAATACGGACATAGTCATGGAGATTAGGCTAAAAATGATAATGCACTACAAGTACATGTAGCGTAAACAAACAATAATTATACAAATAATGATTCAAGTATAAATGTCCCAACAATGTCTCAATGGTGAAAAAATAATAAAATGAAGTTGGAACATATTAAAACCACATGATACACCCCAAAAGTATTGAAAATTATAAAATATGGGGTAGATTACTCACATTAGTCCAAACGGAATACGCGTGTTGTACGATAGACGGCTCGGGTCAAAATGTCGTAGAACCTAATATAATTAATAGTTTTGGCTTAGGAATCGATAAACGGGAATATAGTATTAATAAAAATAATTAGACACATATTCTTATATTAGATGAATTAACAATAATCCAAATTTTGTTTTGAATATTAATGTATTCATATGTTAAATGAATTTTAAATTGAATTAATTACTTTGCTTAATTAATTTATATCTTCACATTAGGCAAGATTTTAATAATTTCTTATTAAAATAATAACTAGTCAAATTATAAGTATTTACAGATTTTATATATTATAAACAATTATTTATATGAAATAACCATTAAAAATGCATTTTTACGTGCTTAGATATTTAGGAAAATGGTTTTAAATACTAAACAGTAATGAAACATTCTAAAATTATCCGAAAATCATTATTTCATAAAATAGTAATTACTGTAAAATTTTCATATTTTTCTTAACTGCTTTAGTATTTATTTAGTATTTTAATAATTAAACCATAACAAAATTCGGGAAAAATAATAAGTGATTCCCAAAAATTCTGGAAAATTAACCATAGTTTTCTAACATTATATTGAGCCTACTGTAATATTTTAGATATTTTGGACTATGAGAAGTATTTCTTATGTTTTTCATTATTAACTAATCAATAAAATCATAAATAATAGGACAATATTAAGAGAAATTCATTAGACTTTTTATTTATGATTAAAATGTTATATATGATATTCTGATAAGGTTTTATAATTTTTGGACATGTGTAGCTATTTATTATCAATTTAAACCATTAAATAATCATTAAATCAGGAAAAATAAGCAAAAATTCTTACAAAAATCTGTAAATTTTGTCATGGAGTCTTTAAAATGTTAATAAGGTGCGAAAAATATAAAATCTAGTTTTTAACATACATAACTATATTTTGAAATTTATTTATCTACAACAAAATAAAATACAAAATAAGCATCAAACAGTAATATAAATGCATGAAACTTTGTAAATCCACTTTACTCAATATATGGGTTGTTCCAAAATTTTCCCAGAATTTATTGACTGCAAAAAGTATTTTATGTGAATTATTGCCCTATTTTATTGCAATAATTATAGTAATTCAATAAAAATAAGTTATTTTCTGAAAATTTCCAGAACTTCTTATTTTATTGATGGGAACCTGAGAAAAAACAGGTTTATGCATAAAATGAGTTTTAGATAGTTTGGTGGATTTAATTTGTTTCATTCATGAATTTAAGACTTTTAACAACATACCTTGATGAATGCTTCAAGAGGGATGGAGATTTGAGTATGAGAGATTGTTCTTGGCTGGAAAATTGATATTTCTTGGAAGAATTTCAAGATTGAGAGTGAGAGAAAGAATAGAGAGGGTTTGATTGGTGATGAGAATAATGTGTTGGGAGAAAAATGAAAGGAAAGATGATGGGAGGTGTGAGTGGGAGACAATGGGAATAACTTTTGGCTTTTGGTGGTCTTCATAATTTCCCACTAGCACAAGCATCTCTATATAATACACTAACTAATATAAAAATTTTATAAAATTTAATGTAGAGTTTATAAAAATAGAGTTTTATAAAAAAATTGGTTATTATTTGATTATAACAATCTACTTTGATTTGAAGTTTAATTATAGCATTCAAGTTTGATTCTTTTAATTTAATTAGAGCATCATACTTTGATTTGATTTTAATATGGTATCATAATTTAATTTGATTATAGTTATAACGTTATACTATGCTATATTGCTATTAACGTCAATTTATATCGTATTGTATGGGTTTTGATCCTATTAGCGTCAAGTAAGCTCGAGTAGGGTTTATTAAATTTCCAATTGGGTTGGGTTGACCCGAATCCATTTTAGGCGGATGTCACAGTCTCCCCTACTTTAGGAAATTTCGTCCCGAAATTTAAGAAGAGAGTACCTTAAGAGAAAAGCTGCGGGTATTTGGTACGCATATGATCCTCACGCTCCCATGTATACTCAGGTCCACGTGCTGACTGCCACCTGACCTTGACCAGGGGAATGCGACTTCTTTTGAGTTGCTTTTCCTTTCGGTCGGCAATTTCCAAGGGTTTCTCGATAAATTGCATTGTCTCGTCGATTTGGATATCCTCAAGAGGAACATGAAGGTTCTCGTCTGCTAAACACTTCTTGAGGTTGGATATATGAAATACTGGGTGAACTTTATTAAGCTCTATTGGTAGATCCAACTCGTAGGCTACTGGTCCGATCCTTTTCAGGATTTTGAACGGGCCTACATAGCGTGGTGCCAATTTACCCTTGCGTCCAAATCGAACCACACATTTCCATGGGGACACTTTTAACATGACCATGTCACCCACGGTAAATTCAAGCAGTTTGCGTCGCTTGTCGGCGTAACTCTTTTGTCGGCTACGAGCTGTGAGAAGGTTATTGCGAATCTGAGTGATTTTGTCGGTTGTTTCCTGGATAAGCTCAGGACCAACGATTGGAGAATCCACTGTTGCGCGAATTACGTGGGACTCGCCAATTTCATGCCAGCAAATAGGAGATCGGCATTTACGGCCATACAATGCCTCAAATGGTGGCATCCCGATGCTAGAATGATAACTGTTATTATAGGAGAATTCCACCAACGGTAAATGAGAGTCCCAGTTTCCTCCGAAATCTAAGACACACGCCCTCAACATATCTTCGAGTGTTTGAATTGTCCTCTCAGATTGACCATCGGTCTGAGGATGATAGGCGGTACTGAGATCGAGGCGGGTTCCCATGGCTTCTTGAAGTGATTGCCAGAACCGAGAGAGAAATCTCCCATCACGATCTGAAATGATGCTGAGAGGGATGCCATGCCGACTAACTATCTCGTCGATGTAAATCCGAGCAAGTTGTTCAACCTTGAAATGTTCACGGATGGGAAGGAAGTGAGCAGATTTAGTCAAACGGTCAACGATTACCCAAATGCTGTCATGTCCCTTTGTGGTACGGGGAAGTTTGGTTACGAAATCCATGGTGATCGCTTCCCATTTCCACTCGGGGATTACCGGTTGGACCAATAGTCCAGAGGGTCGTTGATGTTCTGCTTTGACCCTGGAACATGTAAGACATTTGGCTACAAATAAAGCAATATCCTTTTTCATTCCCGACCACCAATAATTGGTTCTCAAGCCATGATACATCTTGTCAGCGCCCGGATGAATGGAATATCGAGTTTTATGGATTTCTTCCATCAGGAATGTACGAAGATTGTCACGATCTGGGATCCAGATGCGATCTTGATAATAGAAAATACCATCAGATTTAGATTCCAACTCCCCATCAATTCCCGTGGGCATGTCATTTTCGATAATTGCCGAGTGTTGGGCTCCTCGAATTCGGTCGCTGAGATTGGACAAGATAGGAGAACATATTAAATGAAATGCTTTGGCATGTTCTTTTCGGCTTAATGCGTCGGCTACGACGTTCGCCTTGCCCGGATGATAGCGTATTTCACACTCGTAATCATTTAGGAGTTCGACCCATCGTGTTTGCCTCATATTGAGTTCCTTTTGATTAAGAATATGTTGCAAGCTCTTATGGTCGGTGAAAATTACGCATTTAGTGCCGTAAAGGTAATGCCTCCAAATTTTAAGAGCGAAAACCACGACACCGAGCTCCAAATCATGAGTCGTATAATTCCTTTCATGGATTTTGAGTTGTCGCGATGCGTAAGCTATAACCTTTCCCCTTTGCATCAAAACACAACCTAGACCGAGATTGGAGGCATCGCAGTATACCACGAAATCTTCGGATCCTTCAGGGAGTGTAAGAATTGGAGCGTCACACAATCTTTGTTTAAGAGTTTGGAAAGCGTCTTCCTGCTTGGGTCCCCAATCAAATGGCGTACCCTTGCAAGTGAGCGAAGTAAGCGGTAAAGTGATCTTTGATAAATTTGAAATGAAACGCCAGTAATAGCCGTCTAAACCGAGGAATGACCGAATTTCCTTGGGGGTACGTGGGGCTTTCCAATTCTTGACTGCTTCAACTTTTGCGGGATCGACTAAAATACCCTTGTCACTTACAATATGACCGAGGAATTGTACCTCATTTAACCAAAATCCGCATTTCGAAAATTTGGCATAAAGCTGATTTCCTTGCAATGTTTGGAGAGTTAGACGAAGGTGTCTTTCATGGTCTGCCTTTGTCTTGGAGTAAATGAGGATGTCATCAATAAAGACGATAACAAAACGGTCGAGATAAGGTTTAAATACCCGATTCATCAAGTCCATGAATGCGGCAGGGGCATTCGTTAGGCCAAAAGGCATAACGGTGAACTCGTAATGACCATAGCGGGTTCGGAAAGCGGTTTTGGGGATGTCTTCTTCTCGTACTCGAAGTTGGTGATAACCCGAGCGGAGGTCGATTTTTGAGAAGCATGAAGCTCCTTGAAGCTGATCAAAAAGGTCGTCGATCCGAGGTAACGGATATCGGTTCTTGATGGTCAATTTATTTAACTCCCGATAATCGATACACATACGAAACGAACCATCTTTCTTTTTGATGAAGAGAACCGGGGCTCCCCAGGGTGAAGTACTAGGGCGGATAAATCCCTTATCGGTTAATTCTTGGAGCTGACTTGCCAATTCTTGCATCTCGGTTGGAGCCAACCGATATGGAGACTTGGCTATGGGAGCAGCCTCAGGAACGAGATCGATGCGGAACTCTAGCTCACGTACTGGAGGGAGTCCAGATACGTCATCGGGAAAGATGTCGGGAAAGTCTCGTACAATCGGAATATCTTCGATCTTCTTTTTTTCGACCTTTGTTTCCACCACATGGGCTAAGAAAGCCATGTATTCTTTACGTAGATATGATCGAGCTTGAGTACATGACATAAGACTAAGCTTTTTTGAACGAGTCTCGCCATAAATACGAAGACTTTGACCGTCGGCAAGAGGAATACGAATAAACTTCTCGTAACATACTATTTCAGCATGGTTTTGGGATAGCCAATCCATTCCCACGATGATGTCGAAGCTACCAAGTTCCATAGGAACTAAATTGACGGAAAATTTATAACCGCAAAAATCGAAAGTGCAATCCTGGATGACTGCATTGAGTGAAATGTATTTTCCATTGGCGACTTCTACGGTAAAGTTTTCATCAAGAATCGTGCGAGGTGTGTGAAGTATGGGTTCAAATTCCAAAGACACAAAACTTTTATCGGCACCTGAATCAAAAAGTACTGACGCGTAGCAGTCATTTATGAGAAACGTACCATTTACGACCTTGTTATCGGTCTGTGCTTGGGTTGCGGTAATGACAAATGCTCGGCCTTTGGAAGCTGGAACATGCATTGTTGGATTTGCCTGGGCTTGAGTGTTAATGATATTGACAAGCCTAGGACACGCGTTTCTGAAATGGGTGGGGTCACCACAGTTGAAGCATGTTCCAGTTGGATACCAGGTTTGTGTTTGCTGATTTGAGGGTAGAGCGAATGGTCGCTGAGTTTTTGGTGTACGGCATGTGTCCGCCAAGTGGCCATAGCGACCACAAGTCGTACAAAGGCGACACGGGCTGGTGGACATATGGTGATAGTTACAATGGTTACAGAGGGGGTGAGGTCCTGTATACGGCTTTTTGTTTGGTTAGGTGACTTGGGTGATAGGAGCAGCAGGGGTAATAACAGCATGGTTGTGGTGATGGCTTTTCCGCTTCCTTTTTTCGTGTCGGTGTGAGGACTCGGACTTGACAATTAGGGGAGTCTCAGGGGTCGGCTTTTCAGTTGTCATCTTTGAACCCTTGCGTGGGAGGACACCATCGTTCATATTATCCTCGTTGAGTTGACCTGCTATTTCAATAGCGGATTCCAGGGTAGATGGCCTGCTGCTGGTCACCGAATCACGGATCTAGCGCGGTAACCCTTTGATGTAGCGGCGTATTGCAGTTTTCATAGGTTGAACCATGTGAGGTAGGAGTCTCGAGAGATCATGGAATCTATTGGTATAGGTCGCGTTATCGCCACCCACCTGTTTCAGATTCCAAAATTCATCCTCGAGAGTTTGTAATTCGCTGTCAGGGCAGAACTTCTCCCTCATGCGTTCCTTTAGTTTTGGCCAGGTCATTCCCAATGCAACAGCCTCTCCTTTTGTCCGTTTTTCTAGGTTCCACCATGTGAGAGCATGACCTTGGAGGCACCCTGTAGCATGACGGACCATCAGGTCCTCAGGGCACTCGCTGTGGATGAAAGTACTCTCCATTTCTTCGATCCATGTGAGGAGTGCGGTGGCACCATCGTTGCCTTTGAAGTAAGGCGGATTACAGCTACGAAAGTGCTTAAACGAGCAACGATGAGTGGTTCTGGAGCTTGCGGCTGAAGAGCTTGAAGATGGGTTGCAATTGTTGGGATGACATTTGCTACCTCCTTAGCGATAAGGGCGGCTAGCCTTCGGTTGTTACGAGCAGCGTATGGGGGTCGTAATGCCATCTATGAGAAACACGCATATGGACTTGTGAGTTATGTGTAAATTGATTATGGAAATTAAGTTTGTAGACATTGTTGGGTAAAATGATTGTAAAACACTTGTTGGGCCATGGTTAGGAGTGTTGGGCACCTTTTGGGCTTTCCATGGGTACTAAATGTGAAGCATGTAGCAATTGCGTGGGCCCCTACAATACTAAGTTTTCACATGTTTTTCCCACTTCAAGGCCCATTAGGGAACTTAATAGTCCAATGAGTTGGCCATTTTGGAGTGTATCCTTTCGGATACGTATGATAAGGTCGGGTATTTTGATGGCTCAAAAATAATGTGAGTGACGCGCTTTGGCCTATAGGTTTGGAAACTCTCGCCTTTGGTCCCCAGGTAAGCAAACTGGTCCCTCGGTTGATTGGGATGTATACGAATGCTTACCTAGTCAGGACTTTCGGGCTACCGACACCTCCCCCTTCCAGTTACTACGCGTCCGTTACTTTGATCCTACCCAACTAGAGTGGATGACTTTTAATTTCCTATGAGTTCTAAGGAATATATATGTATATAAATTTTTATTTTGAAACCATTTGAGTATGTATGTGATTTTAAGAGAAAGAGGAGAAAATTCACAAGTGTATGCACACATATAAGTGTCGGGAATAATACCTAAGCACATAAGGTAGCAATTAGCACACAAAGGTATTCCTAGGATTTTCTAAGTGCGAATTGCATGCAGTTGTGTGTGCATTTTATAAACTAGCATACGAGAGGACCCTAGAGGCTATAGACTAGGTCAAGGCAATTAACCTAATTCCCTATAGTCAAGGGCTCTAATACCAATCTGTCACACCCCGATCCTTGGCGGAATCGATCAAGGCGTGATATATTGTTCAAAGTCTCATGACAACTATGTTATAATATGATTAGATTCAATTAAGTACTAAGTATGCAAACAAGATCCACAACATACAAATACAAATTCAAATACAACAACATTTATTACATCAAATTTAAATAGTCTTGTGGGTTTCTAAAGTACATCCTACTTTTCATCAACTTCATTCTTCAAATCTGCATCACGGGTAAAAACAGGTCAACTACGAGAGTTGGTGAGTAATCTAGTTTTATTAAAGAAAATTGTGAGTTTGACTAATTTGAAATTTGTTTTCTTTTGAAGTTGGCAAGCAACTGTTATTGAGATAACAGTTTATAAATCAAAAATTGATTAACAAATGATAACAACAACAATAAATCCTCACCCTATATATACATATATATGTATATATATAGGATGGAGCATCTAATCATCATACACACTCAACCACGTGCAATCAATCACCTTAGCGTCCCAAGGCGGGGTGGTCAACCCAATAGCGCTATTATTGTCCATAACGTACCTCAAGAATACGGGCATAGTCATGGAGATTAGACGAAAAATGATAATGCACTACAAGTACGTGTAGCGTAAACAAACAATAATTATACAAATAATGATTCAAGTATAAATGTCTCAACAATGTCTCAATGGTGAAAAAATAATAAAATGAAGTTGGAACATATTAAAACCACATGATACATCCCAAAAGTATTGAAAATTATAAAATATGGGGTAGATTACTCACATTAGTCCAAACGGAATACGCGTGTTGTACGATAGACGGCTCGGGTCAAAATATCGTAGAACCTAATATAATTAATAGTTTTGGCTTAGGAATCGATAAACGGGATTATAGTATTAATAAAAATAATTAGACACATATTCTTATATTAGATGAATTAACAATAATCCAAATTTTGTTTTGAATATTAATGTATTCATATGTTAAATGAATTTTAAATTGAATTAATTACTTTGCTTAATTAATTTATATCTTCACATTAGGCAAGATTTTAATAATTTCTTATTAAAATAATAACTAGTCAAATTATAAGTATTTACAGATTTTATATATTATAAACAATTATTTATATGAAATAATCATTAAAAATGCATTTTTACATGCTTAGATATTTAGGAAAATGGTTTTAAATACTAAACAGTAATGAAACATTCTGAAATTATCAGAAAATCATTATTTCATAAAATAGTAATTACTGTAAAATTTTCATATTTTTCGTAACTGCTTTGTATTCATTTAGTATTTTAATAATTAAACCACAACAAAATTCGAGAAAAATAATAAATGATTACCAAAAATTCTGGAAAATTACCCATAGTTTTCTAACATTACATTGAGCCTACTGTAAATATTTTAGATATTTTGGACTAAGGGAAGTATTTCTTATGTTTTTCATTATTAACTAATCAATAAAATCATAAATAATAGGAAAATATTAAGAGAAATTCATTAGACTTTTTATTTATGATTAAAATGTTATATATGATATTCTGATAAGGTTTTATAGTTTTTGGACATGTGTAGCTATTTATTATCAATTTAAACCATTAAATAATCATTAAATCAGGAACAATAAGCAAACATTCTTACAAAAATCTGTACATTTTGTCATGGAGTCTTTAAAATGTTAATAAGGTGCGAAAAATATAAAATCTAGTTTTTAACATACATAACTATATTTTGCAATTTATTTATCTACAACAAAATAAAATACAAAATAAGCATCAAATAGTAATATAAATGCATGAAACTTTATAAATCCACTATACTCAATATATGGGTTGTTCCAAAATTTTCCCAGAATTTATTGACTGCAAAAAGTATTTTATGTGAATTATTGCCCTATTTTATTGCAATAATTATAGTAATTCAATAAAAATAAGTTATTTTCTGAAAATTTCCAGAACTTCTTATTTTATTGATGGGATCCTGAGAAAAATTAGGTTTATACATAAAATGAGTTTTAGATAGTTTGGTGGATTTAATTTGTTTCATTCATGAATTTAAGACTTTTAACAACATACATTGATGAATGCTTCAAGAGGGATGGAGATTTGAGTATGAGAGATTGTTCTTGGCTGGAAAATTGATATTTCTTGGAAGAATTTCGAGATTGAGAGTGAGAGAAAGAATAGAGAGGGTTTGAGTGGTGATGAGAATAATGTGTTGGGAGAAAAATGAAAGGAAAGATGATGGGAGGTGTGAGTGGGAGACAATGGGAATAACTTTTGGCTT
The DNA here is from genome assembly GCA_023525715.1 of Cichorium intybus. Lineage (NCBI taxonomy): Eukaryota > Viridiplantae > Streptophyta > Magnoliopsida > Asterales > Asteraceae > Cichorium > Cichorium intybus. The sequence continues at coordinate 17,524,886 of CM042012.1, forward strand.
TTGGTGGTCTTCATAATTTTCCACTAGCACAAGCATCTCTATGTAATACACTAACTAATATAAAAATTTTATAAAATTTAATGTAGAGTTTATAAAAATAGAATTTTATAAAAAAATTTGTTATTATTTGATTATAACAATCTACTTTGATTTGAAGTTTAATTATAGCATTCAAGTTTGATTCTTTTAATTTAATTAGAGCATCATACTTTGATTTGATTTTAATATGGTATCATAATTTAATTTGATTATAGTTATAACGTTATACTATGCTATATTGCTATTAACGTCAATTTATATCGTATTGTTTGGGTTTTGATCCTATTAGCGTCAAGTAAGCTCGAGTAGGGTTTATTAAATTTCCAATTGGGTTGGGTTGACCCGAATCCATTTTAGGCGGATGTCACAAGTTGTGTGTGCATTTTATAAACTAACATACGAGAGGACCCTAGAGGCTATAGACTCTGTCAAGGCAATTAACCTAATTCCCTATAGTCAAGGGCTCTGATACCAATCTATCACACCCCGATCCTTGGCGGAATCGATCAAGGCGTGATATATTGTTCAAAGTCTCATGACAACTATGTTATAATGCGATTAGATTCAATTAAGTACTAAGTATGCAAACAAGATCCACAACATACAAATACAAATCCAAATACAACAACATTTATTACATCAAATTTAAATAGTCTTGTGGGTTTCTAAGGTACACCCTACTTTTCATCAACTTTATTCTTCAAATCTGCATCATGGGTAAAAACAGGTCAATTACGAGAGTTGTTGAGTAATCTAGTTTTATTAAAGAAAATTGTGAGTTTGAATAATTTGAAATTTGTTTTCTTTTGAAGTTGGCAAGCAAGTGTTATTGAGATAACATTTTATAAATAAAAAATTGATTAACAAATGATAACAACAACAATAAGTCCTCACCCTATATATATACATATATATGTATATATATAGGATGGAGCATCTAATCATCATACACACTCAACCACGTGCGATCAATCACCTTAGCGTCCCAAGGCGGGGTGGTCAACCCAATAGCGCTATTATTGTCCATAACGTACCTCAAGAATACGGGCATAGTCATGTATAAATGTCCCAACAATGTCTCAATGGTGAAAAAATAATAAAATGAAGTTGGAACATATTAAAACCACATGATACACCCCAAAAGTATTGAAAATCATAAAATATGGGGTAGATTACTCACATTAGTCCAATAAGGAATGCGCGTGTTGTACGATAGACGGTTCGGGTCAAAATGACGTAGAACCTATTATAATTAATAGTTTTGGTTTAGGAACTACTAAACGTGAATGGAGTATTAATAAAAATATTAGACACATATTTTTATATTAGATGAATTAACAATAATCCATTTTGATTTGAATATTAAGGTATTCATTTGTTAAATGAATTTTAAATTGAATTAATTACTTTGCATAATTAATTTATATTTTCAATTTAAGTAAGATTTTAATAATTTCTTATTAAAATAATAACTTGCCTAATTATAGGTATTTACAGATTTTAATAATTATTTATATGAAATAATCATTAAAATGCATTTTAGATGCTTAAATACTTAGGGAAATGGTTTTAAATAGTAAACAGTATTCAAAAATTCGAAAATTTTTAGGAAATATTTATTTCATACAATATGAATTACTGTAAAATTTTGATATTTTTCTGAACTGTTTTAGTATTTATTTAATATTTTAATGATAAAAAAATAACAAAATCTGGGAAAAAAAATAAATGATTCCCAAAAATTCTAAAAAAATTAACCATAGTTTTCTAACATTATATAGAGCCAACTGTTTTAGTATTTATATTTTTCAAAAATTCTGAAAAATTCTGAAAATTTTTGATATTTTTCTGAACTATTTTTAGTATTTATTTAATATTTTATATGTTTCATTATTAATTAGTCAATAAAATCATAAATAATAGTAAAAGATTAAGGGAAATTCATAAACTTTTTATTTATGATTAATATGTAATATATGACATTATAATAAGGTTTTATAATTTTTGGACATGTGTAGCTATTTATTATTAATTTAAAACATTAAACCATCATTAAATAAGGAAAAATAAGCAAACATTCTTAAAAACTTCTGTAATTTTGTCATGGAGTCTTTATAATGTTAATAAGGTTTGAAAAATATAAAATCTAAATTTTGACATAAATAACTATATATTTCTGTTTACTTATCTACAACAAAATAAAATACACAATAAGAATAAAACAGTAATATAAATGCATGAAACTTCATAAATCCACTTTACTCAATATATTGGTCATTCCATAATTTTTTACAGAATTTATTGAGTGTAAAAAGTATTTTATGTGAATTATTGCCCTATTTTATTGCAATAATTATAGTAATTCAATAAAGATAAGTTATTTTCTGAAAATTTCCAGAACTTCTCATTTTATTGATGAGATTCTGATAAAAAACGGGTTTATGCATAAAATGAGTTTTAGATATTTTGGTGGATTTAATTTGTTTCATGTATGAATTTGAAACTTTTAACAACATACATTGATGAATGCTTCAAGAGGGATTGAGATTTGAGTATGAGGGATTGTTCTTGGCTGGAAAATGGATATTTCTTGGAAGAATTTCGAGCTTGAGAGTGAAAGAAAGAATAGAGAGGGTTTGAGTGGTGATGAGAATAATGTGATGAGAGGAAAAGGAAAAAAAAAGATGATGGGAGGTGTGAGTGGGAGACCATGAGAATAACTTTGTGCTTTTGGTGGTCTTTAATGTAGTGTTTATAAAAATAGAGTTTTATAAAAAAATAGGTTATTATTTGATTATAACAATCTACTTTGATTTGAAGTTTAATTATAGCATTCAAGTTTGATTCTTTTAATTTAATTAGAGCATCATACTTTGATTTGATTTTAATATGGTATCATAATTTAATTTGATTATAGTTATAACGTTATACTATGCTATATTGCTATTAACGTCAATTTATATCGTAGTGTAAGGGTTTTGATCCTATTAGCGTCAAGAAATCTCGAGTAGGGTTTATTAAATTTCTAATTGGGTTGGGTTGACCCGAATCCATTTTAGGCGGATGTCACAATGATAACAATAAATAAGACACAAATCTTAAATTGTCAGTCACATGTATGTTCTTGATGATAGAGAGTATGCGTTTGGATAGGTTGACCAAAAAAACAGTTCATTCAACAATGTAAAAAGGGGTTTTCTATAAATCCTTTTACTCCAGATACTATTTGTAAGGTTATACTATTTGTAAGGTTATAGAAGAACCTTTTCTCAAGATTAGAATTTATGGATTTCATTCTTTAGTACCTAGTTGATTAACGTATATTTAGCTCAAATAAGGGTTAATTAAGAAATCTTAGATTGAATTCAAGGATATATTATTGTTATTTTGCGAGTACGTGACAAACCAAATATAAATTCGTGGAAGAAGGAAGCAGGTATGCATACACTAACCACACAGTAAATAAATAGTGGGAAAAATAGATGTAAAATGGGGAGGGGGTTAAAATCAGTAAATAAATAGTGGGAAAAAACAGATGTAAAAATAAATCAATACGCAACAAGATTCGAACCGGGGAAGTGTGATTTAAAGGTTTTACCTTTCACGCATTGCTAATTGTTAGAGATATATAATGCACTCATTGCCAAGTAAAATGCTGGAAATTATGAATTTTACTTTATCCCTTCTTGAAATAGATAACATATTTTAATCATGTATATAATAATAAAAAAGTTAGGCTCATGTATGAACAACAAATATCGTGAGAATGTATAACAAATCTTGAACCAATTATTTTTTAAAGGCATTTTAGTAAACTTTATTAGATCGATTAATTAACTAACCATAATTAAAATCCTATAATTACAGAAGTCAATTAATTTAAAAGTCCTCAATTATGAAATTTGATTAATTAAATAACCTAATCTTCATCTTCATGTCTCTGGAATTCAATTCATCGTCGCCGCCTCCTTCTATCGCCGCCTCATCCTTCTGTCGTCGCCGCCTCCTTATGTCACCGCCTCCTCCTTCTATTGTCGCCTCCTCCTTTTATTGTTGGACCACTCGCCATAAAGTAATCATGGCAGACATACACAAGTCGTTGAGACCACCATGTTTTTCTCATTCTCACTTCATTCATTCTTTCATGCCCAACTTTGTGAAGGAAACCAAATAAATCTTCTACAAACATTATCATATCCACCATCAACCACAACTACCATCGCCACCGGCCACTGCTACAATCTACATCGCCTCAAACACATCGTCTCTATCACCACATCACAAGCATCAATGACTACACCACATCACAAGCATAATCGAGATCCAACCACTGATTTTTTTTCCAACAACAACATCACGACCGCCGAGCATTAGTAGCATCATATTCTTGAAGAATCCATTAACGACAAATTCTTGAAGAATACATCAACCACATATTGTTGAAGAATGCATTAATGACAGATTCTTGAAGAATGTCTTTTGGTAACAAGTTTCAATTTAGTTACTTCTTGAACTCATCCCTACACATATTCCTGAAGAATGCATTAATGACGCATCCTTGAAGAATACAACAATCGCATATTCTTTCAAAATATTACATTGCCTATGTAATTTGTATTCGTTCGCATGAAAATTTCATAATTGCACTTATAACTTATGTTTTTTTCTTTTAATTTTTCATTCTCAAGAGAATTTCATATTTGTACTTGTATTTTATAGTCATTCTTATGAGATTGACGAATTTTCAATTGCAATTTATTTTCATTCTTACGAGAATGTTAGATTTTCCATATGTAATTTATGTATTCTTTATCTTTCATTCTATCATTATCATGATAATAGTGATCTAGTGGTTCCAAAACATTTATCAATAAACACATTTTTTAAGTATTAAATCTCATTGCAAAGAAAAATAATAAGAGTTATAATAATGAAATCGTTTTTTTAAGAATAAAAGCAAATGTATAAGAATAAACTAGAATACATATTTTAATGTGTTGAAACATATTCTAAAAAAATCTTATTTAATTGAAATGTCGAATAAAATCATAGCTGTTGTTTGATTTTTATTAACTAATTTGAATTAATTGCTTAAAATTTACGCAATTTCTATTTTTCTCTCTCAATAAAATATCATATTTGCCATTATAACTAACTAAAGTGTAATTATATAGTACATGTTATATCATGTTAATAATATGTACTCTAATATCACAACTATTCATTATTTTAATCCGATGAACAAGAATTCATCATACATTCACAATACTTGTAATCCACGTTTAATCATAACTCTAATAAAGTATCCTTAAATATAACTTAATTATAACTTAATAACCGGAAACAGAAAATTTTAGCTTACCAAACTAATAGAATAAACGAGTGTTAATATTTTACAACTATTACAAGTATTTTAAAAGCTTATTCATGGATATTATCATGTTTTGAAACAGAAAATATAACCATGCATACATGGTACAAATCGAGAAGGTGGTGAAGTTGTGGATACTTCATAAACACATTATTTTATATTAATTTATGCCATTTAAGTCATAAATGGAATCGTGGACTATATCTCTTTAGGTATGATCTAGTGAATAAACTAAATAGATAGTAGTTTTATTCAAGTTTATAGTAACTATTTTTTTTATGTGGGAAAAGGGGGATATCACTTATTCATTCGTATACATAAATAAAAATAACAACAATCGTGGAATTCTATCCATTCTTTATGCCGGGAACATGGATTGGGTTTTGTGATTTTGTCAATAAATGCGGCGCTCTTTCCTTATCTTACCTATTTTGCGATTGAGTACCTTGTCTTTCTCAAGATGTCACTCTCGACCCTCTGTCGTTCCACATATCAACAAATACTACCCGTCGCCATTTTTTTAAGCTTATTTCAATCCAATACTCCCTAGACGGAGCGCCACGGTTGTTGGAGGAATCAATATAACTTTAGGTGCACGCCGGCAATGGCGATCCGCACAAGCACCGGTTATGAAAATACGAGGTGCTATCAAACGTCTGCAGTTCACCACCTTGAGGTATCTGCCCACACATCCTATTGTAACTCACGTTCAAGTACTGAAAATTTAGTTCCGTTAATGCCGCCGGCAGACTCCCATAAATCTTGTTGTGATTGAAATCTAACGATGTCAAGCTCGCGGGGAACACCACCTCCGAGAGGTTAAACTCGAAGCTGTTCCTCGAAAAGTAGGCTATTTGAATCGTCTTGTTTATTCCAAAAAACATGCTGAAGTCACCTGTCAGCTGATTTCTTGAAAAATCGATCGTCGTGAAATTTAAGTACCCTAATGATTTGGGTACTGTCCCAGTGAGCTGGTTATGTGACAGATAAAGGTCGGGAACGTTTCCGGTGAACGTGCCAAATGATTCAGGGATGACTCCGGTGAGCTTATTCCGGTCCAGGTGTAGGCCGTATAGTTTTGTCAAGGTTGCAAGCTCTGGCGGGATAGAACCGGTGAGATCATTGAATGACAAATCGAGGGAGATTAAGTTTGTGAGTTTGCTAAGGAACGAAGGGACAGGACCGGATAAATTAGTCCAGCTAAGTCTGAGAATGGTGAGGTGGGTGAGTTTAGTAATGGCCGACGGGATTTCTCCTGTGAGGTTGGTGAGTTTTCGGAGCTCTAACGTTTGGAGGTAGGGGAGATCGCCGACTTCAACTGGGATTTGGCCGGAGATGTTGCCGGAGGAGATTGTGAGAGCAATAATACGGCTGGTGTTTGCGTCGCATTCCACATTGTACCATTGGCAGCAATCTAAAGTCTTTTGCCAAGAGGCCAAATGGTAGGGGTTTCCAAATGCTTTCTTGATTTTGAAGAGGACTTTTTCGTCATCTTTGTTGCAGGTTTGGGAGAGTGAGAGGGTGGGGAGGGAGAGAAAGAGGACGAAAGTGATGATGAAGAAGCCTGATTTCATGATGTATGAACTTTGTTTTGTGTGATTTTTGTTTTCGGCTTTATATGTGTATTTATAGATTTTGAAGAGGCAAAATGCATTACGTCTTCTTTCTCTTAATCAGAAATAAAAATTTTAAGTATAATTAGACATTAGTATTAGTTGTGGTTTTGGCTTACAGCACGTTGTTTTTGTATTTTGGGACCTCTTCTTCTTGTTTTGGGTTACAGATTTTTCTAAAGTGGTTAAATTGTATTCGTAGATATTGTTTAGTAATTAAACTTCTACAAAATTACATAAACAGTCCCTGTGGTTTATCAAATCTACCAGATCAGGACCAAGTATTGGAATTTCACCATTATGGTCACCAACGTTTCCGAAAAACCACAAATCAGTCCCTATGGCATTTAAAAAGACTTGAATACCCTTTCTATTTTCTTTTTCATTTTTCTTTAACCTATTATTAATTTTCACAATTAAAAAAAAATAAAAAAAATACCCCGCCCCCTCTCCTAATGTAAATTCCAAGAGACTATAAATTCAGCAGTCGAATTGCTCCCAGAGTTATGGCAACTTTCCGATCCACCCCAGGAAGCAATTTCATCTTTCCGGCGAGCACTACTCCATCACTGGAACCTGGATGAAGAAACGACAGCAAAGATTCAATTACAGTTTGCTGCTTTTTCTTCTCTACAGTGGCGGCAAAGAGGCGGCTCCGCCAAATCTCCGGTCCCAGATTGACGGTTCATTTACACCAAGAAACAACATCGAAGAAGGCATTCTACTTCTAATGATTTTACTAAGAAAAATTAATTTAAAGAAAATCGAATGGGACCCATCGGTGTTCAATCATCTTTGTTACGCGTTATCGATCTCCGGTGGACTCGGGGCTCTCGGGAAGCAATTGGAAGAGTTGATTCCGGTGGGGAAGCAATTGGAAGAGTTGATTCCGGTGGTTATCTCAGGAGGAGTAATTTGATCGAGCAGTTGCCGGAAACAACCGTAGGAAATCTGATTCATAAGCATCCGTGTTCGATTAACTGAAATCTGCACCGCCGTCTCCTCCTCGAACTTCCATTGGAGGTTGATTACGGTAAGTGGGTCCGGTGATTGGTTCCAACTCGAAAACCTGGTAGACCCAAACAACGGTTTTGATACTTCGATGATGTTGCTGCCACCGCCACTGAACTGGGTGAGACTATGAGTTGATGTACTGATACTGATTGATGATGTGGTTTTCTGCGATTAAATTGCGCCATGATCTAAATCGCACGTGGTTGTGCTCCAAAATTCATCTGACAAACTTGGTTTTGTCACTATTCGGCCTTGAATTCTAAGCCCCTTTGATGGTTCATCCACAGCAATAACTGGCCTCGATTTGGAGCAGCAGAAACAGCAAAGAGTAGATACAGCTTGACATCTAAAGTCACAGATAGCAATTTGTAATGTCGATATAGGACTGGATTGCATAACACGACGATAAAATGGACATGATAATTGTTTAAGAGGTTCGTATCATTTCGATGTTTGAAGTAAAGCCAATTCGAAGTCTAATTCTGAGTGTTTATTTGCAACATTTGGGCGGAAATTAGGAAAGGGGAAACAGGAATCGAGTACTTACCCCATGCAGTCAAGTAAAAGATTCATCAAACTAGCCAACGAACTCCGCAAAATCATACTTGGTTAAAAGAAAATTGAATTTATAGTCTCCTGGAATTTACAGTAGGAGGGGGAGGGGGTGGGGTATTTTTTATTTTTTATTAATTATAAAAATTAATAATAGGTTAAAAGAAAAAATGAAAAAGAAAATAGAAAAGGTATTTAAGTCTTTTTAAATTCCACAGGGAATGATTTGTGGCTTTTCGGAAACGTTGGTGATCATAATGGTGAAATTCCAATACTTGGTCCTGATATGGTAGATTTGGTAAACCACAGGGACTGTTTATGTAATTTTGTCTACAAACAATGTTAAACCATGAAGCCAACAATATTTATAAAGTTCGGAGCAAAGATAAGCAAACAATACAGAGGAAACAAAGGTAAGATTCAAAAGACTATAAGTATAAGTAAAAGCCCTTTGTGAAGGACAACAAGTACAAGCAAATATAAGGTTCAAAAGAGTTACTCATATACTTAATTACCCAGATATTATATGTCCACTCGTCTCATCAAATGTCATGTTCTCGGAAAGACTCATCATCACGCTCTTTATCTACTTCCTTCCGGAATTATTTCCCTCTCTTCCTCTCACCATCTACAATTATTGTCTCCACCCTCGTAAGCGTAGCAGTCGGTCGTCTTCTATGGACATGTCAGAACCACCGTAATCTTCATTCCCTTAATTCGAATCATTATATATAAATTGTTTTCTGGTAGTATTTGTTTAATAATATAATTTCTAAATTTATTGTAACAAAAGATGCAACACATATGTAGGTTATTATTAATGTACCGCGAAACTTAAATGGGATCTTTCGTGTCGGGTTCAAATTTGGCGTCTGTTTTCGTTTTCCCTTGTATCTCTAAATTTCGCAGGTTTCTACAACTATAAGATGGCGTTTCAAATATCTGATTCTGGACGAAGTAAACGATCAAAGTCAAAGTATTTTGTGGAATTCTACCCTTGGTGCTTTTTTCTCCCGTAACAAACGCCGTTAATACATCTCAAAATGACTCGATGCTTTAAAGTGACAAAGTTAGAAAGTGGTATCACTGTTGATTGACTTGCCCTGCCACTCGTGCTCTTGGTCTTCAAAGAAAATAAAAGCTCTTAACCACCACCGAACATAGTTTATCATTGACAATTTTGCAGCAGTCATACATAGAAATCCCCAAACATCACCAACAGCCACCCAAATCGTAACTTTTTACGATAGCAGTTCGTTCTTGAATTTTATTGCTGAATAGGGTCACAAATTGGGAGCACATAGAGGAGGGCCACATGATACACAATCTGATTAGAGATAATAGAAATAACTGTGACCAAATGTTTCATTCTCCGGACTATATCCTATCCATCAGTCATAATTCCGGAGCCCACATATGTCTTAAATGTCAAAGACCACCATAACAGAGCCAAAACAGAGGACCACAAAAATCACGCCGTCATCTCTTGACTTGACCAAATCATCAGACAGGAAAATAAAAATCTGTCTAGTTTCCTTTTGTATAAATTGAACACCAGAATTGTCTATTGTTAACTTCAGCCATGGCTGACATTCAAGGTTACGTCATCCTCTTTGTAATAGGTGCGATATCCACTTTCTTGATACGGGCGCTATTCAAATCGAGTGGAACAAAGTCCAAACCTTGCCTTCCTCCAAGCCCATTTGCCCTACCAATAATCGGGCATATCCACCTTCTTGATCCAAGCCTTCATCGAGCTTTTCACAAGCTTTCTATTCAATACGGGCCAGTTTTTCGTCTCTTTCTAGGCTCCAATCCTTGTGTTGTCCTCGGTTCACCAGAAACAGCGAAAGAAGTATTTAAAACATATGATGATGTCTTTCTAGACAGACCCCATCACTCATCCGGGGATTATATTGCCTATGGAGGTCGTGGCTTCATCTTTGCTCGTTACGGATCGTACTGGAAGTTCTTGAAGAAGATTGTCGTGTCAAAACTCCTGAATGCTAAAACACTCGATTCCCTCCTTCCAGTTAGGCAGGACGAAATTAATCGCTTTATAAGATATTTATCACAGAAGGCCAAAGTTGGGAAGTCGGTGGAACTTGAAGGGGAGCTTATGAAGATGACGAACAATATTATATCACGAATGCTTATGAGCAAGAGGTGTTCAGACGAAGAAGACGAAACAGAGGACATAAGGAAAATAGTTGCCGACATAAATGAACTCATTGTAACGTTTAACCTTTCCGATCATATATGGATCTTCAAGAATCTAGATTTACAAGGAATTGGAAAAAGGGCGAAGATTATTCGTGGCAGATTCGATGTATTTATTGAAAAAATCTTGAAGAAGCATGAAGATGCAAGAAAGGAAAAGAAGGAGAAGGAGAAGGGAGAAGAAGTTAAAGACTTGCTGGACCTTTTACTCGATATCTCAGAAGATGAGAGCATGGAGATAAAGTTGACCAGAGAGAACATTAAAGCCTTCATTCTGGTAATTCAGTAATTCACGATCATATTTTAAAAAATTTTAATGTCGGTATTTGTTATTACTGACATATCTGTGTTTCACTTACAGGATATAATTGCTGCAGGAACAGACACTTCGGCAATAACTACAGAGTGGGCTTTGTCGGAACTCATTAACCATCCCAACATAATGAAAAAAGTTGTAGAAGAAATCGATCAAGTTGTCGGAAAAGAAAGACTTTTACAAGAATCGGACATACCAAACCTTCCATACCTCCAAGCAATTGTGAAGGAATCGCTTCGGCTTCACCCTTCAGCCCCACTGATTCAGAGACTTTCAACAGAAGATTCCATCATCGGAGGTTACCATATTCCGGCGAAGACTCCTATTTTTTTCAACGTATGGAGCGTCGGCCGGGATCCATCTCACTGGGAAAACCCACTTGAATTCAGGCCGGAAAGATTTGAAGAGAAGTATTTCGATTTGAGGGGACAAAACTTTCAGTTGTTACCGTTTGGAAGTGGGAGAAGGATGTGCCCAGGGATTTCGCTAGGGTTGATGCTGGTACATGTAACCCTTGGTTGTATGATTCAGTGCTTCGATTGGAAGGCTGGAGAAGATGGGAATTTAACAAGTGTTGATATGGAAGAGGGTGTGGGGCTCACGATTTCTAGAGCTAACCCTTTGGTTTGTGTTCCCGTTACTAGACTTGATCCCATCCCCTTGTCTATGTAATATGTTAAAGATCGAGTTCAATTCGCAACAAGTTTCTTCGGTTTATCGGCTGAGATATCCAGCCTCTAAACAGTCGGCAATTGTATATCTTCAATGGTGTATTTTATATTTTTTAGAAAAAAATAGCTGAATATTAAATAACTAGTTGTAAGACCCGTGTATTACACGGGATGATATAAAAAACTATAAATTATGAAGATTGCATATTATTAGCATTATATGAAAATTTAATATAAACAACTACTTGGCATCGTGCCAATAAAGATCTTTCATTGCGTAAATAGTGAAATAGGAACAAAACACGGAATAAATCAGTTTTGGACCAAAAACGAAAACAATCAACTAACCATAGGGACCAAAAGTGTAATTGACAATATAATACAATTATACTCATTTACATGAGAAAGAGGCGTTGATCTGATCTCAGTTTTGAACTGGATCGGAGGAGTCACGAGAAATTGGTACAACTTTCACAAGAACCGAATAATAAGAAACTTTTCCACCACCTTTTTTGTTTTTTCATCACTGGTTTCTTCGACCTCGTCAATAAAAGCAACACGAAGACAAGGAAGGATACATGGTCATGAATGTAAATATGCACAAAAGACATGTTACAACATACGACAACACACTTTTACATAAAGAGATAAATGCTGAAAATAGCAACGTACTTTCATTTATTTAGCTTTTATACCATCCTACTTGTATTTCTTGTGATTTACAACATTGAATTTACAATCTTTTGAAAAATATACCCATTATAGCATCGAACTTTGAATTTATTTATTATTAGGACGTTGTACCTTGAAAAAACTACAATGAAAATTTCTTTGTAATTGAATAACATCGCTATAATTGGGTCTATTTCTCTAAGTACGATGTTGAAAAAGATGACCGTCAATACGAACCTTGTCTTTCCCATTGATGTCACCTTTGACAAGTTTAGAGAAAAACTCTTTGGAGACTTTGACGACTGTCAAAGTCTCCTTTATAGATCATTTAAAGAGATTTCAAAAATGACATTTTTTCAAAGTGTGATGCTATTAATGAGCATTTTTGCAAAGTTCAATGCTAAATTTGATTTTTTTTTCTAGAAAATATCCTATAAATAAGCTTTAATGTAAAAGAAATGAAACTTTTCCATGTTATATAAAAATATTTCAATAAAAGTAATTTTTTCAAAATACAATGCTATTAACGAACTCTTTGCAATGTTCAATGCTAAAATTGATATTTTTTTAGAAAAAAAACCTATAAATGAAATTATTAAGCTCTCATTAATACAACTAAAAACCTGCAAGTAAAAATGTAAAATCATAATTAACTTATGTTGTTTTGAAGATTTAGAACTTAATACCAAGATTCTTGCATGATCAGTTATTAAGGTTGCTTGTAACTTGGGGATTGCTAATAACCTTAAAATATTTATAACTATTAGAACTTGAACGTATAATTCGATAACCATAACAAACATATAAATGGAACCACAAAAGAAAGTTCACCTCCTTATCTTTATCAGTGAGAGTTGGCAGTTCAATACGGATTTGAGACACATGTAAGGTGAAAATAATATTTTTATTTAATCATACAATTAGTAAGATGTAGCTATTATAAATTACGAAAGTATCATACAATTACAAACATGTGTGTTACATGATACTATGATATATAGACTTCTTTCCTTACCTTAAATAATTTCATATGAGAAATAGCAATGCACTTTCATTTATTTTCTTTATTCTAGCATATGGGTTATAACCTAGTGTCTTAGTATATTAGTTTGGCTTAAATTTAGTACAAAATTAAACAAATTTTTTTACATGAAACGTTATAGTTGTAATTTTTCATTTTCCAAAGTGAACTCAATATAACTATTAAAATAATCTTAAAAAAATACGAGAAAGCATAAGTAATTGAAAAGAGCAAATTATTTTAAATTGGTTTTTATTTTAAGTCGCATTCAAAAAGTAGAAACATATGAACCATTGCGATATGTTCAATAGAAGAAATAAGAGATTCGTTATTTCGGAAACCTCTTCACTTGTTTGCTTTTAAAATCATACACTCATATTATAACTACGTAAGCTTTAAACGCTATTTTAAAACACATATAATACGACATAAATTAATAAAAAATACATACAAATTGTCGTGTGAAAACGTAGATAGTTTGTAAAGTGGTCCATGCATCTGCTTGATAACAACACTTTCTAATTTCTATATACTGAAAAACGTCAACCCCCGTCATAGAGTTAGAAAATGGAAACAAAATACAATCATGTTTGACTATAAAAAGTCAACTGTCACTTCTTATTTAGACTCGTGTCACACAACTCTCCTCAAGCAACCATCACACAACAATTCGTGTATAAATAGTCATCGATCTTCTATAAGACGAGACCATTGATGCCCCCTATCACTAACAACTTATTGCGAAATGACTTAAATGTCTCTCCCCAACCTCTTTTATAGTTCGCCCTCACCGGAACCAAACCCAACCGCTTCCAAGTTCCAACTATTACTATTTTTCAAATAAACTGTCAACTGATTTGAAGAAGCTTCGATCGAGTACAACTCGTTGTTGGCTACAACTATTAAAGGCGGGGCGTGACAACTAAGGACATGATTGTCTTTTAACATATCGAGGATCAAAGTTCATCAACAATGATATATATGGAAAAGATGTCAGTCATTGAAGCATTTTGTCGAGCAATTGGTGTTCATGGAAACTAACAACCCAAAAAAGAAATCCAAAATTTATGTTACAAGTATTCTACTAAGTTCAGATGGAGAGATATTATGGGGTTAATCAACCGATAGAACCTCATTTGATCTTACTGAAAATATAAGCAAACATTGTCAATATACAAAGTTATTGAAGCGATATTACACTTAGCTAAGGCCAATCAAATTAATACCTGCTTTTTTCCTTTTGTTGTATTGACCAAGAAATGGTATTTTTGCTGCTAATGCTATTTAGTGAACCTTTGGTAGAAAAATTGAAGCTTGGTGTCATCAGAGCATTGTATTTCTGTTGTGTTAGTCCTGTGTGAACAGCATAACCCATTAGTTAAAGTGGATAATTGGCCATATGGGAGTTTCTTGAAATTCATTAAATATGATTTTCTTGAAAAACAAGCTTAAATTGAAAATTCACATATGGGAGTTTCTTGAAATTCATCAAACATGAGTTATGATGATGCAAACTACTAATTTTCTTTCAAGTTTCGATAAATATAGTAAGAATACATACCATAGATTACCACTGATAACATGATTAACATCCCCAACTTTGAAGCCTGCATTTAGAAAAAATAATGTGCAAAGCAATAAGAGATTAGATGTGTTGAATGTAAGATTGATGAATCACAGATCAAGCAAAGTAACAAAAAATGAAGCAAACTCACATTGAGTAATTAATGTCGGAGGAAGAAGGTTGAAGATGGGAAAGTCCAAGTTGCATTTAAATTCATATGCATATCACATGATGCATATTAGGGGCAGCAGTAAGTTAATATTGACGGCAAATTCTTAAAATGGATTTGTAATTGGTGAAGATATGTATATGGGGTGTACCCTAGCTAATAAGTAAAAGATTCAAAATCGCACGGTAGCAGAATCAAAAATTTGAATATTCAAGAATGTTACAGAACTGGAAATGGGTCACAATTTCACTTCAGAAAACACAGAAAGATTCAGCTTCACAACTTCACTTCTGACTTCACGACTTCAGTTCTTCAATTCACGACTTCTATTCTAGGCCGTCTGGCGTCTGTGTTATTGTATGATACTTTCGAAATTTAAGCAGATAGTTTTTTATACCGAAAATCAAGTAAATTCAACATTGTGATGACCTGAGAGCTTGCAACAAAATCTGGAAAAATATGAACAAAATCCTCTAATAATCACACCAGTTCGAAACTCATAACTTTTATAAGTACAAATAGCGAAGACACACCGTAGAATCAAATAAATTCAAATTATAATGATTTGCTTCTTACATGTTTAGAAGGCTCGATAATTGAAGCCATTCGGATAGGTTCCTCGAGAAAAAATATATAGAAAATAGATTTGGAGAAATAATGAAGGAAAGAATGTCGGTTCACCTTCGTCCGCCGTCTGTGTGTGTTTATCCCTCTCCCTTTGTCGCCCCTTCTTGTTGTGTTAGAAAGATTTTTCAACATCTGTGTGTTTATTCTGTGTGATACAAGATCGGTTGATGAAGCGGTGGTGCTATGGCGACATTTAGGGCTATCAGTTCCTAAATTCTATGATGTTGTGGTACGTGGAGTTACATATTGGGGAAACGGATAGAGAAAAATTAGGAGAATTAAATACTATAGTCAAGGATTCAGCAGTAATTTTAGAGAAACGGTTAAACAAATAAGTTTTTGTTTAAGAAAATTCAAAATTATCAGAAAATGACATGTGGCAAAATTCAATATGGTGATGACAAACGTTCTTGAGTTACTTATTTATTAGGTTAGGATTGTCATCATGACTTATAATGAAACTAAGATATAACATTTCAACATGGGTCATCTTAATGGGACATCATGGCTCGTGAGTTTATGTAGTATCGTTAATCGTCGTTTAAAAACAAGCTACAGTTGCTTTGTAATAAACAAAGTACAACAAAAAAACTAGAAAAAAGACGTCTAGCCGGTTTGGTTAGATCTAGACACATCAAATTTCTCTGTCACAATTATTTCAAAGTTTAAAACTCATTTCCTACGTCACATTATTGTTTCTTTCATTTTACTTTTCTTTTTCTTTTTCACTTATATTTATGATTTTTTTTAGAGATAAAGAAGATTCTAATAAATTATAAAGCTTGAATAGAGATTGACCAAATGACTTATAAATAATATGAACACTTCTTAAATATAGAGATGTCCTTCTGTATAGAGAATAATATTTATTTTAAAAAAAATAGAGTTTAATATAACAAAATGAATAACAACTTACGGATGACAAAACTATTTAATTTGATACTGACACAAATATAAATTATATAAATAATTATATATAAGTTATAATAATAATTAGAATACTGCCTATTAATTATGTTATTAACGTTTAAAATTTATTATACATCATAATGACTACAAATAATGTCAAACGTGAAAAATAAATAAGAAATTCTAAAAATATATTGATTGGCCTATTACGCTTCATGATATTGAGTTTTTATAAAAATTATTGGTTTTAAAAAGGTAAATATAATACTATTAACAAAAAATTAATTTAACACCAAAATGTTAACATATGTTATTGACATTTAATCATAAGGCTAAGCGGTATGGATGTCGATGGATTAACTACATCTGGCTGTCACGTAGGAGCTACATATGATGCCGACGGAAATGCTTTTGGATGCCTACAATGAGGGTGGATGTCGATGGAATGTTTTTGTTTAAATTGTGACATTTAAATTAAAGATAGAGAAACTAAAATTAAAATATTACATTAAAATTAAAAAAACATTACATGAAATAAAAAAAAGCATTACAAACGTGCAAATATTTGAATGGTTTCGTCCAATCATTTTGGAACATGTAGCTAGCACGTTCCAAAATCGTTGACTCACTAGCCCCGCTAGCCCATTGGGCTTTCAAATTGTTTACGAGCGCCTTGAAGTGCATCACTTCCTTGTTCATATTCGACCATTTGGTGGTGAGTTGGTCGTGACCCCGGTAGTAATCTCCTTTTTGCATTCCAAGTCGAAACCGATTGGTAACGCGAAACCAAAACTTGTCTCGACCTTGGTCTTTACCGGTAGTGGCGTCCTCGAATATGTCAGCCACGATCGTGCCAACTTCGCCTCTTCCTCAAGAGTCCAAAGCTTGTTTTTCGCCCTCCCCTTGGGTTTCTCGACCGGTTTCGTTTTTTCTTTCCATTTCCCTTTTTTTTTCCGTTGGACGGAACCTCCTCCGGTTCGCTTTCGGGCTCCTTATCGGCTATCGGGACGGTTGGGGTTTGTGGAATTTGTGGAGACAGTTTTTGGAATTGAGGGTTGAATTGTGTAAATGGGTTGAAATTTTGCTCGCATCATTTAAGGATTCAATTGTGGTGACTTCAGAAATTGGTTGTAAATTAGTAATAGATTTTGAGGGTCGAATTGTGGTCGATAGGGTGGTGGGGATGAAGGATCAAACCCAAAAGAATCGGGGTTTGGATTTTGAGACATTTTGAGTAAAAAATGTGAAAGAATTATAGAGGATTTGATAGTAAAATGAGGTATGTAAAATGGTAAAATATACTGGTATTTATAGTGTAAATTTTAAATTTTTGAAAAAAGAAGAAAAAAAATACCAACGGCTAGTAACGGTAACATTCACCTACGCTCCAACGTCGATGAGATGCGATGCCGACATCACAGGGCAGTGACGTCGCCTGCATCAACGCGTCACGTCAGTGCGATGAAGTTTTTTTCCACCGTACCGCTTAGTCTAAGGGTAAAATGTACGGACGTCTGTGAGACTTCTACATTGGACGCCGCATACGATGCCTCCATCCTATGTCATCTTATACCCTACGTTGTGGTGTGGTATTGATGGTAAAGGAGAAAGAGAGATTCACAGAGATGTTATGATACTTTGGGAAGAAACTATATGTATCTCATAATGTTTCATTCATAACATATATAAAACACCCAAATCAAGATAAAAAAAAATGTACAACTGGAAATAAATTGCTCACAAATTCTATTAATTTGTTATATACTGATATTTTTGATAACTTTACTAATTGTAACAATTAAAGTAAAAAAAAATCACCGAAAGTAAATTATTCAGCGGAAAGAAACTACTTACCAGAAATAAATTATTCGACGTCCATAAAAAGAAAACCATTCATACTAATATACATTTTTTACATAAACGACATTTTTAATTTTTAATCAAAAAAGGTAAGAAACTTTCATATTTAACCTAAAATAGCAACATATCTTTAAGTTTTAAATCAAAATTACAATGTATTTTTTATTCAAATTAGAAACATATTTTTATTTTTATCGCAAACAGTCAGCCAAAAAAAACTAATCATCGACGAAAAAAGACGTATTTTTTTGTTCGGTTTATCGGCTGAGATATCCAGCCTTTACTTTAAACAGTCGGCAATTGTATATCTTCAATGGGTGTATTTTATATTTTTGTAGAAAACAATTGCTAATATTAAATAATTGTCATTATGGCTTGTGATGAAGCCAGATATTAAGCATTTCAAGAATTTATGCACACGATAAGTATGATCACAACATTTTAAACGTTTCTGTGTAACAAACTGATGCCATCAAATTATAAGAACGTTTCATTGTGACTCACTCGGGATATTATTTGGTGATTTTAATGTTATCAACCATTTAAACATATATGAATGATTGAATTTTCAGAAGTAGCGAGTGGGATTTCAAGTTAAGCTAAAAATCTTTTTCTCCTAATAAAAAAGTAAATAATATGTCACTTGGCCTTCTCTTATGGCTTCTCCTTTTTGTTTGTTGCCCCATTGAATGCCACGTGGCCTACCCATATAGCTTCTCCTCATTCTAAACCGTAAATTTGGTCATCGTATCCCTTAATCAATGGGATTGAATTGAAGTCGATTTACTTAATTTAGGTAACCTTCTATCAATTCCTAATTATAGGCATCGCCAGGACGATAAATGTATTCTTGACTCCTGATTATTTGCAATATGCCTCTTCTGCCTGCGTCGACGTCCAAAGCCTCCATCGCCGACGCCTTCATGATCCTTTTCGGTGAAATCAAAAGTGATTCAATCAATTTGAAAAGCCATAATCGCTTAAATATTGGCTAAATTGATTAGAGGGTGAGTGAAGATTGGAACTGGCGAATCCCGTAATGCTTTTATTCCTAAACCTTATCGTCGACTAAATTAGATCTCTGCTTCTACTCTTTTTCTTTTGATGTTTTTCCGTCTGAAGATGTTACTCCACCGGAAGCAATTGAATCAAGGTGATTGTTGGTTTATATGTTCCGATAATATTTTAGGTTTAGGTTTTTCTGTTTAATTTTCTTCTTGGATTTTGGTTATAGATTCTAGCTATAGAGTCAAACACTCATCGACTGTAGGAACCTAGGAAGAGCATTGTACAGTGGTCTTTTTGATATGAGAAACTGGTCAAGCCATGGATGTGTCAGTTCACAACCAGAGGACGCCCAATGTAAATCTAGTTGTACACATCTACGAACACACCCTCAAATGTCATTTGAAAATCAGAAAGTAACCACAGGCACCCCATCTCCGTCTTCAATCACCAAAATGTTTCTTTGATTGAACCCACGTACGACCTCTCTCTCTCTCTCTCTCTCTCTCTCTCTCTCTCTCTCTCTCTCTCTCTCTCTCTCTCTCTCTCTCTCTCTTTGTGGCTTGCGTTCACAGACACAAACACACACAAGCCTACATTTAACGAAACATTCACATCTCTCTTTCCATTTGCAGGTTTTTATCTCAACTTAGATCTCAGACTCTCAATTTATGTTTTACTTTTTTTACCATTAGATTAATTGTTTACTCTATGTTTAGTTTTTGATTTTCTACTTGTATAACCAATGTATGCTTTTGTAAAAATTACGATTTATAATGAAAACATTGCAAGCTTTAGGTGGTTGTGAAGTTTTCAAGCTGGTATGAAGTTTTCTAAACTCCTATTAAAACTATTTACTTTTTAAGTAAATAGATATTATATATTTTGAAGTTTTTTTAGGATCTTTCGTCTGATCTTCTCTATTTGCTTCCTGTGACAGAATGTTTACCACTATGAGGAGCTGCTTACACATCCATTAGTAGAAAGAGCTATTCCACTAACCATCATTGCTCAGTAGACAAAAAAATAGAATTCTAAGTAGTAGTGTTTGGATCGGATTTTTGGCCTCTGCTAAAACTGAGTACTTTTACACCGATGGTTGTTAATCACAATGCCGGGTAGTTATTGGTTTGGTTTCCTCTTATGTTGCAAAGTTTCTGTATTTAAAATTGCTTCATGGCAATATTGCAATTATTTGTTTTAAAATTAGATTGTTTATTTGTTTATAACCGATTTGTAGTTAAACAGATAAGTTTTTTGGGCTTTGTTAGTGATTCCATGGTATTGTACCATCTTTTGGTAAACAATGTTCAAAATACAATGATTAGGAATGTTTTAATCACTGTGTGGTTAAAATCTCGGCATTGATATTTATATTTTGAAGTTGCTTATTTCATCAATTTGCTAATTTTGTATTTTTGGTGGTGTCGAAAAAAAATGTCAAATAAGCAATTGAGACCGGAAGAGATGAAGTTCAACATTAAATTTTGGTGCTCAAGATTCATAATAATTATCTTTTAATGCACTTGTCTAATTTCATTTCAGTTATAGTTTTTTTTTTTTTTTTTTTTTTGGCGATCTTCCCACATACGTATATTTTTAGTTCAATTTTTACGAAGTTATCGTTTATTTCACGAGCTTGGATTCGAGCTTAAAAATCAAGGCTCGATAGATTTTTAGTTGAGGTGAGTTTTGAGCTTGGCCATACTTGGTGAGAATATACTTTTATCAGATTGATCAATTAGACCACCTTGAAAAGGTCATGGAAATTAAATTAGAAAACATTACAATAACCATTATAACTGAAAAAACAAAATATGAATTATAGATTTCAATTGAAGTCAATTTAAATAAAAGATACACAATAATTTATCCGAGATATGTTAGGAACATGCAATTTTATAAACAATGTAAAATTTTGTTTCAAATTAAGCTCCATATAAAGCTTAAAACAAGAGTTAGAACAAGATTACTCCAAAAACCTAAGACACGGGATAATAAATATAATAATGGAAGCTATGGTTTTATAAGTACGTTGATATTCTATATCAAAAATATAAGTGTGTTGCTATTTTTTGTCAAAAATGTAAGTACGTCAAAATTATATGTTAAAAACATAAGTACGTTGCTATTATGTGTTAAAAGCATAAGTACGTTCTTATTTTACATCAAAAATATAACTACGTTGCTATGGCTTCTAGGATACCCCCAAGTGAGTATATGCATTGTTGTCATATTCACTATATCAAATTAAATAATTAAATAAGATATTTTTTATTATATAATTTTTTTTAAGTTGCCAACCCGTGCTGAACACAGGCATGTAACCTAGTATATATTATGAAGAGTGGAGTGCACACGCGGAGGGGCTATTTTGATCCCACACACGACCATGGTTGTAACTAGTCTAGAAAGCGAACTTACAATCGTCTTCCTAAATTCAAATTACAACACATAAAGCGTTGTATATGTACAACATATATACAAATCAAGTAATTAGGCTTACTTCACTTCTTCTCATATCCAAATCATATATATTCTTCCACCTACAGTTCTACATTTTAAGTCTAGCCATACCTAAAAGTTGGTGTTTAGCCTTCTTTGACTAAGACTCTTATTATATATAACACTTACCATTAGCAAAGGATTATAAACTATACTTTTCTGAAGTGCTAATTGTTATAAGCATTATGTGGCCTTATAACCCTTGTAATTAGTGAAGTACCATGAACCGTGTTTTTTTTTTCGGTGCTAATTGTTATAAATATTATGTGTAATTTTTTAATCAAATTACAATGCAGCCCAGTTGCAATGTGCTTTTTGTGTTTTACCCGGATCGATAGTTTGAATCTCCACCGTTCTCGGTTCTTATTTCTTTTAGAGCAAATTATATTTTTGTCCTGTAGCTCACACTCTTCTTCAGGTGTAGTCCAATTTTTTGAAAAACTAATATGGTTGGTCTTGGTGATCTCCAAATCCATAACAGTTGGCCTGTTTAACTAACACTCTTAAATTTTCTATTAAGTCCAATTTTTTAAAATTTGATATGAACTTTTAACATGTTGTTTGGTTAGAACATCTGAATTGTTGTGGTGAATGATAAATAAGACCATTTTACCCTTCTGTATTGTTTCCTACTATTTTAAATGTGAAATAAGACAGGATAAGTGGGTGTGGGTATAGTATGGGGGAGGGGTAGGGTAGGATGGGTAGGTGGGCTGGTTGAGGTGGTGTGGTATAGGACATGGGTTGGTAGGGGTGGATGATGTGTGGGCGGTAGGGTAGGGTGTGTAGGTGGGTAGAGGTAGGGGTGGGTGGGATGGGGTAAGGGTAGGGTTGGAAGGAATGAGCAGATGGGGGTGGATGGTGGTGTGGGGGTAGGATGGGTGAGGTAGCGGTAGGGGTGGGTGAATGGGGGTGACGTATGTAGATAGGGGTGGGTAGATGGTAGGGGTGAGGTGGGTGGGTGGGTGTGACAACCTAAAATTGATATGAGAAAAATCAATAAATATAAGTATAATTAATGTTCAATGTTTATGTATATTGAATACATCATACAAAGGGAAAAAGGGTTAAAAAAGAAAAAAATATGAGAATTTATGTTTTAAGACATTTTTAAGTTTATAATGAAGTATTACTTCATTTGGAGGTTTGATTTAAAGACCCAAGGATAAAAATGGGAATTTTGGATTTCTAAAGAGAAGAAAATAATGATAAATCTTTAAAATTGTATATCTAAAAATGTGTAAAGAATTGGGAAAGAGTCATCAAATAGACTTTTGTATATTTTGATATAACAAGAATATAGGAAAAAGATTCGGGTCATTTGGAGTTATAACGAAGAAGTTATAAAATGGTCAAATTGGCCAAAAAGTGACAAAAATGGTCAAGTACCCTAGTTTGAGGGTCTGTAACGACAAATATTATTAGAATTAGACTTAACTAAGTAAGAAGAGGTTGTAAAGATTATTCTCACCTTTCTAAAGGTATAAGGTTTGTAAAATTTGGATAGTATATGTGAAAGTTATGGTTATGAGAAAATCAGGAAAAAAACTAAGTTAAAGCTGGAGTAATTTTTCTAAGGCATGAACTTAGCTGCTTTTTGGGAATTTTGCACCATCCGATCTAAATCGAAATCAGGGAAATTCTTTGTTCCCGTTTTCTTTCTATTGTGCATATTCTCTAAAGAAAAGAGGATGGTGAGTCTGAGAAGAAGGAAAACACACGCATACATAAGTTGATGTGTGTGTGCGTGCGTTCGAGTTAAGAGATGGGAAAGAGAGATCTATGAGAGGGGTTCGATGCGAAAGAGCGTATGATAGAGATATTAATAGACGATAGAGGAGTTGTTGAACTGGGTTTTTCACGCTACTGTGGCAACCTGCGGTGGCAGTAATGCCGTTTTGGTTGCGGACTTGGTGGTCGACGGCGAGGCTAATGGCAGTAATGGTGGATTTCGGTGATGGATTATGATATCTCACATTTGCACAACCCCAAGCTCTCCAATTTCATAATTTTCTCAAGAAATGAGGGTAACCTTTAAACCCTAAGTAAAAATTTCTGAATATTTGGGGGAAATCAGGAATGCATGTTAGAATTGGAATTGGTTCTTTGATTTCTATTCAATGGTGAAGTTTTGGGGAAATTGTTAGTAATATGGTTGAAAATATGAAACTTGATACTTAGAATATGTTAGATATATTTATATGTGAAAAGAATGATAAGACATCTCTTATAGAGGAGTATGTTTATGTGTATGTGAAAAAAGATGATGGTAAAGTGGTGGAATGGAATTGGACATTCCAACTCTTTTGGGAAAAAATTTGGTATTTTACAAAAAGGACACTAATAGATCATAGAATTGAATTGAAATAACTTTTATGAAGAATTGGTGATATATTGGTGTTAAGCAAATGAGAAATAAAATGTTTTGCAAGAACTTCTATTTATGGAAACTTTATTGTTTCAGTTTTGTCAAAATGGCATAAAAGAGTAAATCGAGAGATGTTTTTGACATCTTAGCAATTAGTAGTGTTTTAGAAGCATGTTAAACATATAGAGTTATTTAAATTACGTGTCAAACTTAATAAATATATAATTAGTCCAAGTGGGACAAAAATGGTTAAAAGTGTCCAACATGATTATTATGTTTTAAGAACCATACTTGACCGTTGAAATGAATTTGGATAATGGTTAGCAGAAATGTGACAAGGATTAGATAAGTGTTATGTGATGAGTTTCGTATTATGTTCTAATTTTTTATATAAATCAATAGAGGTTGAAGGATATTTGGAAGCAAGAAAAGACAAGAGTTGGTGGATTAATGTAGCTAGACATACCTGGCTACCAAGGTGAGTACATGAGGACTTTTCTGGGTACATAGCAACGAGTTTTGCTTTAATGTTAAATGTTTTTATGCTAAATGTTTTATGATTAATAGTCTGACAAATGATTTTCAAAGTTTGAATTAAAAGTACTGCTTTATGTTGAAGAATTGAAATGATTTTTACATGTTTTGAATGATGTTTGTTATAGAAACCAACTTGTGATGAATTGATAATGGTAAACATTTAAATATGAATTAAATGTAAGAAATGTGAAATATGTCCAGACAAGGACCTTACCCGTGAGAAGGGGGTCAACAGACACTACTGAAATGGTACCTCCCGTCGCGAAGTAGTTGTCTTCAACGCGCCCTTATGGATAGATGTGTTCTACTCCATGAAGGGAAAGGGAACTAGCACGTCCCCACGGATAGATTGATTCTATTTCGGGGAGGGAAAGGGATATGAAGAAACCCGTATAAAGCCAAATGATAATAAATTAACCATGAATTATAGTTTGGATAGGCTTGTTAAAAAAGTACTTGAATTATGTTTGCTTATGATGAATTTTTTTTATTTGACATTTTAAGCTAAAGTATTTGAGGTTTTAACAATGAACTTTTGTTTGGATGATAAGTAATTATTTCTGTTTTAATATTATAGCAATGAACTTTTGTTTTGATGTTTTGACAATAAAGTGGAGTTTGCAGGTTTTTGAAAAGAAAGGAAAGGTTTTCTTTATTTGATAATAGCTAATGATATTCAAATTGATTTAAACTCATTGGGTCAAAAACCCATGTATCACACGAGGCATTTATGTCTTACATATTGTTTGTTTTAAAATGTTATGTATTCAGGAACAGGATGCTTGTTAGCAAATGATAGAAGGAAATGACTTAGAAGCTGATATGATGAATGTAGATAGAAAGGATGTTCAGAATATATAGTATCTCAAGTGCAGTATAGTTATGTCATGTAATTGAGAGATGTTATTATTATGGTTTAGAATTCCCTTGTAGTTGTACAATAAAGTTGTGTTATGTCACGTATTGTTTTTGGGTTGTTTAATTGAGTCGAGTCAGTATGGTTTGTCCGTATTGCCCAAAGGTCATGCCGAATTTTCGGTACAAATGTTAGTTTAATACGGGACATAGTTTTGATATGTTTTAAGGCTTTACTATGGTTGCTTTTGATATGAGTTTGTAGCCCCCCTAATGTTGTATAAATACTTTTAAACTTATTTGTTTTATTGGAACCGAAGGTTTTAAATGTTGACTTACATACTAAAAGAAAAGTTTTTGAAAAAATGAAATTTTTATTCACGGTGTATTATAAACTATTAAACCAATTAATGTGTATGAAAGATGAGGTGTTACAGTGAGGTAGCATAGGGTAGATAGGGGATGGGGGTGAGGTGGGTAAGGGTAGGGGTAGGGGTAGAGGTAGGGTTAAGGTGGTGGGTGGGGTAAGTGGATTGGGGTAGGGGTGGGTAGGGTGGGGGTAGGGTGGGATGGGTGGGTTCTGGGGTAGGGTGGGGGATGGTGGGATGAGTGCGGTGGATGTGGGTAGCTTTTAATTTTTTTCAGATATGATTTCACATCTTAATTTTTAAGAGTCATTTGATAAATTAAGAGACTTTTATTCGTATGCAAGTATGCAACCAAACACACTGAATTTGAAAAATTAAAAGTCTGTCTATTAATTTTTTAATTAAAATGCTACCAACCAGGGTCTAAGCGTTAATTATTGTAAGACCCGTATCCTAATTATAACATATACTTAAAATAAGAGTGTTAGGAATTATATGATCATTGGTAGTTATAAAGCTAAGAAAAAATTTAGTTACAATTTCATATGAAAATCAGCATTTTATGTCGTTTTTAGAAAAATCATAATTAATTCTAGAAAAATCGTTTGGACCTCAAACCAGTGCACAAAGTTTACAAATTGAGTCTAGTACAATTACCAAAAATAATAGTAAGCTTGAAAATGACATTATCTATGGTAAAAAATGCAATCTTTACTGATTAGTTCGGAATTGACAGATTAGATAGTCTGTTTTCAAAAATTCATAATAAATCATAGAAAAATCGTATAAATACGTAAAATACATCCCTGGAAAGGTATTGAGATAAATTTCTGGAATATCAAATAAAAACGTGAATTTCATGGGTTTAAAGTCGGCTAAACCAGTCTTGAACAGACTGATTCTAGAAGGTATTAATTTCAACAAAGTTATATTATTAAAATCTTTTGTCAAAAGTGTCATGCCATTTTTTATTCAAGAATTCAAGTATAAATACCCCTCAAAACATCTCATAAACCACACAACTAAATCTCAATCCAATATATAGAGGTTTCTAAGCACTAGAGTGTAAGCAAGTGAGCGGAAGGAAGCTTAAAAGCCTAACGAAGGAGTTATAGATCTCGACGACTGGTCATAAGGTAACTACAACCCTTTCTATAGCTTAATTAGGTATTGTAAAATAGTTTTTGTTAAGAAGTAGAATATTTAATAAGTATAACATATGTTATATTATACTAATTTCTAACAAAAGTAAACAAAAACCTTAAAATGTCGTTATTATAACAATTCGTAATTTCCGAAAATAATACCGATTGATTTACTTACGAGGACGGTGACTAGGCCGATTACTTGGGATCTGGTTGTTGGATTTTCCGAAAGGCTAAAATGCTGAAAGGATCCTGCCACCCCATCTAATCTTCTACCTGACCGTTCTTTACTTGATAAATCATGGAGTATCATATCGGAATTATTGAAGGGTTTAATGATGCGACTATAATATAGTTAAGGATTAAGAAATGATAGATTTATTATTATGTTAACAGTTAAAGTTGAAAGGAAATACAAAGGCGAGAAAGATAAACGATATAGTCAACTACAATCAGGTGAGTCTTCTCACTATACTATAGGTGATATTGCATGCGTAGGAAGGAAGATATGTTAGACTAAGGTGATCTTACCTGTTATGATAATTTTATGAATTATTGCTATGATAATGATTGTTTGTGGACGGAACGGGATAGCCCGCGAGCCAATAGGCGGAACAGGAATAGCCTGCGAGTCATTAGACGGAACGGGAAAAGCCTGCGAGCGATAAGACAGAACGGGAACTGCCCGTGAGTCTTCAGGCGGAACAGGGATAGCCCGTGAGTCTCATAGACATATGAATGGTTATTGTGTGTTGTATGTTATGTGATGGATCGTATGGTATTTTGAAGAACTCACTAAGCTCCGTGCTTACCCTTTCCCTATATAAACTACTGTTTCAGGTACATCAGGTACAATGGATGGCAAGGCGTGACGTGTATACACTGTGCTGCTTTATTGGAGGACTATTTTTGAATTAATATTCTGCTATATTGTGATTTCGTTAACTTCTGTTAATCCTTGGGTGTTTTCATTAAACTTATAAGTTATGGAATTTTATGAAAATTAATTAAGTGGCTTTTCTTATATTGAAGTTTTCGTTTAAAAATTTTTAAATTTACTCAAAAATTTTGGGATGTTACAATTATAGTAAATTTATTCAAGCAAAAAGTTCTTAATACAAAAACTACTTACTTCAACTAACATTTAGAAGCTCTTGTCTATTAGTTATTATATTATTTTACACATTTAAAAGCTAACAACAAGTTTTTCCGAACTACCAACTAATTTTGTCAAACACACCATAAGTTTGAAATAAATAAGATAATTTCACTCCACCTAACAACAAATTAGGCTTCATCACAACCACAAGTATCACAGGTATTCTTGATGGAGCACTTTTTGCATTCTCCTCTGTTAGTGTATCCCACATTGGTGCGACACGGTCTTATGAGTTTGTATATATGTTGGAGTCTCCCCTCTCTCCACAAGGGCTTTTTTGGAGAGACACTGTTGGGCTCCACATATATTTACATGGTATCAGAGCCAGTGTCCCGCACCCTGTAACCTCATCGAGCATATGTCTCTGAGGGGGAGTGTTAGTGTATCCCACATTGGTGCGACACGGTCTTATGAGTTTGTATATATGTTGGAGTGTCCCTTCTCTCACTACTAGATAAAGGGGTATTTAGCCACGAAAAATAGACACGTAAATTTTGCGTGGTTAAATAACCACGCAATTACAACGTATCTGTTACACAACCTGAGACCCCAAATTTAGACACGCATTTGTGACGGAACGACAACGCATCAGAAATTCGTTTTTGTTGCGTGGAAAAATTAAGAACGCGATAGCCACGTAGTGATTGAATGTGTGGTTAATATATATAAATGGAAAACAATAAATAAAGTGTGGTTATGGCGTGGCAAAATAGCCACGCAACTACCACGAACAATAGTTTAAAGTATCAGGAAAAGGGCTGGTGGTTATTGCGTGGTTAAATAGCCACGCATCTACCACGACAACATAAAATCGAAAAAATTAGGAGCCACGATTCGAACCCTGGTCTCCTCTGTTGGGGGGGGGGGGGGAAACATCAACTACCACTTCGCCTATAAGCCTCATCCGTTTATTATTTCCCTTTATTTCAATATAACCCTTTCAAATAATAATTATTGTTGTTGTTGTTGTTGTTGTTATTATTATTATTATTATTATTATTATTATTATTATTATTATTATTTTCGTTTATGTTTTCGTTTTATTGATTATATCGTTTTGGGCTATAAACCTCATCCGTTTTTGTTTTATTGTTAATATTATTAATATTATTATTTTTTCGTTTTCGTATTACTTTTTTCGTTTTCGTTCAATATATCCCTTTCGTATAATTATTATTATTATTATTGTTACTATTATTATTGTTGTTGTTATTATTATTATTATT
Organism: Cichorium intybus; assembly: GCA_023525715.1. Classification (NCBI taxonomy): domain Eukaryota; kingdom Viridiplantae; phylum Streptophyta; class Magnoliopsida; order Asterales; family Asteraceae; genus Cichorium; species Cichorium intybus. The sequence continues at coordinate 17,554,672 of CM042012.1, forward strand.
AGTCTCATATTTTTATTATTATTGTTAATATTATTAATATTACGTGTGTGTGTGTGTGTGTGTGTCTATGAATATGAATGTATGCACATCAATGTGTTGGTGTGTTAAAATCACAAGTGCTTATACACTTTGAAAAGATAACGTTTGAAATGAACAACGGGTTTGGAAGGTGTACACACTTGTGTGTAAGTCGAATTTACGTATAAACGGAGAAATATAAAGATAATAAAGTATAATAAGGATGTACAAAAAATGAACCCAAAAAAATAATTTTTGGCCTTCAAAAAACGAAAAATACAAATACAGTCATGACTATTGCGTGGTTAATTAACCACTCATTAACCACGCACTGTCTAGTTGTGTGGTAAATGCGTGGTTAATTAGCCACGCAATAACCACAAAGATTTTTGTATTTTTCGTTTTTTGAAAGGTAAACATTATTTTTTTGGGTTCATTTTTTGCACATCCTTATTATACATTATTATCTTTATATTTCTCGGTTTCTACGTAAATTCGAGTTACACATAAGCGTGTACACCTTCCAAACTCGTTATTCATTTCAAGTTTTATCTTTTCAAGGTATATATGTCTTTTAATACACCAACACATTGATGGACACACACACTCATACTGATATACACTCATTCTCATATACACTCATACTTATACTCGTACTCATGCACACTTATATAAACACACACACACACATACACTATTTCTATCCCTCTAATCAATATCCATGCTCAAACAATGTGTGAGTTTATAGGTATAAGTATGTATGTGTGTAAAGTATATGTATAGGTGTGCGTGTGTGTCTATGAGTATGAATGTATGCGCATCAATGTGTTCGTGTGTTAAAATTACAAGTGCTTATACACCTTGAAAGGATAATGTTTGAAATGAATAACGGGTTTGGAAGGTGTACACGTTTGTGTGTAAGTCAAATTTACATATAAACTGGAAAATATAAAAATAATAAAGTATAATAAGGATGTACAAAAATTAAACCAAAAAAAACAAAGTTTGGCTATCAGAAAACGAATAATACAAATAAACTCGTGGCGATTGCGTGGTTAATTAACCACGCACCGCCTGGTTACGTGGTAAATGCGTGGCTAGTTAACCACGAAATATTTTAATAATTGTTTTCCCATTTCTTTTATATATATATATATATATATATATATATATATATATATATATATATATATATATATATATATATATATATATATATATATATATATATATATATATATATATATATATATATATATATATATATATATATATATATATATATATATATATATATATATATATATATATATAAATATATATATATATAGATTTTCGTGGAGGATGCGTGATTAATAAAGCTTTACATGTTGTACCTTATGCTTTAAAATATATACCGTGTCTCGTTGTTGTTGCGTGGCTGTTTAGACACGGAATAGCCACCAACATTTAAATGAAAATAAAGAAAAGGGTTTTAACCCTTCTCACGTCCCGCTCATTTCTTCCCGCTCATAGTTTTCATATGTTTTAAGGCTTTACTATGGTTGCTTTTGATATGAGTTTGTAGCCCCCCTAATGTTGTATAAATACTTGTAAACTTATTTGTTTTATTGGAACCGAAGGTTTTAAATGTTGACTTACATACTAAAAGAAAAGTTTTTGAAAAAACGAAATTTTTATTCACGGTGTTTTATAAACTATTAAACCAATTAATGTGTATGAAAGATGAGGTGTTACAGTGAGGTAGCATAGGGTGGATAGGGGATGGGGGTGAGGTGGGTAAGGGTAGGGGTAGGGTAGAGGTAGGGTTAAGGTGGTGGGTGGGGTAAGTGGATTGGGGTAGGGGTGGGTAGGGTGGGGGTAGGGTGGGATGGGTGGGTTCTGGGGTAGGGTGGGGGATGGTGGGATGAGTGCGGTGGATGTGGGTAGCTTTTAATTTTTTTCAGATATGATTTCACATATTAATTTTTAAGAGTCATTTGATAAATTAAGAGACTTTTATTCATATGCAAGTATGCAACCAAACACACTGAATTTGAAAAATTAAAAGTCTGTCTATTAATTTTTTAATTAAAATGCTACCAACCAGGGTCTAAGCGTTAATTATAGTAAATTTATTTGATTACACCATGTCCTTTTCTAAATCCCTTATGTTTGAATTTTTGCAGCTTAATGTAGGCTTTGGTGGTTCTTGTATATGTATGGAAAAATTAAAGGAACTGGGATGGTGGATTAGTTAGAAAAGGGAAGTGGGTATGTTTGATTAATGAAGCTGCGAAATAATAAAAGAAACAGACGGTGAGTATCAAAATAAAGAAAGGAAGGGTGTAGGATTTCAATTGTTTTAAATGCATTGATTTTTCCTCGGCAAAAAAATCAATCCACAGAAATTTATAAAAAATAGACAAAGTTTTCTCCCCAGTATTCTAAATAGTACGTCAAGTCTCCTAAATTGATGAGATACCACGACGCACATACGCATGCCTCTTAGACCAAAGGGAGCCGTAACCACTTATCTCAAGGGGTTTGAGTGTTATGTAGGCGCCACCTCACTTTCCCCTTACTAACCCCTCACCCCTTCAATTCTAGGAAATGATAACCTCTCACTCACTTTTTTTATATAAATAAATAATAATTACTTTAACATAAATAAAACTAAAATTACCAAATAACATTTAATTAAAACGCACAAACATTACAAATTTTAAATTACCAAATAACATTTAATTAAAACGCACAAACATTACAAATTTAAAATAACATTCTTCGAAAGGTTGGTGAAATTTTCACCACTTCCCACGCTTCGTAGAGCAAGAACTCCGCATTTTGTGACACCCGATACTCGTGTAGCGCTTGTCCAATGACCTCATATCGGTTATTCCGGGTTGTCGGTTCGCCGATAGGTTTAAGTAAATTTGGTGAAAGTTTTTTAGTTGCACCGACATTGACCTCCACTTGTTGTGAAGTTGATGCCTGCTACGAAAAACTGAATCCTCCTCCCTTGTATTGTTATACAATTCCTCAACACGTTCCCAAAATTGACGGCCATTTGTTACTACCTCTTGAGTAATGGTGAGGAAGGCGGTTGTCAAACCTGCTTCTTCATGTACTAGTCATCCCCTATGATTATTTCTATTTTCGTTGCCAGCCGTTTTCTATAAAACTTTGTAGCTTGTTTTGTATTGTATAGGAAGTTAAGAAAGAAATGTGTGAATTTTAAATGTGGTAGAAAGGGTATTTATAGTTGGGTAAATTATTAATTTTGTTTTTTTTAATTTAGCCGTTAGATATAGCGGTTGGGGGGGGGGGGATTTGCAAAACTGATCAAACTCAAGGGGGCAAAAGGAAAACATTTTTGTGTTTCACGTACAGGGTTTGAACCCCAAACACTCGACTTCACCGCGGTACACCAACCAACTGGGGCGGTGTTACCGTGCGGTGTTTGAATGCCACATCGGACACCGCCTTGTGCGGTCTTACGGCTCCGGTTAGTCTTACGGTGCTTTAATTTTCTGCCGTCAAACTTGTCGCTGCATTCGTTCTTCCTTCTTCGTCCTCCTTCTTTCTCCTTTAACTCTCTAATCATGTGGTAAGTGATCTCAATTTTCTTTTTGTGTCTGATTCTAATAATTCCAAAAAAACAAAAACTACACAACATATGTTCCTTTTACAATGTAGGATTCTCTATGTGATTGATGTTGTAAATTCTATATATATTTTTCTAATATTTTAAAACAAAATTTCAAATTTTATATGTATCTTTCAGATTCTTTGTATGTGATTGATTCTTTAAATTCTAAATATTTAATCATGAACTCGTATTTGTCTGATTTTTTGTCCAATTCTCAGAAAGATATTTAATCATTGAAAAACGAACTTTTTAAAAGTTTTTTGTTTTTGAATTTGAATTCCATCTATACTTATAGAGAAAGAAATAATATGTAGCCTATGGATTCTTTGAATTTCTATACATGTGTGAGGTTGATTACTGTAATCTTCACAACTTATGAAGGAAATTAAGGATTTAGTCATCTACGATTAATAATAAATATTAAACCATAATCTTCATAGTGTATGATTCCATGTGTATGTGTCTGATATTGTAAAAATTGATTCCACGGATGAGAATGAATTCATCAAGTCCTACGAGACAAATGAAGAACTCTATATAGCTAACTCCAAATTTGAATCATATGGTGAATGACTAAAGAGTGTACGCGATTATTATTACTCTAAAGGATATTGTGTATATATTCGAGATTCAAGGAAAGATAAATATGTCACATTGCATTATGATCGAGGCGGTTCCTACCCGTGATAGATTGTGTATCGGAGATAAAAAGAAGAAGAACATCGGATCTCGTTTGATCAAATGCCCCTTCCAGATTATAGGTAAGAAGGGAAATGATGGTGCTTGGGTACTTAAGGCAAAAAACATGACTCACAAGCATGAACCGTCTACTAATATCTCTAGGCATCCATTATCTCGTCGATTATCACCGGATGACGCACAAAGTGTCGAAAATATGACGCTTTCTGGCATACCTCGAAGACAAATTCTTTCTTCTTTGCGTCAGAGAAACTAAAACCTTCTAACAGTCTCTCGGACTATATACAATATGAAGGAAAAACCCCGCAAAGAAAAGTTGAAAATCGATCAATTGTTAGTTCCTTATTCGATTAAACTGGCCGAAGTCTTTTCAAATATCTTTGTGATGGATTGCACATACAAAACAAACAAATATAACATGCCTCTCCTTGATATCATTGAGGTTTCATGCTTTAATACCTCTTTTTATTCCGGGTTTCTTTTTCTGTAAAAAGAGGATGAAGATAGTTATATTTGGGTGTTAAGTGCGTTTAATAAGACTCTTGAAATCGTGAACCGTCTGTGATTATGTCTGATAGAGATTTTGCATTAATGAATGTTATAAAGATGGTATTTCCGTACACGAGAAACCTTTTGTGTATATGTCATATCGAAAAGAATGTTTTGGCAAATTGCAAGAAGCATTTTGCACATGCTGAGGAGTTTGATATATTTAAGTCAAGTTGGAATAATGTAGCATATTCAACAACAACAACAACTATTTTGTAGCATAATTGGGGCGAATTTGAGTTATTGTATCAGGAAAAAAATGTTGCAATTGAGTATATAAAAACGCATGGTTGCGTTGGAAAGAAAATTTTGTTAGTGATTGGACAGAAAATCATTTGCATTTTGGTAATCGTTCATCTTCAAGGGCTGAAGGTGCTCACGCCAAACTCAAATTGTATCTACAAGTGGCTTTTAAGAAGTTAAAGAAAACATTTGCCATGCAATCAAACATGAATTCAATGAGCTTAAAGGAAAACTTGCAAGTGAGAGAATCCAAGTTCTTCATAAGTGTAATGTGCCTGTTTTTAGAGAGCTTTCGTATCATGTATCTCATATTGCATTAAAGGAGATACATACGCAATATGAAATATCAAAATGGTAATATTTACAAAAATAATTTTTTTACATTGTTACATTACATTAATTTTTACATTAACCTTTAATTACTATTTGCTTTTTTAGGTACAATGACTCATTGCACTGGTCATTTTATGCAACCATGAGTCTTCTTTGTGCTTACAAGATAAAAGATTTGCAAAGAATGACACTTTCATTGGATCTCATTCATCTACATTGGAGGATTGATACATTGCGCCTATATTTAGAAGATCACTCACAATGATGGCAACAACAAATTTGATAAGTTGCTTAGTGAGTTGTCTTCTAGATACCAAATGTGGCCTCTAAGTAAGAAAGAATTTGCTACTTCTATGATTATTAAACTTCTGAGCGAATCGGATACGTTTTTTGAGCCCATGATTCGTCTACCAAGGGGTAAAGCTCCAAAATCAAAAAGGAAAAGAGGAATAACTTCTACTACACGAGATCCTTCTAGATTTGAGCTTGTGGAATCATCACAAACACCAAAAACTTCAGCTTCTACTCATGTCTTCCAAATGAATAATGAAAACAACTTACATGATCTAAATGCATATCCAACTTTTCCAAATATGACATATCATATGAGTAGTTTGAATATTCGATATACATTAGTTTGATCTTTTGTTGATTGACATTTTATTGTGGTATGATAGACATTATTTTGAAGTTGTATTTTTTTGGGTTAAGTAGTTGCTTGTGTCATAGTTTTATCTAATTAATATGTTTCTAATTTATCTTAAAAGAAGAATTGGTGGTGTAAAAATGACAAAAAAAGAAAATAATAATAATAATCAAATTGAGGGGTATAAATGCTAAAAAATTTGATGGCGTAAAGAATGAGAAAAAATAGGTATAAAACATCAATATTGTCAATATAAATGAAGAAATATTGGGTTAAAGAAAGAAGTTACGATCGAATTCAGCAACTAGAATAAAAACATTTAATGAAGGATATATTTGTCCATTTATTAGAAAGTGGATGAATACATAAAAAGCTGCGGAAATATCAATTCTCTTGTTTTAAGTGGACTAAACTTTATGTTGGTTTCGGACACAGATTGACAAACTCGTTGGAACCGTATGATTCAAAATTGTTATCTTTTCTTTGAACTCATAAATATATGCACTTAACAAACCTATTGTTGTTGTCAATAGTCTCTTGATCAAGTGGTAAAAGCGTGATTTTTTCTTTTGAGGTTGAGGGTTCAAGTCTTCCAAAAAATCTAGACGGAACTAGAAATAGTTAGGATTACGATTGATTTATCGTTAAAAATAAACATTTTATTTATTAGTTTTAATTAGGTCCAAAATTAGTATTGTTTTTAGTATATTTGTTTGTTATAAATATAATATTTTTTATTCTTTATGATTACCGGCCTCAAATATAAAATATTATACGAGGTTTAGAACCCTTTCATTTGTTTTGTTTTTAGTGATTTTTTATTCAAATATCTAATATGCTAAAAAAAATCTATTTTTCTTTTGAAGTAAATCGAATGAAAACATTATTTTATGTAATTAAATTGTTACCATACTTTATTGATATATATGAGTATTAGATTCAACAAACTTTTGGATTTCATACATGTCATTTTTCAAAATAAGACTCAAATACTTCATATGTATCTCGTTTGGCTAAGATCAAAATAATATGATGATTATCAATAAAATAAAAACTAAAATTTTGGCCAAATATACTAAACTTTTGCGCTTCTTCTACAAGAATAATGGGTGATTGATATGTATTTTTATATATTCATTGAGATGTATTTTAAATGGATTTCACCATATATCAAAAAGAATCGGTTTGTTAATTTTGAAAGACATGTGCGAAAAGTAAAAAAAATTGCCCTCAAATATAGTTTTTTTATATAAAAAACAAAATTAGTTAATACTACGATAATATTTGACACTTAATAAACTATTAGAAATGATAAGCGATGAATTTAAAACAGAAAAGTTGTGTTATTAACAATTGAATGAATACGTCAGCATCGGATTAATGACGAATTAGCTACGAAAAGATCAAAACATTATATAATATTTTGTTTTATTTATTTTATTGTCTAACAACCAACATCAACCTAATAAGAACCCTACTGGATGCCTTTATGCACCCACATATTCTGGTTTTATATAGATTGTTTCAGAGGTTAATTATTATAAAAATGTACTTTTTACGTGTTATTCATGTTTATATATATATATATATATATATATATATATATATATATATATATATATATATATATATATATATATATATAGTCGATTAAAACATAAGATTTAAAGAATTATGATTCCATCCGATGGAAATCCAAGTGTCAATAATGATGGCTACATCATGCCGAGAAAGGAAGAATAATATAGTTTAGTACAGATATTTATTAGTAAAGTTTGAAAAAAGTGGTTTCCTTTTCTACAAATTGAGCACAATTTCTTATCTCGACTTCAACCATGGCTGACGTTCAAGGGTACTTCATCCTCTTTCTCATAGGTGCCATATCTATCATCTTGATACGGGCGCTATTCAAGTTGAGTAGTGTTAAGCCTAAAACTCCCCTTCCTCCGAGTCCATTTGGCCTTCCAATCATCGGGCATCTCCACCTCCTTGGTCCCAGTCCTCATCAAGCTTTCCACAAGCTTTCTGTCCGATATGGACCAGTTTTTCGACTCTTTCTGGGCTCCAAACCCTGTGTTGTTTTTGGTTCACCGGAAACAGGGAAAGAGCTGTTTAAAACGTATGATAATGTCTTTTTAGACAGACCCTATAACTCATCCATGGATTATATCGCCTACGGAGGACGTGGCTTCATCTTTGCTCCTTACGGACCTTACTGGAAGTTCTTGAAGAAAATTGTCGTGTCAGAACTCCTCAACGTTAAAACACTCGATTCCCTCCTTCCAGTCAGGCACGACGAAATCAATCGCTTTTTAAGATATTTATCAGAGAAGGCCAAAGTTGGGGAGTCGGTGGAACTTGAAGGAGAGCTTATGAAGATGACGAACAATATTATATCACGAATGCTTATGAGCAAGAGGTGTTCAGACGAAGAAGACGATGCAGGGGACATAAAGAAGATAGTTACCGACATCGGTGAACTCATGTTTGCGTTTAACCTTTCAGACCATATATGGTTCCTTAAGAATATAGATTTACAAGGAATTAGAAAAAGGTCGAAGGATATTCGTGGAAGATTTGATGCCTTGATAGAAAATATCATGGAGAAACATGAAGAGGCAAGAAAGCGGAATGAGAAAGCAGAAGTTAAAGACTTGCTCGACCTCTTACACGATATTGCAGAGGATGAGAACATGGAGATAAAGATGACCAGAGACAACATTAAAGCCTTCATTCTGGTAACATCAGTAGATCATAATTCAACGTTTTTAATGTCTTTATATTTGCATCTACTAACATATATATGTTCCGATTCAGGACATATTTGGTGCAGGAACAGACACTTCTGCCATTACCACCGAGTGGGCTTTGGCGGAACTAGTCAACCACCCGAACATAATGAAAAAAGTCGTAGAAGAAATCGACCAAGTCGTCGGAAAAGACAGACTTTTACAAGAATCCGACATACCAAACCTTCCTTACCTCCAAGCAATTGTAAAGGAATCACTACGGCTTCACCCCACAGCCCCAGTGGTTCAACGAATTTCAACAGAAGATTCCATTATCGGAGGTTACCATATTCCAAAAGATACTATTATTTTTTACAACATATGGAGCGTCGGCCGAGACCCAGCCTACTGGGAAAACCCACTTGAATTCAAGCCTGAAAGATATGAAGAGAATCAGTTGGATGTGAGAGGACAACACTTTCAGTTGTTACCATTTGGAAGTGGGAGGAGGATGTGTCCAGGGACATCGTTAGGGCTGATGGTGGTATATGTGACTCTTGGTCGTATGGTTCAGTGCTTCGATTGGAAGGCTGGAAAAGATGGGAATTTAACAACTGTTGACATGGAAGAAGGTATCGGGATTACACTTCCTAGAGCTAACCCTTTGGTTTGTGTTCCCGTTGCACGACTTGATCCACTCCCTTTTTCTATGTAATATGTCACACTTCTATCTTGACTTGCAACAAGTTTGTTTGTTTTATCGGCCGATTATCCGGTCTTAAGTTTGAACTGTCGTCAACGGTAATTTCTTTGATGTATGTATTTTATATTTTTGGCTAAAAAATCTTAGAGTATTAAAAACGTTCACATGTTATGAGAGAATGTTATTAAGCATTAATTTCAGTAATTTTGAGTCCGACATGATTATTGGTTCTCTTAATCTTATGATTTTAAAATTTTAATATATTATCTTGTGAGAAGCATTTCCACTTTGTCAATGCCTCAATGGACAAAAAGTATACTAAAGTATTTCCATTGCTTCTTTTTGGTGGGTGGTATAAATTAAATCTAGGCGGCGGCTACAAAAGTAGATGTATTTCAAATACTAAGTAAGTAGAAGTTTTTTACATTTATTTAGAATACAAAAAGAAAAGTATATGTATTTCAAATCAACTTGCAGATGCCAACACCATTACAACGAAGAACCTCGTCGGTAAAATCAGAAGTCAGAACACGATACCCGACATCAAAAGTTTGAGATACACTCCAACCTTCCCCTGGGGGAATAAAGCTAGCATCGTTAGAAGGAATCAACACACCGTCTTCAGGTTGAAACCCATAACGATCAACGAGAGGCCCATATACCTCATATGCGGGCTCATTGCCAGCAATGTTCGCCATTGGAGTATTGAAAAAGAGATAGGGAAGAAGAAGAAAACAATGAAAGGGAAAAGAAAGAAAACGCAAAGAGGAAGAGAATGGAAACGAGAAGAATTGCAACAAATAAATACAGAAAATAAGGAAAGTCCTTAAAAGATAAGGAAGAGAGAGAGAGAGAGAGAGAGGCGGGAAATTCAGAACTTTCTCAATTATGAAAACTGACACGGATCACGTCACTCACATTAGCTATAATTACGCAAACTAACTCGGGAAGCGAACCGCCGTAACCTAAGTCTAGAGTGTCAAAGCTGGGCAGCACCCAACACTTTGACTACCAGACTGAGGGGACTTGATAACGTATCATAGCGATACGACCAACAGCGCGACGGCACGGTCGAATCACCCCAGAGCGCCAACCAGCGGCCAGGGCTAGACAACCTGCCCAGCTGGCTAGAATAATCCTCCGGCCGCTGCCTAGACCGACAAGTACGCTATTCCCAGGGCCAGCTATCAATCCGCCCAACGCGAATGTGACGCCTAACCTGGGACAGTCTGCCATGCGGACTATCACTGACAAACAACCAATGTAGTGCACGAGCCCCTACCTGTTCGGCCTAATAAGCCAATTGCAGACGATTACAGAAGATCGACCAATGAGTACAAGGGTCTGCTGTCGAGTTGACACCATGGGCCCCAAAAAGGTTATGCCCCCTCACATGTACGTCGATATATGATGATCGGACCACATAGGAAGATCATCATCGAATATCGAGCTCTCACCTTCAACTACGCACCTTTCTTTCAGTTTTACCCCGACCACCGTTCTAAGTTAACCGTCACTACTACAAAACACGTTATAGGACTCGGTTAAATCAATTAAAAAACCTGGTTTTCAACCGGGTTCTATGTCAGGCGAGTCCTATGTAAAAAATGAAATATAACCCGGTTTTAAAACCGGGACCTTTTACTCTTGAAAGAACCTGGCTTTAATTAGAAAAACCGGGACATATAAGGAGAATATAAAGCCCGATTCCTTATTAATAAACCGGGTCCTATCATTAAAGTAGAATTCAACAAATTCATCCACTAGTTTATGACAATCGATTCATCAACCCACAATATTATCACTTACAGTTTATATAAGTCAATTTATAATTCAGAAATCCGTAAAAATGAAATCCTTCATTAATAATCAAAATATTAAAATACAACAAAATTGATTAAAGTGACACTGAATAACTACGCCCATAAATTGTTGCATCAAATACAAGAGGTAATATTGCAATGATAAAAAAAATAGGTTGTTTGAAACTGTTAATCTCCAAAAACATGAAAATACTAACATATCATATGATCTATATACGTTGCATAACCTTTAATTCCCCAAGCTCTTCATTACCTATACCTCTAATAGCAAATAGATCGTGCCTTGGAATTACGCTGTCAGCGCCTACAAGCAACAAAATCAAAGATTAGAATATGTTTCCATGATTAATAGTTCATATAAAATCAAAAATATTTATATTTGAGCTTGAACTCCTCTGTTTTAATTCAAAACTTCTAAAAACTTGTATGTAACCGGAAAACGTAAATAAGTAAACATCTATATATAAAATCCCTAAATTAGCATGAAGTTGAGCACATGATTATCATAACCACATTAAACAAGGAGATCAATAGAGAAAAATTCATTAGCAGCAAGGTATTGAAGGATAGCCAAGGTAAATTGAAGCACCAGTATTCTCCGGCTTTCACCGACACGCAAGGATTCCCCTGTCATTAAAATAAATACAATAATTTGCTTTAAGAATTCATATTACTCTAAGTATTCAACATACATATAAGTCTAGTTTTCTTTGTTCTATTAGGTTCCCACCAATTTGCTGTTACAATTGTGTAGTTTTCTTACCTTTCCTCATTGGTTGTGCATGATGCCTTTTTCTCCATGAATGCCAGACCCACATCAGAAGAACTCCCAGAAAGAAAAACTACTGGTAAGATAATTTTGATGTTGGCTCTTTACTTCTCATAAACTGATGTAGCAATAACAATAACAATGAAACAAGTAATTTTATATGGTGAGATATTACATTATAGCAGATGGTAGATATTTCATAAAGCTCATACAAGGTCGATTACTGTTATAAGATCATTACCTAATTTCTATGAAGCTATTCTTGCAAAGATATCATGGTTGTTATTGTTGTCTGAGTAGACTCTGATGTCCAAAAGTTCATTGAACCAAAGCACGCAACCACTTCCTTTACCTCTAATGTGTGTATTTGCATAAGCCATACAAGTAGAATTCTTCAAGCATTTTTCTTCACATTCTTTCCCCATCATGTTCATGTTAAACCATGAAGTCTGTGTCCGACAATTTTACATTAAAATACTTTATAAACCCATCCAATCTAATTTCAAAGTTCAATGGTGTTCGTCTCACATATCCATCCAACCAATCTACACCCTGCTAATCTTGTGAGCTACAAAACGTTCCACATATAAATCATCACGTCAATGACGAATGAAAATGAACAGACATTTTTTAATCTAAAGAACAAGGAAAAACTTGTTTTCGTAAAATTGAAATCAAAAAGCAAATACCTCTGAAACCTAACCTCACCAACTCTAATCTACGATTCAAATACATATATAATAGAACTCTATCATAATCCTTTAAAAGAAATCAAGCCAACTGAAAATCTGAGACATAATCACTGATTATAAGATGCAACTAACGGTATAAAAAAACAAATCATACCTGAAAATCACGCTGAGGAGTATTAGGGTTAGAAAATTGTCCCAGGTCATATTAGGTTTTTGTTGAATTAAAGAGGATCGAGGGGCTAGAATTCGCTTTTGCCTAAAAACCCCAGACCCCAAAATTTCAACAATATCGAATATCAAACTACGTTAGATGTAATCCTTTGAGAGCTTAGCGAATAAGAGAGATTAAGAGAGTCGGAGAAAACGAGAAACGTACAGCACACATGAAGCAAGAGGCTTCAGAGTTCATAGACCAGACCATCAGTGGAGGAGTGCAGTTGTTATTCGAAAAGCTTAATGGTTGACGCCATTGCTTGCTGGAGAGGGTGAAATAGAGAGCTTATGTAAGAAGGATTGGGGAAATTAGAAAATTCGGTCTCATGGAATTGGAGTCATACGGATGTAAATAGTAGGGATGAGCAAAACCGAACCCTGAAACCAAGAAACCGAAAAAAACCGACAAAATCAAAACCGAAAAACCGAAACCGAAGCGGAAACCAGTGGTGCGGTTTTGATTTTTAAAAAACCGAAACTGGCGGTTCGGTTTCAGTTTGTCTTGTCAAAACCGACCCACAGGAACCGAACCGACCCAATTACGCGAAAACCGACCCAATAAACCGAACCGACCCAAAATATTAACCTATTTACTATTTATTTATTATTTACTGATTTAATAATTAATAATCTAAAATATCCCAAATAAGCTACGCGACTACGCCTTCTGTGTTTCACTCTTAGTCTCTTACAGTTTCACGATACGCAATCTGTAACTCGTCTGGAACGAACGGCCAAACCCTAAATTGGAGAGACGGAGACGCCGCCCGTCGGGAACTCGTCTGGAACGCCCTCGCCTGTCGGGAACTCCTCTCACAGTCTCACACTCGTCTTGAACTCCAAACCAAACGGTACGCAATCTGTAACTCGTGTCTGATTTTAGATTAAATTGAACTCGATATCTTGAAGTCTTGAACTCGATATCTTGAAGTCTTGAACTCGATATCTCTAATTTTTATGCCTCACAGTTCTGTAATCGTGTCTGATATCTAGATTAACTTGAAGTTGAAATCGTGTCTGATATAAGAGTTGCTGGAAAATGGGTTCAAAACCGACCCACGGGTTTAAACCCAAAACCCACGAAACCGTGGGTTCAAACCGAAACCGACCAGAAACCGACTAGAAACCGAAACCGACGGTTTCTAAAAACCAGAAACCGAATTGAACGGTTTGGTTTCGGTTTTGGGTCTAAAACCGACCCAAACCGACCCGTGCTCATCCCTCGTAAATAGTTTAGAAGAGGGAAGTCAATTAAGGTTAAAAAAACTAGCGGGAAAACGAAAAATTTGTATGGAGGGAAACAAAATTTCATTAGAATGTGGGAAATGAAATTTCCAGCCAAAAGACCCGGTTTATAAAAAATGGGCTTATTAATTTGAACATGTGCCCCAGTTCTTTCCTTTTAACCGAGCCTTATTGCACTTTTCTTTATAAAACCCGGTTCTTGCATAATAAAACCCGGTTTTTACAGAAACCAGTCTTATATAGCGTGTCCTATTTGCCTTTCTATAGTAGTGACCCTCCCGGGACCTCCTCCGGAGAGCGACTAATGGTTTCCTTCATTGTGACTCTAGGTGAAGCGATATATTGTCAAGCGAGCGTCTCCTGAGTACCGAGTCGCATCAACGATAATATCAATTGTATATATATGACGGCTAACTCGTTTCAACATCAACGGACGAAACACGTTAAGTTTGATATTCACTTTGTTTGAGACAAAGTTGTTGTTGGTCACACTCATGTTCTTCATGTCCCGTCGCAGCACCAGTTTTCACACATCTTCACCAAAGGCTTTCCATTCCCATTGTTTTCTGATTTCCGGTCTTAGGTTGAGGATCGGAGAACCTCCTACTCAAACTGCAGGGGTATATTAGTGATACATATGTTTATGGTAATATATTCAAGGCAAATATTGCATCCATTACACACTTGGTACAATTGATGATGACCAACGATAGAAGATCCTTAAGGATGATTTAATTAGTATTAAGATATAATAACAGATCAACAAATTCTGACACACATGTATTTTCTTTAATAGTACAATCAGACCGATTGAGTATGCTCTTTAATCATCTAACTATAATCTTTCAAACACATAATATGGTATTAAGACAATTTTTGTGCATCTATAGTTAGTGGAAGGTGTATGATAGATTATTGCATGCTATCCCTATTTGTCGACAATCGATGTGAAACTTGAAGATGACCCACAATAATATTAAAACAAAAATCATACGACATGTTCAGCCAGCTAAGCCATTTGATCCAAATCGATTCTATGTTATTATAGAAATCAATATCCCTTGACGTGTTTCCAAAATAAACAACAACACTAAGGTCAATTAATATGGTCTCTCGAAGAAAAATTGAAATAATAGGGCCGATGAAACCTAAAGATTAGGTGAAGAATTAATGTATTTAGGTATCCCTTTAACAACCTCTCGCAAAAGAATAATCGAATCTAATCCGCCCATCTTGAAAAATCTCACCATAGTTACACCATAGTTACAGTCTATAAGTCCTGATCTCCTTAAATTACCACCATGCTGATGTATTAAACCTTGCAACATTAGCGAACAATATAATAGTGCCAATTTTAATCTCAAAGAGATTTTGTTTAAACTAATTTTCATAACTTTAATAAGTCGAGTGAAAGAAAATTGAAATTGATCCTTGTTTTCTTACATGCTAGATAAACATCTACAACATGTCTGCATTTGTGGAATATCCAACAAATGATAGAGTTATCCTACCCATGTATTTGTTGGGTTAGGTGTCTAAGCCATGACTAATAATTAGTATTTATCTAATTAATAGTAGCACAGTCCATTTGGGTTGCCCTCATGGCTGGAGGTTTGGTATAAAATTCGGTAGAGAGAAAGATTGATTTATTATGAGATTAATAAATCAACATAAATTAAATATATGGTTTATTAATATATTAAAGTCATAATATATTAATTAGAAACTATATTAATTAATTAGAAACTATATTAATTAATTAGAAATTAATCTGGAATTAATTGGATTTAATTCGGTGATTAATTTAATTAATTAAAGGTGCAGGGACTGAAACTGTAATTATTCAATAATTGAGTAAGTGGCAGTGTGAGAGTGACCAGTGAGTGTCGAAATTATATATGGATATATATATATATATATATATATATATATATATATATATATATATATATATATATATATATATATATATATATATATATATATATATATATATATATATATATATATATATATATATATATATATCGAAATTGATAAATAAAGATAAATAGGAGTTTGAATTATAAGATAAAAGGTTTATCTTATTTGAATTCAAATAGGTTTATCTTTAAGGCTTATCAACTGGTCATCTGGAAACTATAAATATGGGTCCCTGGGCACTCATTATTTTCGCCACTTTCAATACTCTCTCTAAGATTTTCGATTCCATAAACCTCTAGCTTGGGTGTGACTTCCATTTGAGGCAAGAAATTTCTGTTGCTTAGTTTCCAAGAAACACTAAAAGGGTCAGGTTTTCTATTTTGTTTCTTTTAGTTAATTTCTTGTGGCCTTTAGGTTTTATTATATGTTCAATTAGAAGAAAACATAGATCCTCATAGGTTGCATGTGAACTTAGGTTATTTAGTTCATGGTTTGTAGAAAACCTTTCAGTGGTATCAGAGCCTGTTCTTGTTTTCTTGTTGAATAGTTATAACTGTTTAGGGTTTAATGCTTATAAACCCTAATTTTTCCATGGATCGAAATCTTGGATTAGGGTTATGGAAACCCTAATCCCCCCTTGTAATTTTCGAAAAAAAAAGGCTTTTTAGGGTTTTATGAGGCTTTCTATTTTTAGTAACTTTAATTGTTTAATTAAATGGATAACCTTAAACCCAAATTGTTTGAATTCGAAAATTAAGGGTTTAAGATAGGTTTAAAATTAATTTGATTAATTTGGTAATACCTATCTACATTTGAATTAATTTAATTAATTGTTAATTAAAAGATAATTCAAAGGATTTAATTAATTTTTTAAAATTTGCAAAAATTAAGGATTAAATCCGGAAAAATATTTTAAATGTTTAAAATATTAAGATTTAATTAATTTAATTAATTGTTAATTAAAAGATAATTAAAAGGATTTAATTAATTTCAAATTTGCAAAAAATTAAAGATAAATCCGAAAAAATATTTTAAATGTTTAAAGTATTAAGTTTTAATTATTTTAATTAATTGTTAATTAAAGGATAATTAAATCAAATTTTAAAGGTTTAATTTAATTTTAAATTTAATAGTTAAATTGGTAAAATTAAAAGATAAACCTGGAATATTTTAAAGAGTTTTAAAATACATCTTATATATGTTATTAATTGTTAATACTATATATATAAGATAAAATTGGTCAGTCAATTCAATAGTAGGCCTCATTCACGAAGCTGATCTATAAAGTGGGTATAAGGAGGCTGCCTATAAAATGGCGGTCTAATGGGTGAACACTCTCGCCCACCGCTCGCCTGATCAGTGGAGGGTCGTTAGCCGAACAGTTTTGATAGGACCGGTTAATCATTAAAAGTATAATGATCAAAGTACTAGAACCAATTAAAAAAATCTCAATCTAGTTACTTTAGGAAAAATGTGAATTTGATGCTAACCCATGAAATTGCACATTGCACTTTATGAAACGTTGGTGGAGCGTGTGTGGTTTACCGGCACACCAATGGGGGTTCATAAAGAGTGGCAATGGGTGTCTCGGGTGTTATCATTGTTGATGGAGCGTGTGTGGTTTACCAGCACATCAATTTGAGATGATAATGGACCCCGAGAGTACCAAGCTAATTTGCATGGTTATTCACACCCGGTTTGTGATCCTCGGCATCCCAGTCACAAACGGTAGGGCATATCCGAGATTAAACATGCTATTGAACAGTTCAATAAATCTCAAAAGAAACTAGGAATTCCATTTATAATAAGATTATATTTTCCGCGGTGGAATTGGCTGAATCGTCATTCGCCTACCTTTATAAAATTTGCAAATAGATTACGGCATCCCTCTTCTAGTTTGTAAATTGTTATAGTTGGATCCTAGCCTTATTTTATATTGGGTTATTATAAGGACCGACAAGTATCTAATTAAACTTACCTTCTTTTATAGATGTCTTCTGCTGATCAATCCGCTCCCCACTCAAACTCCAGTGTTCCCTCAATCCTCTCATTATGTTCCAAGGTTCAACTGAACGGGACAAACTACAATGACTGGATTAGAAATATCAAGATGGCTCTGAGGTACGAGAACAAAGAGTATGTTATCGAGACCGAAATTGTCGATATTAACCCTGAAACTGCTACTCCCGAGGAAATTGCCTCGTACCAAAAATATTCTGATGATGCGACCAAAGTGGCATGCATCATGATCGCCACAATGAACCCTGAATTGCAAAGGATATACGAAGACTACTGGCCCTTCGAGATGCACAAGGAGCTTACGGAAAAGTTCCGCAAGCAAGAGCGCATCGAGAGGTGCGAGGTGGTCAAGGACTTCACGAACAGCAAACCTAAAGATGGAGAGTCCATCTGCACTCATGTGCAAAGAATGCAAGGTTACGTGGAGCGGCTCAGGAAGCTTGTGATGCCTGTAAACGAGGAGTTGGCCGTTGACATTGTGCTTAACTCCTTGCCAAGTTCTTATAACCAGTTCAGGCTGGCTTACCATTTGAACAACAATCAGGCTAACCTGACTGAATTTCATCGTATGCTTCGGACTGTTGAGGACAGAATGAAGGGTAAAAGTGTACCCTCAGTTAATTAGCCCGTCTTAGCCATTGGAAGTGGCAAAGGAAAGAAACGGAAGGGCCCTCCTAAACAAAATTGGAGGGAAAAGGTTCAGGTCTGGTCGTCCAGCAATGGCTCGAGAACCAAGTCTTCCCACATTCCTTGTGTGGCCAACCCCAATGAAGCCGACTGTTTCTATTGCAAAGAGAAGGGCCATTGGAAGAGAAGCTGCCCCAAATACTTGCAGGATGTCAAGGATGGGAAAGTAAAGCCATCGACAGCAGGTATATACACTATCTCTAAAAACTCACCATCTTCTAATTCTTGGGTCCTTGATACAGGATGTGGTTTTCACATTTGTTCTAATCTGCAGGGCCTAAAGGAAAGCAGGGAGGTGGAGCACGGTAGACTGAACCTGATCATGGGCAATATGAGATCGTCCCCTGTTACCAAGATTGGCGTTTATAGTTTAGTGCTTAGTAGTGATGTTAGCTTAGAGTTATTTAATTGTTGCTATTCGCCAGAAATGGCAAGAAACATTATTTCATTTCACGCATTGTTCAGAAAAGGATTTCAATTTTCTTTTGATAATAAAATTGGTTCGATTTCTGTTTTCAAAAATGGTATTTTGATTTTTACTGCTCATCATTGTGATGGTGTGTATGAAACTGTTGAATATGTTGACAATTTAGGACATAGTGTAAATTATATTGATTCTACTAGTGGTGTAGAAAAAGGCATGTCTGTGGCATAGTCGGCTCGGGCACATCATTCGACCTCATGTCGAATGATGTATGTGAATCTTGTCTGTTGGGCAAGATGACTAAATCACCTTTCAAAGGGTCTTTTGAAAGAGGTGAGCGTCTGCTGGACATCATTCACACGGATGTGTGTGGTCCATTCAGATCAACCACAAAGGATGGCACGCGGTTCTATGTAACCTTTACTGACAATTTTAGTAGATACGATTATATCTACTTAATCAAGCATAAGTCAGACACCTTTGAAAAGTTCAAAGAGTTTAAGAACGAGGTAGAGAGTCAATTAGGCAGGAAGATAAAGATGCTTAGGTCCGACAGAGGCGGAGAGTATCTAAGTATCGAGTTCCTAGACTATCTAAAGGAATGCAGAATAGTTTCGCAGTTGACACCTTTAAGGACACCATAGTTGAACGGTGCTGCAGAGAGGCGCAACCGAACCCTGTTGGACATGGTTCGTTCCATGATGAGTCGAGCTTCACTTCCCATTCACTTCTGGGGGTATGCCTTAGAGACTGCCGCCCATATCCTCAATCTTGTCCCTACTAAGAAGGTTGCTAAAACACCTCATGAAATGTGGACGGGGAAAGTTCCCTCGTTGGCACATATCAAAGTCTGTGGTTGTGAGGCTTTCGTTAGACGAGAGACTCAAGACAAACTCGCAGAAAGAAGCGAAATGTGTTTCTTCCTTGGTTATCCCAAACAGTCCTTTGGATATCTATTCTACAGACCGAGCGAGGACGTGGTCTTTGTAGCTAGACGAGCAGTCTTTCGAGAGAGAGAGAGAGCTCATATTCAAAGAGGACAGTGGGAGTACCATTGATCTTGAGGAAATTCAAGAGTCATCAGATGACGCAACCTTAGGAGAAACTAGCAACCAACATGAGGAAGAAGTTCATGTTGGTCCGACCGATGTATCCTTACCTCTTAGGCGCTCCGGTAGGGTTAGCATGCCACCCGAGTTTTATGGGTTCCATATAACTTCGGATGGGGACACGTTTGTCAGTGATAGGACACTGATAAATTTGGATGAACCAGCTAACTATCAAGAAGCAGTGGCGGGCCCTGAGTCTGCCAAGTGGAAAGAGGCCATGGATAGCGAGATCAAGTCCATGTATGACAATCAAGTTTGGAACTTGGTTGACAACGTACCGGGTCGAAAGACAGTCGGGTGCAAGTGGATCTTCAAGAAGAAGACCGACATGGACGGAAAGGTACACACTTTCAAGGCAAGACTGGTTGCGAAGGGCTTTATTCAAACCCCAAGGGTTGACTATGACGAGACCTTCTCACCAGTAGCCAAGATAAAGTCTATTAGGATAATGCTGGCCATAGCTGCATTTCATGACTATGAAATTTGGCAGATGGACGTCAAAACCGCCTTCCTTAATGGAAATTTGACTGAGGATGTTTACATGAATCAGCCAGAGGGTTTTGTCAATGCAAAGTATCCCAATAAGGTGTGTAAGCTTGAGAGATCAATCTACAGATTGAAGCAAGCTTCTCGCAGCTGGAATCTTTGTTTCCATGAGAAAGTCAAAGAGTTTGGCTTCTCTAGGAGCAAGGATGAGTCCTGCGTATATGTCAAGGCTAGTGGGCGTATAGTAACCTTTCTGGTGCTGTATGTCGATGATATACTGGTCATGGGAAACGATATTCCAACCCTGCAAGATGTCAAGGCTTGGCTTGGGAAATGTTTCGCCATGAAGGACCTAGGAGAGGCTGCCTATATTCTCGGGATAAGAATATTGAGAGATAGGAAGAAGAGACTAATTGGACTTAGTCAGGGTACATACTTGGAAAAGGTACTAAAGAGGTTTAGTATGGAAAATTCCAAGAAGGGAAAGCTGCCTATCCAAAGTAATGCAAAATTGAGTAAGACTCAAAGTCCGAGTACAGACGAAGAAATAGCTGAAATGAGTCGAGTACCTTACGCTTCGGCTGTAGGATCGATCATGTACGCTATGACGTGTACTCGCCCTGACGTGGCTTTTGCCTTGAGCATGGTCAGTCGGTACCAGGGTAACCCTAGAAGGGCGCATTGGATAGCTGTGAAAAATATACTCAAGTATCTACGAAGGACAAAGAACATGGTGTTAGTCCTTGGTGGCAGTGATACCTTGAGAGTTGAAGGATATACAGATGCCAGTTTTCAGACGGATAGAGACAGTGGTCGGTCTCAGTCGGGCTGGGTATTCCTCTTGAACGGTGGATCAGTTACTTGGAAAAGTTCCAAGCAAGAAACAGTGGATGATTCTACGTGCGAATCAGAGTACATAGCAGCAAGTGAAGCGTCAAAGGAAGCGGCTTGGCTGAAGAACTTTATCTGTGACCTTGGAGTAGTCCCGAGTATTCAGGAGCCCTTGGAACTGTTCTGCGATAACGAAGGTGCGGTCGCCTTGACAAAGGAACCATGAGACCATGGAAAGTCCAGGCATATCGACAGAAAGTACCACTATATAAGACATAGAGTAGAAGAAGGTCACCTCTTTGTAAAGAGGGTATCATCAATAGATAATCCTGCAGATCCCTTGATAAAGGCTCTGAGTAGGATTAAGCATAATCAGCATGCTAGGAGCATTGGATTAAGAGATGATATAAGTTTTTGTAATTAGATAGGTTTATGAAACTTGTAACAATGTTATTGTATTTGACTCTTGTGATTTAATAATAGAGATTTATTAATGAGTAATGGTTTACTACTTTTGTCAATACTTTATCATTGTGTTTCATTTTTTTGCATGTTTACTTCCTGAATAATTGGATTATTCAAATATCCACAGTCGATCATACTTTTAGGGAGTAAGTATGAAGCAAGACTGTCATGAATTAGTTGTAGATTGTCTAAGGAGTTAGACATTGCAATAAGATTGCTGCAACATTCATGAGTACTTGGAAATGGAGATTTGAGTATTGGATAAACCCGCACTCAATGGATTGCTTCATGGATTACATCACGAGCAATATTGAGACGATAATATCTTTTGATCTTTAAGCTAAGACATATGAGTTATGATTTACTAGACGGTTGTTCATTGATAATACAAAAACGCATCGGTAACTCGGTGTTATAAAACGTGTTGTTGTGAGTAATTTGTCTCGTAAAAGACATAAGTATATGAGTCGAAGTTTATTCGTCCCTTGACCCTGACGGGGAATAGACCTCTCGATGAATATTGAGACGATAATAGGCCTCTCGATGAATTTGAAGTTGACTAAAATGGTTGGCCAACCGGGACTAAATTGGTAGTCTAAGAGTCATATGCAAATCGGAAATCGAGGAACAGTGAATCAGACCAGATTGATTTTATCCATGTCTTGAGTCTGAAAATATCTTGTTGGACGGAGGATCATCTGATCACTTATATATGGACAGAACTGATTAGATCAGAGTTTAGCAGCGGTTTCAGGGAAGCTACAGGTGCTGGTTAATTAGAGGTTAAATGGGTAATTATAGTCATAGACTTATCCAAGTAGGAGACTGTTGGATTAGGTGTCTAAGCCATGACTAATAATTAGTATTTATCTAATTAATAGTAGCACAGTCCATTTGGGTTGCCTTCATGGCTGGAGGTTTGGTAGAAAATTCGGTAGAGAGAAATATTGATTTATTATGGGATTAATAAATCAAAAGGAATTAAATATATGGTTTATTAATATATTAAAGTCATAATATATTAATTAGAAACTATATTAATTAATTAGGAATTAATCTGGAATTAATTGGATTTAATTCGGTGATTAATTTAATTAATTAAAGGTGCAGGGGCTGAAACTGTAATTATTCAATAGTTGAGTAAGTGGCAGTGTGAGAGTGACCAGTGAGTGTCAAAATTATATATGGATATATATATATATATATATATATATATATATATATATATATATATATATATATATATATATATATATATATATATATATATATATATATATATATATATATATATATATATATATATATATATATATCGAAATTGATAAATAAAGATAAATATGAGTTTAAATTATAAGATAAAAGGTTTATCTTATTTGAATTCAAATATGTTTATCTTTAAGGCTTATCAACTGGTCATCTGGAAACTATAAATAGGGGTCCCTAGGCACTCATTATTTTCGCCACTTTCAATACTCTCTCTAAGATTTTCGATTCCATAAACCTCTAGCTTGGGTGTGACTTCCATTTGAGGCAAGAGATTTCTGTTGTTTAGTTTCCAAGAAACACTAAAAGGGTCAGGTTTTCTATTTTGTTTCTTTTAGTTAATTTCTTGTGGCCTTTAGGTTTTATTATATGTTCAATTAGAAGAAAACATAGATCTTCATAGGTTGCATGTGAACTTAGGTTATTTAGTTCATGGTTTGCAGAAAACCTTTCAATAGTAAGGGCGTGTTCGATGCAAAACCTTTGACAATTTTTAGCATTTAAAAAAAAGCTCGAAAAAGAAACAAAAAAAAAACTTCATCCTACAGTACGAGCTTTTAACTTTTATTTTAAGCAAAAAATTCTTAATACAAAAACTACTTACTTCAACTAACATTTAGAAGCTTGTGTTTATTAGTTATTATATTATTTTATACATCTAAAAGCTAACAACAAGTTTTTCCGAACTACCAACTAATTTTGTCAAAGACACTATAAGTTTGAAGTAAAGAAGATAATTTCACTCCACCTAACAACAAATTAGGCTTTATCACAACAACAAGTATCACGGGTATTCTTGATGGAGCACTTTTTGCATTCTCCTCCACCATGACTGTCGTAGACCAGCTCCCATCTCTACGACCGACACCCTCCCTTTTGAATTTTGATTCATGGCATTGCGTTTGTTGAAGCAAAATGTGAACTTCGTAGGTAAGGACTACTAGCTAATTGGACGTTTCATAGATTAATTGATATATAGAAATTATAAGAATATAAAATAAAAAATAAAAATAAAAGATTTTAACTAGGAACCATTAAGTTACATAAAATTAACGACTTACAAGAAAGTTTAACATTATTTTTCCATGTAATCGAGTGGACATTAAAATTGAAATGCTACCTGTAATCGAGTGGACATTAAAATTGAAATGCTACCTGTAATCGAGTGGACACTAAAATTGAAATGCTACCATTTGGTTATAGTTAGGCCAAAAGGTTGAGTTAGTAAACCCCCTGGTTTTATTTTTCCTATTGTGATCTTGATATATCATCTTTTGTTCTATTATTTTTAGAATTTACGTAAAATGCACATAAGCGATATTCAGGTAATCTAGCCGATGTAGAGTAGTTGGGTAGCACCTAGACCAATATAAATTGAAACTTTGATAAGTTATAATTGCACGTAACCAAAATCGGAGTGGTTTCCTATTCTAGAATTTGATCACAATATTTTCATCTTGACTTCAACCATGGCTGATGTTCAAGGGTACTTTATCCTCTTTCTCATAGGAGCCATATCTATCATTTTGATACGGGCGCTATTCAAGTTGAGTAGTGTTAAGTCTAAATCTCCCCTTCCTCCGAGTCCATTTGGCCTTCCAATTATCGGGCATCTCCACCTCCTTGGTCCCAGCCCTCATCAAGCTTTCCACAAGCTTTCTGTCCGATATGGACCAGTTTTTCGACTCTTTCTGGGCTCCAAACCCTGTGTTGTTTTTGGTTCACCGGAAGCAGGGAAAGAGCTGTTTAAAACGTATGATAATGTCTTTTTAGACAGACCCTATAACTCATCCATGGATTACATCGCCTATGGAGGCCGTGGCTTCATCTTTGCTCCTTACGGACCCTACTGGAAGTTCTTGAAGAAGATTGTCATGTCAGAACTCCTCAACGCTAAAACACGCGATTCCTTCCTTCCAGTCAGACACGACGAAATCAATCGCTTTTTAAGATATTTATCAGAGAAGGCCAAAGTTGGGGAGTCGGTGGAACTTGAAGGAGAGCTTATGAAGATGACGAACAATATTATATCACGAATGCTTATGAGCAAGAGGTGTTCAGACGAAGAAGACGATGCAGGGGACATAAAGAAGATAGTTACCGATATCGGTGAACTCATGGTAACATTTAACCTTTCAGACCATATATGGTTCCTTAAGAATATAGATTTACAAGGAATTAGAAAAAGGTCCAAGGATATTCGTGGAAGATTTGATGCCTTGATAGAAAATATCATGGAGAAACATGAAGAGGCAAGAAAGCGGAATGAGAAAGCAGAAGTTAAAGACTTGCTGGACCTCTTACTCGATATGGCAGAGGATGAGAACATGGATATAAAGATGACCAGAGACAACATTAAAGCCTTCATTCTGGTAACATAATTCATCGTTTTTAATATCTTTATATTTGCATCTACTAACATATATATATATATATATATATATATATATATATATATATATATATATATATATATATATATATATATATATATATATATATATATATATATATATATATATATATATATATATATATATATATGAGTGTGTGTGTTAGTAGATGCAAATATAAAGATATTATATATATGTTCCAATTCAGGAGATATTTGGTGCAGGAACAGACACTTCTGCCGTTACCACCGAGTGGGCTTTGGCGGAACTAGTCAACCACCCGAACATAATGAAAAAAGTCGTAGAAGAAATTGACCAAGTTGTCGGAAAAGACAGACTTTTACAAGAATCCAACATACCAAACCTTCCTTACCTCCAAGCAATTGTCAAGGAATCACTACGGCTTCACCCCACCGGCCCAGTAGTTCGAAGAATTTCAACAGAAGATTCCGTTATCGGAGGTTACCATATTCCAAAAGATACTATTATCTTTTTCAACGTATGGAGCGTCGGCCGAGACCCGGCCTACTGGGAAAACCCACTTGAATTCAAGCCTGAAAGATATGAAGAGAATCAGTTGGATGTGAGAGGACAACACTTTCAATTGTTACCATTTGGAAGTGGGAGGAGGATGTGTCCAGGGACATCGTTAGGGTTGATGGTGGTATATGTAACTCTTGGTCGTATGGTTCAGTGCTTCGATTGGAAGGCTGGGAAAGATGGGAATTTAACCAGTGTTGACATGGAAGAAGGTATCGGGATTACACTTCCCAGAGCTAACCCTTTGGTTTGTGTTCCCGTTGCACGACTTGATCCACTCCCTTTTTCTATGTAATATGTCACACTTCTATCTTGACTTGCAACAAGTTTGTTTGTTTTATCGGCCGATTATCCGGTCATAAGTTTGAACCGTCGTCAACGATAATTTCTTTGATGTATGTATATATTTTATATTTTTGGCTAAAAAATCTTGAGTGTTAAAAATGTTCACATGAAAACTAGGAGAATATTGGCGCGTTGCGCAAGTGAAAGTATATAGTTAAATTTTTAACTAATATATTGTGGAAAATGATTATGTCGTTAAAATTAACTATAAAATAATAATTGTAATATTAAGTTAATGTATACATTTGCAGCTATTTTGACTAATACTACTTAATGAACTTTATCCGTGGCTTATGTATTAATTAAATTAATTATAGTTCTTGATTTAGTACTATTTTTAACTATTTTCTATTGTAATGATTAATTAATTTAAAAGTTACTTATTTGACCATATTTTAATATTGATCATGATGATTATTTAAAATATCAACGATAAGTAAAAAACCTGAGAAAAAATTGATTAATTGTATTGAATTATTTCATTTAATATTACAACTCTTAAACATTTTGCTAAGATTAATAAACACTTACACCAGTATTTAAAGTTGATTAATTATATCAAAATATTTCTTTTAATGTGAAAACCCCTTAAATTTCATATGAAAGTTAATTAACTATTAAAACTCAATAGATTTTGTTAATTTATGTTATTCAATTTACACTTATAATAGTTATTATTGGTATTTTTTAACATTATGTCTTAATAGATGAGGAAAACGTTAATTTGATTTGTAAAACAATATGAGTTTTTATGAAAGAATATACATTAACATTAAAGATTAAGAATTGAAGTTGACTTAGATTAATATTTATATTTAATAATTCATAAATTAAAATACATAAAAATATTGTTATTAGATTAATAAACTACCATAAATGAGAAAAAAATTTGTTAATTTAAACGAATTATTATTTAATATTTCTACATGAAAAATTTACGTGAGTAACAATATATATATATATATATATATATATATATATATATATATATATATATATATATATATATATATATATATATATATATATATATATATATATATATATATATATATATATATATATATATATAATGATCTATATAATTATTTTAATTTAAGGGAGACCTTTATTTATAGAAAAAAAATGCTTCTTGAGTTGGTTTATCATGACGATATGGGATCAAAATTTTCTTCATAGTATGTTATTTTGTGTCATTTTCTTATCTCGCGTCGTTTAAGAACAAAAATGAAGAGAAATAAAAAATCTATAAGTAAAAAGACTAATATATTTCTCATCACACATAGCTTAAGATACAAATTTCAAGGGAAAGAAAACATCTATAAGTAGATTGGCTAAAATCGTTTCTCTAATATCTTTGTTCTTTTGTATTTTTGATTATTACCAAATTAGGAATCGATTGCAACATATGTTATTAAGCATTAATTTCAGTAATTTTGAGTCTGACATGATTATCGGTTCTCTTAATCTTATGATTTTAAAATTTTAATATATTATCTTGTGAGAAGCATTTCCACTTTGTCAATGGACAAAGGGGTTAGCTAAAAAGACACACTTTTTTTACTAACTAAGACACCTTAATCATTACTCTTAATTGAAAATTAATATTAATAATTAAATAGTTATTAGTTGTTACATTTAAATAATGATTACATAATAATTACTTATTACTTTTAATTTTTAAATACCTGCATTTAATTTTTTTATGATTATTTATTTATTATAATATACGGCGTGGATTGCGATTTGTAATTTTTGTAAACCGCAATATGTGACGTGTTACGGTTCGTAATTTTTGTAAACCGAAACATGCGGCGCGGCTTGCGGTTTGTAAATTTTGTAAAACGCAATATGCGGCGCGGCTTGCGGTTCGTAATTTTTGTACACCGCAATATGCGGTTCGTAATTTTTGTAAACCGCAATACGCCACATGGTTTGCGGTTTAAGTTTAGATTATAAATTTTTAAAATTATAAAAAATTGTTATTTTGCTAATAAAAATACAATATTAGTAAATGACTAAATCAGTAATAACAAGATGCTGAAGAAATAAGTGGGTCAGGGGTGATTTGACACAATAATTAAAAAATGAGTTCTTTTGTTTATTTTATTTAGCAGCATAGTGTACAAACCAAAAAAAGACGCATGAATGTAAGGGGTGGATATTTATCGGGACCAAAAAAACAAAAAATGTAATAATTATAATGATTATTTAGCGGAAAATGTAATTATTAATTGTTGAATACGGAAATCAATTTCTGACTTTTATTAGAGGTTTTTAAAGGTGTACTTTTAGCAACACCCATAGACAA
Organism: Cichorium intybus; assembly: GCA_023525715.1. Classification (NCBI taxonomy): domain Eukaryota; kingdom Viridiplantae; phylum Streptophyta; class Magnoliopsida; order Asterales; family Asteraceae; genus Cichorium; species Cichorium intybus. Next base: position 17,583,764 of record CM042012.1, read on the forward strand.
AACGTATACTAAAATATTTCCCATTGCTTCTTTTTCGTGGGCGGTATAAATTAAATTTAGGCGGCGGCTAGAAAAGTAGATGGATTTCAATTACTAAGCAAGTGGAAGTTTTTTACATTTATCTATATCTATATAACTCTTATAATAGAGGTCATCTAAATGAATATGGTTCAAGATAAGTCTCATTATTACACCATATTCATTTGAAACTTCCACCTTTTCAACTTCTTCCAATTAATTTATTAGTTAATGAAATATTTTCCCCTATATAAAAACATTATTTTCATGTTTTCTTGCATATATTTTCTTCTCATATGTTTGTTATTGTTATATAAAGTGTATTAAGATGGAAAAGAAGATGAAAAAGATCTATAATCATCTATTATCTAAAAGAAAGAGTTGTGTATGGGGAAGAACGAAAGACGGGTATGACAATCAATATTTTAAAATGCTATAAGTTATTTTAGTTATTACTTCAATTTGTATTCACTTTTGTTTTCCTTCTACTTTATTTAGATTTCAATAAAATTTTTATGTTATAAATTTAGATAGAGAAAAAAATGATTCTATTTCAGTTTATTTGTTACAATATGTTGAAGATGTATGTTCTTATTTTGTAATATCATATATAATTGTTTGATTTGATTTCGTTGTCGGATGTGTAATTAATATAATTAGAAAAGTATAATTATTTTATAGATGAATATTTCAATAAAATATTTATCTTATATATTTAGATCTAAGAGAAAAAAATGATTATATTTCAATTTACATATCTGTTACCATATGTTGAAGATGTATGTTCTTATTTTGTAATATCGTATATAATTGTTTGATTGAATTTCGTCGTCGGGTGTGTAACTACTATAATTAGAAAAGTATAATTATTTTATCGATGAATATATATATATATATATATATATATATATATATATATATATATATATATATATATATATATATATATATATATATATATATATATATATATATATATATAATTGTGTTTTTTTCTATTATATTTTAATTATTTTTTGATAATGAATACATCTCATATGTATATATGTTACACGAGATTACTGTCAAATAACTTCTCACACATTCAGCCGATAATCATATTCTAGAACACATGGTTTGAACTTTACTTTGAAACAATTATACAAAAATAATCTATAATAAAGAGTTCAAAAAGGTAGAACTAACATATTATTAGTTTTATTGGCGTTATAAATATTCAAATATAACATAATAATATACATTAGATGATCATATTATTTATTTATTTTTCCAAATACAATTTCAATATTTCAATCATCTTTAATTAAGTATCATAAGTATTAATTAAACACCATAAGTAGAAAAAACATTTTTATTATACTATTTTAATGCTAAATAACTCTTATTTGGAATTTGAAGGGTTGTTATATTAATAAAAATTCAATCCATTTAACTAACAATTTATTGAAGATGTATATTATTATCTTAAAATATCATATATGATTGTTTGATTGAGTTGCATCATTGTGGATATAACTGATGATTTATTAAAGATGTACACTATATTGGTTTGAAACACACAACTTTTTAATTGTTCTTTTAGTAATTATTCAGAGTTCGTTTTTTAATGTAATATAATAAATAATAAGTGGTTTTTAAAAGTCTTTTACAACAACTTAATAATAATAACTGATTTTTTAAACTTAATTGACGATAATAATAATATATAGTAACATGTATTATAATTTATATTACATTACATTAAAAAATGATTGTTAATTTAAAAAATTATTATGATATAAATAAAAAATATGGTAAAACAAGTAATATTTAAATTAGTTAATAATCACAATAGAAAAAATAACACTAAATTTGGAATTATATTTAACTTAATTTAAGCGCAAGTCGCGAGTAACGACCATCGGTATTGTTATATTAATAGATGTTTATTGTTCAAAGTAGTTACAAGTTTATATATCAACTATGTAGAAGAATTATTATTTCATAGATAATGTTAATTACAAAATTTTTCTTACATAACTTTAACTTGCGCAACGCACGGGATTTCGTCTAGTTTAATACAAAAAGAAAATTCGGAGAAAGCTTAACGTCTTTAACAATAGTTGTCGCTCCTCCGTCTCTAGACAATTCGATGCTACAATGGATTCGGTTTCATCGTTTTCCATGTCTTTTATTTTGTAATCAAGAACGTGATATATGCAATTAAGTTTGGTGTTTTCTGTACCTATCTTGTTTTTTGGATTTATGTAGATTATCATAAGACAAAACTTCATGATTGATACTTATAGTTTTCAAAAAAAAATATCATGTTGATGTCAATTATTAAAACTGTTAGTACCTTTGATCGTTGTGGCTTTAAAACCTTGCCTGGTTGGTATTTTCGTTAACTATTTTGGTCAAGAGGGGTTAAGTACTTATGAAATAACCATTTTACCCATCCTTACTTATTTCGTTATTTTCTTTTAAAATTTATCATTGTTAAAAGGGACCCCACCCCCCATTTTCCCTCTTACTAGACACCTTATTGGAAGACTCGTTCAAGCCGATCAACAAAGTCAACATAATAAGGAAGCTTTCGGTCAATAAGTTGTTCCTTTTTTCGAGAATTGCTGCAACTACATCAGCAAAACAAGCTTGGATGATTCTCAAAACTGAATACCAATGATCGACCAAAGTGATTACTGTTAAGTTGCAATATCTTTGCAGAGATTTTGAATTTGGAGCCTCTAGCATGAAAGGCAATAAATCAGTAAAAGAATATCTTATCTGAGTCTCTACAACTGTAAGTCAAATGAGGTCATTTGGTGAGAAAATCACAGATGAGATGGTTGTCGCCAAAGTTCTTTGAAGTCGGACACCAAAATTCGATCATGTGGTGGCTGCAATTGAGGAGTCCAAGGATCTTTCTATATTATCTGTCGATGAGCTCATGGGATCCCTTCAAGCACATGAGGCTCGAATCAACAGAAGTGTAGTAAAGGAAGAAGAAAAAGCATTTCAGATTAATTAATGGTGGGACTGATCAGAATTCCAGAGGACACAGAAGAGGAGGTTTTAGAGGCCGAGGCCAAACTCTCTTCACTGTTCGAACCGCATTAAATATGGGCACGTCTACGGCTGTAAATGAACTGAACGAACACGAACGAGTGCTTGTTCATGTTCGTTCGTTTAATTTAGCCAAACAAACGAACGAACACAAAAGGATAAACGAACGAGTTTTTTTGTTCATGTTTATTCGTTTAACAAATTATCTTGTTCATGATCGTTCATTTATGTTTGTGAACATGCTAAACGAACATAAACGAACAAAGATAAACAAACATAATTGAATATATGAACATAAACAAACATATAATATTGTAATGTAATTAAAAACAATTGAACGTATATAAACATAAATGAACTTAAATGAACAAACATACGCGAACGTAAACGAACAACATAAATGAACGTTCACGAACATAATTAACGAACGAGACCATTGTTCATGTTCGTTCGTTTAAGTTAGCCGAATAAACGAACGAACACGAAAGGATAAGCGAACAAGTTTTTTCGTTCATGTTCATTCGTTTAACAAATTATCTTGTTCATTTTCGTTCGTTTATGTTTGTGAACATGTTAAACGAACATAAACGAATAGAAATAAACAAACACAATTGAATATATGAACATAAACAAACATATAATATTGTAATGTAATTAAAAACAATTGAACGTATATGAAGATAAAGGAACTTAAATGAACAAGCATACACGAAGGTAAACGAACAACATAAATGAACGTTCACTAACATAATTGAACGAACGAGACCATTGTTCATGTTCGTTCGTTTAACTAAACGAACGAGAATTTGTGTTCGTGTTCGTGTTCGTTCCTTTATTAAATAAACGAACATAAACGAACTTCCAGCCGTATAGTTCCTAAACGGTTCGCTGAATGTTCAGTTCGTTTACAGCCCTAGGCATGCCAACAAGTTCTGTTTGTACAAACCCGAAGATGCAAAGTACATTGAAGAAGACGATTACATGTTCATGATTCAAACCGGTGTGAAAGTATAAAAGAAACGTGGTATGTAGATAGTGTTCCAACCACATGACAAGTGACAAATCCACGTTCGAAAGGCTTGATGAATAAAAAAAATCTCATTTTCGTCTCGGTAATGATAAACAATTGCACATTGAAAGGAACGGAAAAACATACGTTCTTCAAGGTAATGAAAGAAAGTTAATTCGTGATGTCCACTTTGCTCCATGCTTGACTCATAAATCGTAATGAGCGTGGGACTTCTTAAAGCTGGGTATTCAATATTGTTCTATGATTTCAAGTGTGTAGTAAAAAAATAAAACCACAAGTAAAGTTCTTGCTAGTCAGCTATGACCTTGAATAGAATGTTTCCACTTGCTTTTTCAAAAACCGAGTCAACAATAATGAGCAAGACCATGGAGGAAAGCAAATTATGGAAATTTGAGGTATAGTCACTTGAACAACAACGGTCTTCAATGGCTGAATCAAAAGAGATGGTAGCTAATCTACAGGTAGATTGTGCCTAAAAAAGAAGTAATTTACTTAGAATTTCTTTTACAACTTCTCAACATTTTAACCATATAATATGAATTTAATAAGACTCACAAGCAAATTTACTCACATTCACATTTTACTCAGATTCACATATCAATATCATATGATATTGTGAATGCAACGGTAAGCTTAACAGGTTCTATAATAGGACACAATGATTAAACTGAACATTATTGTCAAACTTAAGGGTTTTAATGAAATATACATAAATTTAAGGGCTTTTATGAACAAAAAATGCATGAAAGGGCAAATCCGAACATTTCTGACAAACTTAAAAGATTTTCTGACAATTACCCTATTAACAATAAATAAAAATATTAAAGTTTAATTTATCATAAACTAAAGTTAACGTTCATCTATAAAAATTTTTATTTATAATCTCATAATTAAAATATAACTACCGTGTCCAATACTTTAGCCCAAAAATAGTCTAACATCAATAAAATATTCAAGAAGTCCAAAGGAACCAGGGCCCAGAAGCCCAAGAGGTCAATGGTCTACACCCAAATCAGAGCCCAAGGTGAAACTACCCAACTAAAGGAGTCCACTACGGATCATGTATTGTGATTTGTGACCTAAACGACTAAGTCAAAAGGTCAAACACTGTACCCTCTGTTCTCGATCATCAGGCGCATCCCGCCTCCCCCTGGCTGCCCACAGTTCCAGCGACGCCACTTCTCCGGCGACCCCATTCCCCGGTGCTGCTTCTTCTCCGATACATTCTTTCATCCCGTCGGAACTTCCATCCCTGCCACCTCCCGTATCACCGGCTACAGTAAATCAAACGAGTCCCCTCATTAGTGGTCGCTAATTAGAACTACTTCACAACCCCACCTCTGAAACTGATTTCTCGGTTGGAGCCAACGACTCCATCTTCTCCGACGGCGACGGCGAACCAACCGCGAATATCTCTGAAACTAATTAGTTGTTCCTCACCATCATCTTCTGATTCGCGAATATCTCTGGAACCACCACCGCTGCTCACATAGTCGGATCTCCACCTCCACCCACCGCCTTCTCCATTCTCATTCTCCTCTGAGTTTGTCGAGCCCTCATCGAGGTCTGATATCAATACCTTACTTCTTTTCCTCGTTTTCTTCTACCATTGGATCATTTGCATTCAATGAAAAACAATTGACAATCATTCCGTAAATTAACCATATACTTTCCGTCTGCATGCTTCAACTTAGACATCATCAACGGACATATGATTATTCAGAAGCGGCACATTGGGTTCATCGATTAAAGAACTCATAGCTTAAACCCTTCTTTCCGAATAAAATTGTGAAGCGCACTACATGCAACGATAAAAAAAATTATGAAGCGTAAAATATGCAACGTTGATATTTCGTTATGTAACCAACGGAAATCATGTCAATCTCTTTTAAAATAAGATAATAAAATTATTAATGGATCCATAAACATACATGTGGTGGAAACGGGAATGGTGAATCTGCCATCTGCTAACACTTCTGATAAAACTTACACCGCACCTTCCCAATACATTGTGTATCATTGCCTCGTAATAACTCCAATATGAATTGTGTCCAGACATTTGTGAAACATTATCTCGTTTTTTTTTTCAAAATTCTCCTCAAAAAAATGAAGACAGAAATACATAAGGATTACGCGCAACAATTTTTTGTCGTAATCCATCATCCACCTGTTAAAACAATGTTTTCAACATATGCAAAATAGCATACAATATTTCACAGTTCACAAAGAAAAAAAGAACAATGATACCAATATAGCCACAAAACGATACAATGTTCAAACATCACCAAAAATGAACAATGTTTCCAAAATAGCCAAAAAAACGACACAATGTTTCAAACATCACAAAAAGAACAATTTTTTCAACCCAATAACTACTTGAATAATCCTAAATTCGATGCATTCATCTTGTTCCACCCTTTTAACACATTGGGTACAGGAGGCAATGTCATCCATGCCTCTCTCATATTCCTAGGACCTCCGAATATGTGAAAAGCTGCTAAAAACAAAGGGTCAAGTGGGTCTAATTCAACCATTTTCAACTTCTCATAACACTCATCAACGGTGGGCCCATCATTGCCTTTAATCAAATGATGAAAACCTTTTTGCATGTCTAATGCCAAGTCACCAAGATTGACCAAAGGTTTTGAGGTTTTAGCTCTTTTACTTAGGGGTGGAAATCGGTTCGGTTTTCGGTTTTCTCGGTTTCATCGAATCAGTTTCCTCAGTTTGAAAATATTTTGGTCCAAACCGTAAACCGAACCAAACCGAATTCAAATTATTGTAGACCAAACCGAAAACCGAATTCGAATTCGGTTTGGTTCGGTTAGAGACCAACGAAACCGAATTTAAAAAAAATTAAAAAAAATTCCAAAAAGAGTAAAGGCAAAATAGTAAATAAGTAAATTTTATATAATATAACATATATTTTAATTACTTATTGAATAATAGGTTTCTCGGTTCGGTTTGGTCTGAACCATGGGAAACCAAAAACCAAACCATAAACCAAATTCCAAATTCGGTTCGGTCCGAGACCAAACCAAGAACCAAATTCGAATATGGTTTGGTCTGAAATTGGTTTTGGTTTGATTTGGTCTTCGGGTTTTTCGGTTCCAAACCAAATAACTTCGACCCCTACTTTTACTTTTACTGGGCCTATTAAGATTTGGAGAAGTTTGCACATTCGGATCAACCGAAGCACTAGGAGGTGGATCAATAGACGGATAAGGGGTCGGGTCAGTGGTACGATGAGAAGCTCCATCATCATCCTCCATGTCATTAAAAGGGTTGTCTGTAAGTTGAAGCGTTTGTACACAAGGATAAGAAGATGAACCAACCCCGATGCGGTTTGGGTTGGGGTCCACTTGAAACTATAGCCGGCATTATGTCCATCAAATAAAGTCTCACAAAGTTCTGCGTAAGGCAATGGATGTGTTCTTAAAGCAGCAGCCTTGGGGTGCCCTTAAAAGGAAATTAATAAAGACTAAATTAAGAATATTATATATAAATGCTAAAAGATATATATAAACGTTAAATATTATATATAAACATACCTTCCTAAATTCATCTCACTTCGGCCGTTAATATAAACAAGTTTGTTTGGGGGTTGTATAAGTTCCCGGTTTTGTTTTTCAAATAGACTCATCCTATGTATTTGGCTTTGAGAATATCATACACATTTTTCATCTGTTTCTATGTTAATTCCATGCCAAACCTTTTTTAAGGACACGCACTAATTTATTCCATGACTCTTTATGTAGGCTTAAACCTTTTCTACCCACAGTATTAACATCTTCAATGCATATGTCTAACAAGCATTTTAGTTGTTCGTTGGTACATTGTTGTTACTCACTTATTTCTATTAAGAACATATGATATTTCAACAATATTATACACAAAAAACTAAAATCAGCACAAATAGAGACACAAAATTCTGAATTCAGGAATATTATACACGAAAAACTAAAATCAGCCATATTTCATACAAAACTTCTAAAATAAGCACTATTAGAGAAACAAAAATATGATTTTCAGCAATATTTCATGCACAAATTCTAAAATCAGCACTATTAGAGAAACAAAAATATGATTTTTAGCAATATTTCATACACAAATAAGATTTTTTAGGGCACAAAATAAGATTTTCAGCAAATGTCGATATCATCGACATTTGACCGAAGAAGACGTCGATATCGCCGGTACTTTAGAGGTTGACGATATGTTTGTCAGATTGAAGTTGACTGTACGTCAGTATGGGTCGAACCACTTGTTCTGCATGAACCAGTTTTCCACCATGAAAGGAGGAGTAATCCCCTGGTCTTTAGCGATGCTTGGCGGCATCGCTCGTCAACTTGACGATTTATTTTAGATCTTCATCTTTGCCAATAAAAACAGGCGGCAGGTGCTACTACATGTAGCGGAACTGGATCTCTGTGTAGCGATCTCAGACTCTTAGGAGAAGTTGAGATCGATGTAGTAGCGAGGGCCTGAATCCAATCGGACGACGTCTAAGAACTCATAGTTACCGGCAGCTAGTCATCTTAGGCGTCAGGATTACATCCTTTACCTTTTTCTTCCTCTCATCATCGATGAAGGAAGCAAGGCACTAGATCAGATAGACAAGGAGACGATAATGAATCCTCATCATAATCACCACTATGGGCACTGTGTTCGGCTGTTCGCTACCACTGCTTACATACACCCCACTTATCACGGCCGACGATCCTGTCTTTGACCCCGTCAGTAAAATCGTTACCACTTTTGGTATGCGATACCGATTGTGCTTTGTGGTGATCGTTCGTTTAACTCTGAATTTAGGAGAAGAACACTGAAGTTATGGATGCCATGTATTGACTCGCCGGGTTGAGTCACTCGCTGACATGGCAGTACATGTAACTTCTCATTGCTGAGTAAGCCACCATGTGTGCAAGCTTAATCTCTCTAACAAGTTGTGAAGGTTAACAGAGACTTTATTAATAGGTAAATATTGAGTTCGTTCCCCTTGAAAGCAAGAAAAATAGTTGAATGACCTTTTAAATAACAATCAATAGTTGATTGGCCTACGGTGTCATTTTGCCTTACAAATATTTATCTATGTAATATAGTTTTTTACAATTTTTTATCATGTGGGCTAATTCACTTTTGGATTGCTTTTTATGTCTATGGTCAACAACACACATATCGACCATAATGGACAATTTCATTTGGAATGGCCCATAAGGGATAATTTAGACATTTACATTTTTAGGCTTTTAATTCAGGGTCTTCACTTCTTGGTTCCGTAGAGGAATTCAAGAAAATTGTATGTGTATTTGGCTATCCTTTTCTAAACAAAGGAAATATATATTGAAGACCAATATATAAGAACTTATGTTATGATGTTTAATTTGAAATAAGAAAGATTGCATAATAAGAGACGTGGTTACTGAATCTTAACTTTATGTTGGATAACTGGTCCAAATATAAACTTATAATATAATGCTTCACTGATGTACTAGAAGTAAGTTGACATATATAATACAATCAAAATATAAGCCATATAGAAGAGAATACTCTTTGATTCATGTACCTCTATTCAATGCACTTTCAATGCGTTCATTTGTATGAATATCTTGATTTATTTGGCTTTTTCTACTTAATAATTATAAGTTTACCAATTTGGAGTCCATACTTTGACCTATTATAGCATACTATTCATGGAATTACCTTGTGGTGAAAGAGTTCAAAGGTGGGCACCGGGCAATCCAAGAGATGGAGTCATTCATTCCATATACAAAAATGAGTAGGTTGTTTCTTGAAGTAGATTTGTTATGCAAGGGATGCTACTTAACACGACCTGACCATGATAAAAGGGTTTTCCTTTTGGATAAAAAATATATAATATTTTGTACGTTTTGACAAATTTTACATCAGCACCCTTGAAGCTAGAACAGGAAACATTGCATCTTGTTAATGAGTAGAAAGTTTTTGATGTTATGCTTTAATGGATTAGGTTGCTCTATGAGAAACCTACAAAGATTTTGAGCAAAAAAATTAGTTAAGTAGGATTGGAGGGACCAAGGTATCAAATCTACTTTACGTTTTTCTTATTGTGACGTTGTATTTTCAAAAATCAGTTAAATTATAATATTCTATCTTCATTTTCCGTACAATCAAGTAACCCGTCGTACGTTCCGACAACTTTTCCATCTAACTCTTTTTTCAAGAAAATGCATTTAGTCGCGTTTATGAGAAAGGAACGCATGATCGTTGTCTCCGTCCTCTAAGACTCTAATAGGGTTTGGGAGGATCTTAGCGTTTATCCGACCAACAGCATAGTAAGGGCTACTAATCTTTTATGATGGCGTTTATACGTCTTCAATCTACCTCTTTGAGATCCTTTAAGTTTATTTTATCAATGACCTAGTGGGGCTAATAATCCTCAAGGGAGAGTGTTTTACACATCTTCGTTTTACCTATTCGTCTTCCTTTAATTACTGTTTTTCTATTATAGTTCCAAAAGAGAATACACCAAGCCAAAAGCACGCTCGGATGACAACATCTAGAAATGACGTGTACAGTAATGCGTAATCAAAAGTATTGGTTGAAAGCTAGTGTGTATACACCTCCAACCATGTAAGACATGTTAGATTGACAATGGGATTGGATTAAGCCGAGCTACCGGAAGACAAACCAAAGGGTTAGCTCTAGGAAGTGTGATCCCAAGTCCTTCTTCCATATCAACCCTAATAAGATTCCCGTCTTCTCCAGCCTTCCACTCGAAGCACTGAATCATGGAACCCAGAGTTGCTTGTATCAACTGCAGCGCTAGTGAAGTCCCAGGACACATTCTCCTCCCACTCCCAAATGGTAACATGTGAAAGTGTTGTCCTCTCACATCCAAGTTGTTCTCTTCAAATCTTTCAGGCCTGAATTCAAGTGCGTTTTCCCAATGGTTTGGGTCTCTGCCAAGGGCCCATACGTTGACAAAAATAGTAGTGTTTGCTGGAATATGGTAACCTGCTACTGTGCAATCTTCTGTTGATTGTCTTAGAATCATTGGGCCCGTAGGATGGAGTCGTAGGGTTTCCTTGACGATTGCTTGGAGGTAAGGAAGGTTTGGTATGTCTGATTCTTGTAAAAGTCTGTCTTTGCCAACAACTAGATCGATTTCTTCTACTGCTTTCTTCATGATGTTTGGATGGTTGATGAGTTCTGATAAAGCCCATTCGGTGGTAATTGCCGATGTGTCAGTTCCTGCAGCAAATATATCCTAATATGACAGATAGATTTGTCAGTATGTTCACATAATATACGAATATACATCTAGATATAATCGTCTAATTATAGCTACCAGAATGAAGGCTTTGATGTTCTCTCTGGTCAACTTTATCTCCATACTCTTGTCTTCTGCAACATCAAGTAAAATGTTGAGCAAGTCCTTCACTGCTCCTTTCTCCTGTTTTCTTGCCTCTTCATGCTCTTGCATGATCCTCTCTATCAACGCATCAAAGCGTTTACGAATCCCCTTCAATCTTTTCCCAAACCCTTGCAAGTCTAGATTCTTAAAGATCCAAATGTAGTCCGAGAGGTTAAATTTACCAGTTATCTCGGCAATTTCAGTCACCAATTTCCTCATTTCTCCTGCGTCATTCTCATCCTCTGAACACCTTTCGCTCATGAGCATTCTTGATATAACATTGTTTGTCATCTTCACCAGCTCCTCATCCAGCTCCACCGCCTCGCCAGCTTTGGCCTTTCTTGATAATGATTTAATGAAACGATGTATCTCGTCTTGTCTAACTGGAAGGAGCAAGTCAAGTGTTGTACCATTTAGGAGCTGTGACATGACTATCTTCTTCATGAACTTCCAATAGGATCCATAAGGAGCAAAAGAGAAGTCTTTTGATCCATAAGTTAGGTAAGCCACTGCTGAGTTTTGGGGTCGATCTAAATAAGCATGTTCATAGGTCTTAAGGAATTCTTTAGCCGTTTCTGGTGAAGAAGCAACAACAGAAGGTACAGAGCCCAGAAAGAGGCGAAAAACTGGCCCATATCTGAGAGAAAGCTTGTGTAAAGCTTGGTGTGGAATCGGAGCAAGGAGATGGAGATGTCCAATGATGGGAATGGCAAAGGGGCTTGGTGGAAGATTAGGTTTAGCACGAGTAGAGTTTAAGAACGCACGGATCAAGATGGTTGAAATCAGCCATATGAGAAAAAGGATGACGTAGCCTTGGATATCAGCCATGGCTAGATGAACTTTTAAGAAGATGATGTGCCAAAACTAGAAAAAAGATGCACAGATTTATATTAAATGAAACCTCTCTTTCCAATTTACGTTGAATAAACTATGCTCTCTACGTCTGCTATTATTTTATTTAAGTAGATTCTAGCCGGCAATGACAAGTGATGTTTTAATGGAATAAAGACCAGGTCTTCTGTTAATGATTGATTGTTAGTATTTGCATCATCTGTTTGGAGTTTTTCTATTTGAAGAAGGCAAACTTAATTGATAATAGAGTTGTCAGACATTTGCCTAATAAACAACATACATACAAGTCACGATACGATGGCCTGTTTACATTAAATTTGTTTGTAAACTAGGAACGTTAACGGGGCATTCAAATTCCATGGCAGAAGATTAATCAAACACCCATTTTAGGAATATTTAATCATCCAAACATCAATTAACTTGGCTAACTTGATCCAACAAGAAACCTCAATCAAGAAGAAATGGTCTAACATATATATTAAAATTTAAATAGACAAACCAAACCTCTTATAGAATTGACTGGATCAATCAACGGACATCACTACAAACAATGAAATACAAGAAGTCGGATATATTACGGGCACTAGGAGCTGTACTGGGATCTAAGACCGATACAAGGAGCTCCGTATTAGATTACAAGGAATATTATGTCTGTATTAGATTAAAGCTGGACCACTTGCAACAAAGTCCTTCGGTGTTATAATTTCTAACTGTAATGAGTTCTAACCGAAAAAATACAGCACACTCCATTGGTCGGAGTTTCATGATCTTCCCTACCTGCGTAATTATAATCCCGGCCGTAACTCTCTTTCTATCTCATACGCCCCGATACGTATCCCACACCACCGTGAAACCGCCATTGCCGCTCACTGCTTCCACCATCACAGCACCACTGTGATCTACTTGTGCGGCAACCGTTTTGTAGATCTCTTCATCCAGAAAATTCTCCAACAGCAAATTCCAAACAAGCTAATTCTTTTTGTTTCATCCGTGTATTCTAATCCAGTTAACGTCATCGCTATCTGTGTTTGTCGTCTCTAAATCATCCATCTCTACACGTCTACAACAACACTATCTGCTCTTTTTCGCCCAAATATACAATTTTCACCATGCATGGCAAGATCTGAAAAGGAGTCATTTGGGGCGAACCCAAAAAGAAAAATCAAGGGTGGCACTACTAGAAAATAACTCATTTTTAAAGGCAATTTCGTTGGAAATCCGACATTAAAGGGTTTTATCGAAAGATTTACACTTTTACACTTGATGGATTCTGCACGGGTTACAATAAATTTTACATCTAGATTGAAAATTTTTAGGGGTAACATGTGTATGATGAATAATAGTAACATTGTGTTCCCGAGTCTCATTTAAAGAGAAAAATGGAGAGAAATGGATGAAACTGAAAGGAAAAAGGAAATCTTTTATGTTCTATTCCCTCCTAATTGGAAGGATTCGGAAGAAACGAAATTACTGGTAAAAATAACACTAAATTATAGATTTCTTTTCTATTCCTTTCCACTCGGGAACACAAAAGAAGTTTTTTTACTTTGATTTTCTTTCGAGTCGGAAACACAAAAATATAAATTTCTTTTCCTTTCTCTTCCCTTCTTTTCTCTCCTTATTTTCTTTTCTCTTATTTTCTTTCCATACTAACACTCGGGAACTAAGCGCAAAGGGATTTTGGTTCCCATTGATTTAGTCCGATATTTTATATTTTCTTCTAATTCATATTTCAAACATCTAGTTAAGCCTACAAATACAAAAGCAACATTCATTTATCATATTTCATTGATCATTCTCTTTGGTTGGATTCCATTAGGTACATACGTCATTAATTAGTTAGGAATGGGAGATTTTATTTGATTCGGCGATAGAGTTGAATTCGAAAGTAGAAAGTATTTATATCACAACTCCTATGTATTTCTATCACAAATTCACAACTCCTACCTTGATATCATTTTAGAGCATCTTCGATCATCAATCTTATGTGATAGTATAATTTTTTTTACATCATCTTTCTACTAACTTTATCAAACAAAATATTTTTAACTTAAATCATATTCAATCATCGACCCATTTTTAGTTTTTTATGAAATTAACTAATTTACCACTATGTTCATGAAATATTTTATAAAATCCTCTTATCAAATTTGTTATTTATAAGCATATTTATAAAATAAAAAATAATTGACAATAACATTAAATAAGAACAACATACTACAATACTGGAAAAGACAAATATGTCAGATTTTTTAAAATAAAAATGATAATAAAGTTAGTGCATAGTTAAAAAAAACAAATTTGAAAATGAAAAATGATATATATATATATATATATATATATATATATATATATATATATATATATATATATATATATATATATATATATATAATCAGTACAAAATTAATATCTAATATTGAATATTGTTTAATAATAAAGTTTTTAAGCATTAAATAAAACAGTGGAGTAAAATAGAACATTGTTAATAAAAGGGTTAGTTGTGTGAAACATAAAACTCAAAAAAAAAAAAAAACATTTAATAGAATCAAATCGTTTTATATTATAATTCAAAAGCAATTCACTATAATGGTAAGAAGCTCTTTGAGATTGATTATTAACTAATATTTGAGTTTTTGAAAAAAAAAATCTATCATTGAAAATGCTCTTAGTGTACTTCATTCAAGTTTATACCAACAAATCTACAATAAGAAAGATAAAATTTTAGTAGCATACTTAATGTTGTATTAACTTTATAGATCATTTAATAAAATTTTATAGAATCTTCTAAATCCCATTTTGAGATATATTCCATTTTCACAAATCTATTTAGCAGTTGATATGGTATCAATTTTAATTTGGTTTTTTTCTAGAGTGTTGGTAGTAGAAAAAGTCCAACAATTTTGTTAGAGATATACATATTGATATAACAAATTGTTGACATTAAAAACGTTGTATAGGCCTATTGGGTTACACACAAAGTATAATCTGAGTTTAGAATAATAAGTAAAAAGGACTAGCTTTATTCATCATTAATATGATGGTTTAACTAGAAAGTATAAAAGAGAGGGACTTACTTTGAAATTAGGCAAACTTGAATTATGATTGGATAATTATATATTTTAGTATGGCTTATAGACAATACAACTATGTATGAGTCTTTTTTATGAAGTAAACATCCTTACGAGTTTATATAATTACTCATGATGTTTGTATTATGATATAAGAAGCTTGGATTTCTGCATTGAGTTTCTCATAAAACTGTTTTGATTTTATAAAGTACACTGCTATTCCCATCAACCTTAACGGAGGGGTGTTTCAAATTCAAACTGTCAAAGATAGTCTTTAGAAGATGTTTTGATCCCTACGTACTGCATGGACTCCATCAGCATTTTAGGATGTTTTGATCACTACGTACTGCATGGACTCCATCAGCATTTTAGGATGTGTTATACTACTTTCTTTATTAGTATCTTACATATGTTGTTCAACTGATCAATGACGTTTTATCACTCTCGTTGTTGATC
This sequence comes from Cichorium intybus, assembly GCA_023525715.1. Classification (NCBI taxonomy): domain Eukaryota; kingdom Viridiplantae; phylum Streptophyta; class Magnoliopsida; order Asterales; family Asteraceae; genus Cichorium; species Cichorium intybus. Next base: position 17,599,632 of record CM042012.1, read on the forward strand.
AGTTGGTAAGTCGTAGCCACCAGCTGATGTCGTCTTCAATACTTCCAAATCTTCGCAATCAATAAGCATTGAACTCTTTTCATCTGCCAATCACGATATTTAAAAGATGTTGTTGTCTAGGTCTCTTGTGGTGAGAGGTGTGGCTTTTGTTTTTTGTTTTGTTTTTTTTAGGCAAGGGTCTGACTATGTTGCTCAGCTTGAAGATCCAAGGTTGACACTAGAGTTTCTAGAATCTTTTACGTCGATTTCATGTACTTTTCTATAGAGAACCATTATGCCCTTCTAATTCTTTTCAGAAGCAACCATCCAAAAGTTGTCAGTGGAAATAATAAAAAATGTTATTAATGTCACTACTAAAAACCAATCTCAAAGAATACAAACGTCATACATCATGGAGCACTGGGTGGTTGGTTACACACATCGTCCTAGACAAATTCTATACTCTCTTTGTACAAAATTTTCAGCATGCATGGGAAAATTGACCTATAGATGAATGGTAATATCAAAGAACAAACTCTAAAAGGCCAATTTCGGGTGTCGAATATATCAATAAATTATCCACAACATCCACCCTTTGCACCAGAGTTTGCCTCCTGGTTAGGAACCAGTATCGTGGTTCCTTTCAGAGATGTTGATTTCCCATCATCACCATCAGCACTTAGGGATTTCTTGCTTATAATCCCATATATATCTGTCAAAGCTGTTAGAAACGCGGTTTCAACATTTGTTGCCTCAAGTGCTGATGTTTCCATGAAACATAGATTTTCTCTTTCTGCAAACTCTTGAGCATCTTCAACTGGTACTACTCTAAGACCTTCTAAGTCACATTTATTTCCAATCAACATGATGACTATATTTTTATCAGCATGCCCCCTTAGTTCTTCTAGCCACCTGATCATATGGTCAAACGTCTGGCGTTTTGTCATGTCATATACTAACATGGCACCAACTGCTCCTCGGTAATATGTACTTGTCACAGCTCGGTATCTGACATGTAGAGGATGATAAATGGTTATTGCATGTTTCAAACTTTAGTCTAAAATGGATAAATATGTTCAAGATCATTACAAGTTCTTGGAATTGAAGATTTGTAATTTGAGGTAGGTGCGATTTAAAAAAAAAACATTCTTTTCTTGTGCAAATGGAGTATAATTACGTTAAACTTTATACCAACATTAAATTTTTTAATAAGAAAAGGTTTGGCATATGAAAATCAAAACCTAGCCTTTTCCGTATCAAATTATTAAGTCTTGTGTGAAGAATGAAAAAGGGAGCAGAAACCTTTCTTGACCAGCGGTATCCCAAATCTGGGCCTTCACCGTGAGTTTTTGTGAGATTTTCTCATGATTATAATGCAAAAATGACTCAACTGTGTATTGTACTTGCAACTTTTTAATATATATAAATTGATTAATGATTATAAATCAAAAATGACTCAACTATGCATTGTACTTGCAACTTTTAATATATAAAAGACGTAAGATTCTGTATTATGTAAATAAATAACAGACGGTTGGTTATTGAGCATGAGTCGACGTTAAGTCCATATATCCATGAGTTATGTGAATGCTGTGTTATATATTAAGAAGAAGCTAGGTCAGATCGTTTAAACAAATCAAAACGGTTTGATCGTTTTGGTTTGGCTTCTTGCTTTAATTTTTTCTAACTAAACTATCCAAAATTCTATGATTCGGTCAAATAATTTGATTTTACTTTCAACCTTATTCTAAAAGTAATTAATAAATAATGACTAATGTAATATTTACTTTGTATTAATAACTAAACATATCAAACTAATAATCCTTACGTCGTGACGACTACTGAAAGGTTTATTTTGTAAACTAAAGCTAATTTTTTTTACATTTAATATATTCTTATGCTAATGCTAATATATTAACAGCCCTAGTAATAAGTTGTAGATAACTGAGCTATATCTCGAAAGACAGAATAACTATCGGTCTGATAACAATGATCAGTTTTATAATCCAATTGATGTAAAAAGTATTAATAAAATCGACACAAACAAATATACTTCTACAATTTCAATGATGATGACCTTAAAAAAAGGACAGAGCAAAATAATTACAATAAATTGACGGACGAGGGATGAGGATGACTGAACCCTCAAGGGGCCAACATATGTTTTTCGTGACAGACGCAAACTTAAATACAAAGTGTCACGCTATGTAGCGTCACTTTCTTTCCGCGAAAAGACATTTCCTAACAACATGTTTCTTTCCTAAAGTGGCGCGACCGCCATTTTGCAAGTGCGTTCACACTTTATGGTCTAACTCCTAATAAACCAATACAGTTTATATATGTATATATAGCAAAGATTAATGTTATTACATTCAATGTACAACTAGATAAAAACTTTATTATATATATATATATATATATATATATATATATATATATATATATATATATATATATATATATATATATATATATATATATATATAAAACATTTTATAATTATATAGGGATCTTTAAACGAGACGTTATAGGTGATCCCCACTTATGTTCTTCTGGATAATAACCGGAAGTACATGAGAAATATAGATAACAAACAAAAAAATTTCTTCTCAAGAAACCAAACAAGTTGTTTTCGATTATTTTAGTTTTGGCCCAATTTTGCGGAACATCTGCAGTTTGCATGACAATCCTTCAACGTCTGCAAAAAAAAAAAAAAAAAAAAAAAAAAGATGCGTTAAATTGAACCGTAATGAAAATGGTATCAATCACAGCAGAATAAAACATGAACAGTAAATTGAAAAAGTTTGATCCTTTTATACCTTGTACTGTTCTTGAAGATCTTTGATGTAATCAACCGCCAAATCCAACATGTCTGATGTGTTTGTTTGCTGCCCACAACATAAAGAAAATTTAGACCGAGTGTTTGCAAATTGTCGACAAAGAGTATCGTGTACATATAGAGGGACTAAATGGAAGAAATAACACTGAACGTTCATTTATTTATGTATCACTGATTTCCTATTAAGGTAATTAAATTTAAAAAAAATATATACCCAATTATGAGATGGTGCTTTCTGTTTTTTTCTTATTATTGCATTATACAATCAAATATCTATCCAATTATAGCACTAAAATTTGTTTCATTTTTGGATGACACGGCTATAATTAGATAGACTTTCAAAATACTATATTATAATACACAAATCAATGAAAGTAGATTGTTATTTCTTGCATTTAAGCCTATATTCATATCGTAAAAGTCAATACCTTGTCCATGTGTGGAACTAGTTCTTGTAGTTTCCTCATTCTTTCACTTATTCGTGTTCTTCGAACCTACAGAAATCACAAGGTCAATGATCAATCGGTAAAGAGAAAGTAAATAAGGTTCAAGTACGAAAATTCCAAAAAACCCGGAAACCAAATATCAAAATTACTAAATTACCCTCTCGGCTATGCTTCTTGGATGCGTAGCACAGCCTCGTTTTGCACGAATTTTGCATGGGACAGAATCTTGAAAATGCAATAGCTTTTCAACAGCCGCCATTTCTCCTGAGGTTTTCGGTAAGCTCAAATGGTGTGACAGCATAGTTGGATGATTGCCGAGATGATCGCTATTCTGAAAAGGAGCAATATAGAAAAAGGTTTAATGCATTAAGAATGTACTTTCCAATTTATTTTAATCCCATAGCATTTTACTTTTATTTCTTCATACTATAGCATTGAACATTCAAAAAAATTTCTCACTAGAAGGGGATTTGAACATGTGTTAATGACAAAAATAACGAAAAATGATGAGCTAATATCACAACATAACCTCCATTTTATAGCCACCCATTTTGCGAAAATGGATTTCGCAAAATAAAGATTTTTCCGTGTATTTACTTTATCAGTGGTCCCCACAAAAAAAAAATAAGAAAAAAGTCAACAATTTTATGTATTTCGCAAAAATGACATTTCTTTTTCGCGAAATGACATCATTTTTGCCAAAAAAAATTGTTTTTACTCTTACGGAAAAAATAAAAAGAATCAGTAGCAAGTACTGAAAAAGCAATTTCTGGAAAAAGGGTATTTTGCAAAAAATAAATAAATAAACTGCAGGTGTTATTTGGTGACAAAAGCTGGAAAGGTGATCGTTTTACCTTCCCAATTTTTAATATTTTTTGTTATTAGCCCTTTAAAAATTTGACTTAATTATAACAATTAATGCATACTCGTGTTTTTTTAATGACATGACACCCCAAGATTTAAAATGTGTTTCATACATTTTCTTATTATTATAACATTGTAATAAAAACAATTGATATTTCTCACATAATGAGGATCAAAAATTTAAAATGTGTTTCTATATATGATACCTGACCATCTAGCTCTCTTTTGAGCCCATTGAAGTTATCAATGAACTGTGACGGCTCATTTTCCCATGAACCGAAAGGGTAATCCGATGCATCATCATTAAGGACCCCCGACTCAACCGTATCAGGCTCGATTTCTGAGATCCGAGGTAAGATTCCTAAAGATGGAACCGCTGATGATGAACTCATTTGTCTCTTTAATCTACTTGAAGATGAAGTTAAATCACCATTGTTGCCAACATTTCCTAATCTGTAATTTCCAATTGTACCCCTCATTCCAACATAGCCTGCACGTTTTTACTAAACAACATTTAGTAATTCAATTCAAGATCGTAAATTTTTTGGCTTTTTGATTTTGGATTTTTTTAAAAAAAAAATCGTAAAACACAAATCAGATGAACCTATAATTTTTTTAAAATTAATAGTCAAGACCGTTTATTAAACTTCAAATGGAATAAAGTTTACGAAATCGAGAGCATGTTCTAATAAGGCGTCCAGACTTATAAAGGGGACAAACATTGATTACTAGATAGATACATGGATCAAAAGACAACCCCCAAATATGGAAATTTTCCCCAACAGCTATTACCATAAATGGTAAAAAATCCAAAAGATGAGATCGAACTTGAATACGAATTTTATATGAAGAAATGAATAAAACTTCAATACATTCGCATGAACAAGAACGATTCCCAGAAAACAAATTAACGAGCTCAGGAAAATAACAAGAATAGAATCAAGAACATTGAACAGTACCATTTGGGTGATTGAGGTGAGAGAATAATCCTGCAGGAGAGCTATTTTGTCTCAAAAGACTTGAACCCATTTTAGATTGCTGGCTCAAATTATCAACACCCATGGCCATGGAAGAGCTCAAGTGAGCTCCCCTGCTATATGAATTTGTACTATCCATGCTTGCTTGGCTTGTACTCTGTCTCGGATAATGAGAAGATGGCAATTGAGGATTCAAAGAGAACCCGGTAATCAAATTAGGTTTAAGATCCACCTCCTCTTGTAGATCTTCAAGACTTTGAGAAATCAAATTGTAATTCAACCCATCAGTTACATCTCTGGGTTTTTCAATATCATTAACGAAATTCTGAAGAACAGAGCTAGGAGCCGACCGAAATCTGAGCAACCCATTATTGTTCTGATTACTCATATCAAAATTCATCAAAACCACACTCTAAAAAATCAATAAAAATATAAAATTCACTGAGACTTGTTCGATTCTTCAATATCCAACAACATATAGAAGTGGAACCACTGGATAATGCTTGAGAATCATCATCAGCATGAGTTCCTTTCACCTTTTGTTTTCTTGAATCATTTTTAGAGAATTATATCTGCTTTGTTTATAAGCTTTGTCGGTATTTGAAACTTGTGGGTGAAGTAAGTATGGATATTAAATTTTTAGGGTTTTCTGTGGGGATATTTGTGAGCAGATCTGATGAGAGCTTGATTCGTGTGTTCTGTTGCGATAAAACTAAGCTAAAGCAGAAGTTATTAATGATAACGATGACTGGAGATGGAGCCTTTTGTAATACCCTTCAAGTGTAGGGGTAATCTCGGGAGTATCAATTACTCTCAAATACTCAAACCGGTGTATACGTGTATTTGTTTCCAGACGAGAAAGATATCGAGACCAAAAACCTTCGCTTTTCGGGCAGCGAGAGAGAAATCAGAAAAGGGGGCTAAAATAAAGGAAGATGTGATAAAGCAGGCGATTGGAAAAAACAGGGTTGGGACCAAAATCGAAATCGGGGGTTAACCGAATTAATAGACTTTAGTTAATGGAATAACTGAAAAGTCACGTAATATTTAATAGAAACTAGCTGATTAAATAATAAAATAATATTTAATAGATAACATCTAAAAGATGTTTAATATTATAAGACAAACACTTTATATAATTAATTAAATTTTAATTGATACCAATAACAGTTTTTTGACTTGCATATTGACTCTCAAATATTATTGTATGACTTGTAGGATTACGTTGTTTGGTAGAGGCTTTGCCTTTTTAGACAGAAGATCTAGGATTCTGTCTCTAACACAAACGTTTATTAACTAACCAGCCGTTTAAAAACTATGTAAAGAGAAATTATAGAATTTAAGAATACTTGGTGATACATTCGTCTTTAAAAATTTATATTATTTTATATAAAGTATTAGATTAATACCTTAAATTAGCAAACATAAAATTAAAAACGAAAACATAAATTTAATATATTTATACAAACAAAAAATTAAAACAAAAGTAAAACCTTTTTTTATCTCTCCCACGAATGTTATACTTAGGCTATGGCTATATTTGAGATAACTTTAAAAAACTCTATAAATTTGTTGAATATTCCGGATAGTTTTTGAAAAACTACTTTACATTGTTAAATATGACGATTTAAAAACCAATAATAATAATAATAATAATAATAATAATAATAATAACTTAGTTAGCCAGTAAATTAGTTGAAAAGTATGTTGTTAGTTGATAAAGTAATTGATAATAAATTATGTTTGGTAAGAACTAGTCGACAAGCTAGTTAAGAATTGTAAAATGATACAAAAAAGATTTCATATTATAAGAGAAATATGTAATACATTAAATTAAAGTAAATCATAGTAAATAACAAATTCTTTTCTTATATATATTAAAGTAAGATTTTTTACATCTCATATCATATTGACAATATTATCACGAATTTCTCCCAAATGCTATCATGACTAGATTTCTAATAATCGTCTAGTTCTTATATAAGTATGTAATCACTATGTTGTTGAACAATGTTTAAACTTATATCTGACGAGTCATTCATTCGAATATAGTTATGTAGGATAAGCATCACCATTACCACATCTATTTGAGTCTTCTCATTAAAATTTTAACATTTTTTCATTATTTTCTACTTCTTCTTTAGCACTCTAAATGAACGCTCAATACAAGTTCGAAGAGACAAATGTACATAATTGAAAGCCTCTTGTGCATTGTTTGGAAGCACATGAATTAAATTGTGATTGATGATATCTAATATGTGGATATGGTGTCATATATCCTTTTATATAAGATTATCATCTATGTACAATGTTATATTTTCCTATATGAAAAAAGATAAAGAATAATTAAATTCAAACGGTGGTGAGGCGCAAAAATTATAAAATAAATATTAGACTTGTTAAACCTTTTAAGGGCTTAGGAAAATTCATAAAAGGTGTCTAGATTGTTTGAAGCAACACTCAAGTATCATATGTTGATCCTTCCCATTTGACGAATATTAATGTAAACACATGTCAAAGTCACATACAACCATTACATTAAATGTAAGCTCTCATTTTCTTCCTCTATTTCTCATTTGGGAGACTAAGATACAAGCATCTAGCTAGGATACAAGCATTTAAATGATTGCCATCAATGCACCCAACGTTGTCATGTTAAAAAAATGTTTAAATTACAATATAGAAACATATATAAATAAAATATCACAATCATTTACCTTAAAATAAAACATATATCGACTCATTCATAAATTGTTAACAATCATTTACCAGTCCAGATCTCCTTCATCCACGCTTCTCTAGTTTGCTTTGACGTCGTACACGGCTTCTTATGATTGTAGTAAAAATTACTTACTGCTGCATTTTCTTCTAGGCTACTCAATGCTATAAGTAAAAGAAGTTGATTTCTTTGTGTGTCATTTATTTCAAGATGCAATCATTAGAAACATTAAAAGTAAAATAAATTGATACAAAGTACGAATGTAACACCAAACTAAAATATAAAACCATTCAAATAAACAATATTAGTATCCAAATAAAATATAAATATCTAACTCAGTACTAACATCAATAAGTTTGAAAATATAATTATTCACTAATAAAATATTTCAACCTAAGTTCTTCAACTTGTATTTTTTGTATAAGCAAACTTCAACCAAGTTAATCTAGCATCATCACTCGGTATCTTAAAGAATTTATATCTGTTACTGGGATCCCAAAGCATAAGCATCGCATGGCACCAAATATCACAACCTTCCCACATGTCAAGGGTATTTGACAATGAGCTACTTGACCTGCTAAATTCTATCTATGACAAAAGCTTCTCAAATATTAAGCATTGATGAACATAAAATTGGACTTATGGTAAAATCGTTAATAATTGACAAATTTTAGAATTTTTGTATTAACTGTCCTCCAAACAACTTCACTGAACCCTAACCCGAGCCCATCTTTGATTTCGATGCTGATGACCTACTTGAAATGCAACTCGAATCGGCATCCGAATCTACATCCGAACCGGCCTCGCTAGAAAGGAAAAACTCCAAAAAAACCCGTGAATCATATATCGATCGACCCTCCTCCTTCTCAACTTCGGGCCTTATTGATGAAACCACTTTAGTACGAGCATGGGTCGACGTATCCAAGGATGCGGTAACCGGTAATGTCCAAGTTAAAAAAAAATTGAGCGCGTATTAGAGGGGTTTTTCTTAACGCAATGAGGCGTGTGGATTATCACTTGAAAGACCAAATAATAACAATATATCGGGACATCAACAAGGTTGACACAAAATTCAACAGTTTGTATAACAATTTCAAAAACCAATGACAAAGTGGTCAAAACGACAAAGACGTTTTATAAATCACGATTATGGTTTTTCCATGCAGATAATAACGGTAAGCCATTTAAGTATATAAATTTTTGGAAACGTCGGAGACCACTTATACAACGTCGTCGGATGCACCAAAGTCGTCCTTTCAACTCGAAATCGGCAAAGCATCGCACCATGCCTCATAACTCCCTCTATTCAACTCAAAATCGTAAAGGTTCAACCCTTTGCCATACAGTATTATATATTCTTCACTTTTCATGTTATGGATTCTCAATATTATATGTTTTTTGTGATACAGCTTTTTCTTCTAATTGCATAGTGATCCAGGTTTTTATAAACTATGGACGGGTAGATAGATATGACCTTTTGTTGTTTTAAATTTATAACTATTTTATTTTGATAGAATGTGATTATCAGAATCCGACCTTACAAAATAAGACCTGTCACAAATGAAATCTCGGTTATATAACGTTAATCTATACATGTGCGAAGAACTCTTTTAAAAGAATTTAAACTGTCACCAAAGCTCAACTTTACCATAGGACACTGCTATACTTCGTCCAACTTTTTCCAATATTGAGCTAAATGTTTTACATTTTTTATATTGTAATCACGAAACAAAACTGATGTTAGACGCATTTTTGTTTTTTTATTTAATTTGATATAAATAAAATTACATTTAAAATTGGATATTATTCTTTGGCCAATTTAAAATTTTACGATATATTTTATTACTTTTCAAATACTTGAATGATCTTTCTTTTGATGCATTGTTCCTAGAAATGGTGAGCAGAATCATGAACATTTTATGAAACGGAGAATAAATGAGAAATAAAAAAAGGTAACTGTGGCAATGGATTTAGAGGCAGTCAATGTCGGGATAAGGAGGAAGATGTCACCGCGCCGTTTTGCGTACCGAATAGAAAGCAAACAAAGCATCGGATTCACGGAGTATCCATTTTATCTTATCCTCCTTCTCCTTCACTCGTCTCGTGGTCCATACATAGTTTCATAGTCAATTACTCATTTCCCTTCTCACGTGAATTTGCCAAAATGACCGAAAAACAAATTCAACAAAGTTTATTCAGATCGAACTTATACGTGTTTAAAGATAAAAAATAAACTTCAATAAAACTTTAAATTTTCATCGTCAAAGGACATAAATACGAATAAGAATTTTGATTCATAAGAAAGCTGGTATGATCAGAGACGGATGCATCGTCAAAGAACATAAATACGAATAAGAATTTTCATCGTCAAAGAACATAAATACTAATTTAGGTTTTAGCCCAATTTTTGCTTGGTAATTTTGTAAATCCAAAATTACTATGTAATGCAAATTTATAAGGGCTAATAACATAAAAACCACTATAGTTTGGCCAAAATCCGGTTTAAACACTATATTTTTTTTCGTTCTAAAAAAACCACTCATACTTTCAAAAATATTCGTAAAAACCACTCATATTTTCAAAAAGATACATTGCGACCACTATAACAAATTAAAATCATGATTGTATGTTGTCAAATTGGAACACTTCTTACCCCCGTCACATTCAAAATTTAGTGGATTCACTTGGACATTCTATGCATTCACAACGTGGCCGAAGAGTTGTAGTTACGAAAACCAAAATTACATGTAGACAACGTTGTTTATCATTTTCACTGTAATGAAGTTCTAATATTTGCTTAAAATGTCGATATGAAACTTTTTACATAACCTTTCAATAAAAAAAATCGTCAAAAATCGTCAAAAGTTGTACTTTTCACTCTATGCATTCACAACGTGGCCGAAGAGTTGTAGTTACGAAAACCAAAATTACATGTAGACAACGTTGTTTATCATTTTCACTGCAATGAAGTTCCAATATTTGCTTAAAATGTCGATATGAAACTTTTCACATAACCTTTCGATAAAAAAATCGTTAAAAGTTATAAAATAAAATGAACAGTGGTCAATATGAATTTTTTTGAAAGTATGAGTGGTTTTTATGGAACAAAAAGAAATATAGTGGTTAAACCAGAATTTTGGTCAAACTACGGTGGTTTTTATGTTATTAGCCCTATTTATAAAAGTATATATAAATTTTGTAAATTATTTGAAATCTTAAATTTATGTCAAGTGTTTTGTTAAATCTATGGTTTCGTATCTAAGAATCTAAGAATAGAAATATATATTGAAGAAAAAGTATTTAGTTATTATAAACTATTAAGTGCAAATTGTGCATAATATGTTGGAGGTACCTGCTGCGCAAATTACATATATCTTGGTATGTATGAATGTTTTGTTTTTGTGTGTATCAAAAAATTTATATTGGCCCGACCTGATCTTATCGTTAACCGCTAGTGCCCCGTACGATGTAAATTCCTGGATCCGCCACTGGGTATGACGAGGTAGGTAGCCAAAAGATCCAAACTAAAAAAATTATTGATTTTTAGATTAAATAAATATATTAGACAAATGTGTACAAGTACAATAGTTATACGGTTATAAATATGTTATTCAGAATTATCATGTCGTTATAAATTTTAAAATAATAATTTTACATTGAACTGATATAAACTTTGTAATTATTTTGAGCTACATGATAATATATACATCTATAAAGACCGTACAATATTGAGTTGCAGACTGAAGTCTTTTCTAGCATAATACTAGATACCCGACACTTTTGTCCCTCAAAGATACCTAAGGATTTGTTTGATTGCTATTAGGTGAGACATATTTACATTGATCTGATATCTAGCACACAGACATGTTGAAAACATTATGTTTGGACGACTCATTGTCAGATAAAGGAGTGAACCAATCATGATGTGATAGTCTTTTGACCAACTAGTTCACTTAATGGATTCGCAGGAAAATTATGTTCGAAGGCCATAGGAACTTTACCAGCATAACAATTGTCCATTAAGTACTTTTTCAAAAGTTTCGTAGTGTACCTTTCTTGACGAAGAAAAGTGCATTGCTTTACCTGTTTGACTTGAAGACTTAGGAAGAAGTTCATCTCTAGATTCATACTCATTTGAAACTTGTTTTCTATACATTTTGAGAAGTCAGCAACCATCGTTTTATCCGTTAACTCGAAAATAATGTCATCAACATAAATTTAAACCAACATTGGGTGTATGTTATTTTCCCTCTTAAGGATGGTAGGATCAACAACTCCATGTTTGAATATGGACCCTTTGAGAAATTTGATTAAGGTTTTGCACAAGAGACTCAAAGCTTGTTTTAATCCATATACACCATTTTACACCTTATAGGAGTAATCAGGAAAGTTGAGATTTTAAATCGAGGGATGCTAGATATATACCTCTTCCTTCATCTTGCCACTGGAAAAGACACGTTTGACATCCATCTTGCGTACTTTGATGTTATTATATGTCGTATATGCATGGAAAATATGTATAGCCTTTAGCCTAGCTACTGGAGTGAAGGTCTCGTCGTAGTCAATGCCTTCTGGCTGACGATATCACTTTGCAGCAAATATGGCTTTATTTCGTATGACTACTCCTGAATCTTTTACTTTATTCCTAAAAAGCCACCATGTTCCAATGATGTAGTGTAATACCGTATTATTAAATTTGAGAAATTTTGAGTTAATCTTAGTGTAATTAAGATTAGTTAGATTGTTTCATGAGTTTGGGTAGTTAGAATCCCATTTGGAGGAAGTTTGAGGTTGAAAAATGCTAAAAAGAGGTTACACGGGTCGTGTTGTAGTCACACGGGTCGTGTAGGAGACTTTTGTTATTGTTTGGGCCTGTAGTAAGTTACACGGGTCGTGCTTTATAAGCACGGGTCGTGTTTTGACAGCGCGCGCCGCGGGTTTTAAGAGGCCGCGCCGTGGGTCGCGTCAGTGGGGTTAATATGACAGCAAACCTCATTTCGAGCAGAAATATCTTCTTTTCGACTTTGAGAGCTGAATATGGCGATTTTGTGTCAAATTAACCCTGGAGGCTCGTGGGGAAACGTATGGAGACTTCAATCTAACCCCGTAAACACGTTCTCGATTCCTAATTCGTCGAGGTGGGTGATTTCTTCGTTTTGGGGGTTTTGAAACCCTAGCTTTGATTTCAGTTATTTAGTTATATATTGTTATATATGTTGTTAGTAGATTGTTATTGGATGCCTTTAGAGTTATTGGTGTGATTATTGTCGAGTTCCTACGGTTGAATGAGTAGAACCGTCGTTTTGGAGGTTTTGGTAAATATAGAGTTGATATTTACCGTTTATACTCCTTTTTCCTCTTTTGATTTATACATCTTTGAGATAGATGTTATCGAGATGATTTTGAATGTTGGAAAATGGAATTAGACTATGGTGATATAACCAAGTCTAGCGAACAGGAGCCGGTACACGTAAAAATTGAGGGTTCCACATACTAAATCGATATCAGGTGAGTACTTTCGAATAATTGAGTAAGAGTTATACCTTGTTGTATATATATATATATATATATATATATATATATATATATATATATATATATGTTTTACATATATATGTGTGTTGTGTTGATATTGATGTGGCTTAGAGTTAGAGTGGTTCTGTTATCTGTGGATAACGAGAGATGGGTTACAGTATATATTTGAGTATAAGAGCTGCGTATATGCTAGAGTGAGTGAGTTAAAGAGTTTTGGAGTTTGATTGCCACTACTATGATGACTATTATAATTGAGTATAATTGATTGTGTAATGAGTATATGAGAGTGTATTTGATTGAGTTTATGAGTAGTATCAGTTGTGATACTTATTATTGAGTTGATGACACTAATAATTAGCTGGTGTTTGTAAAGCTAATATGTTTGCAGGTTTCAGAGTTAAGAGAAGGTGAATATTTTCTAATGAGATTAGCAAAGGAGAATGTTGAGAAAGTATACTGAGAGAGATTACTGAAGTGTAATTGAGATTACTCACTAAGCTTTATAAGCTTACACTTGAGTTGTATGTTGTTTTGCAGGTATGTGTAGTAGTGATAGGGGAAGGTATGTGATAAAGAATGACGGACAAGTGTAGGTCCTGTCCTTTAGTTGAATTAGATTTATTTGTAATATCTGGTATGTAACGTGAGGACCTTTTGTTGTAATTAGTGCATGATAACATCTTGTTTTCTACGGTTTAGTACAAGTATACCCATTTTTGATGTATAATTTGTTGAAAATTTTTTGGTGTACTTTGTATGAGAAACCGGGTGTTACAAGTTGGTATCAGAGCATAGTTTAAGCGAACTAGGTCTTTGAGTGTAGAGTCCTAGACTTGAACCGAGTAGAGAGAGTGCCCCTATCACATGCTTGGAAAAGATACTGCTGCAGATTTTAGTTTATGATTTAAGTATAACTTATATGTTATATTTGTTATTGTTGTTTTCTGTGTGTAAATACATATATGGAGTTAGATGAAGGATGAGTTGAGAAATTGGTCAGAGCCGGTTGGACCAATAGTGGATGATGAGACGAGATTTTGGCCGATATGAGATATCAGCTAACGAGGAGACAAGAACCTCAGTTGATAATGAGATTTCAACTGAATACGAGATGAGATACTAATTGAGATGAGATCCCAGCTGATGATGAGTTTTCAGCTGATGATGAGATGAGATTCTGGTTGAGATGAAATTCTAACTGATGATGAGAAAGAGTATGAGCGTAAGCTGAGTATGAGCTAAGAGTTGAGACATGTGAGTGTAGCCGAGTACACTCAAGAGTTGAGAACCGAAGTATGCAAGTTTCAGCTAATGAGAAAACAAGATTTGTTGCTATGAGGTATGTAAGTAATTTTACATAACATGTTAGCTGTAACGCATCGCGCGTATTTTATTGTTGATAATACATGTAAATGAATATGTGTAAAAACATGTGGACACATAAAAGATCAAATGAAATTACATGTGTTAGAGAATTGTGGTTATAAAGTGTAGTAACCGGTATTGAGATGAGAATCTCGTGTCCACTTGAGGTAAGCTTTACATATCACATAATCAGTGCTTTGTGATTATGTATAACTGAGAATATATGTGGTTGCTTGATGAGTACTTAGCAACCATGGAGAAATGTGTATAAAGATTATATACATGGTGACAAATATACATATATATATATATATATATATATATATATATATATATATATATATATATATATATATATATATATATATATATATATATATATATATATATATATATATATATTTGATATTGTATATATAGTGCTTGTTGTTTCACAGATGTGACGAGATTTCTATGTACGAGTACTTTGTGGTTGAGACCACATGTTTTGTGGGGCCACATGACTAGTACTTATGATTGATCAAAATGAATGGCTGAGATAGCCAAAAGAGTATGAGTTGAGAAAGACGGTGAGTGTGTAGTTGATTGTACACTAAAACTAGTTATGAGTTGACATGTTGAGAGTTGAATGGTGTGGTTTGGAGTTGTCACATAATGAGATATTTACGACAGAGTTGTCAAAGGACACTCGAGTAACCACATAAAGAGTACCTTGTGGTTATAATTGAGAGAACCTAGAGTGGTTCATGTAAACCTAACTGGCCTAGAGATTGGGTTAATTACCTAATGAATGTGATCGAGACCACATATTCAGTGGGGTCAAATATTGAGTAAATGTGATCGAGACCACATATTTGGTGGGGTCACATATTGAGTAAATGTAATTGAGACCACATATTTGGTGGGGTCACATATTGAGTAAATGTGGTTGAGACCACATATTCTGTAGGACCACATAACGAATAAACGTGGTGGGACCACATATTTTGTGGGGCCACATAACGAGTAAATGTGATTGAGACCACATATTTTGTGGGGTTACATATTGAGTAGTTGAGATTGAAACCACATAACGAGTATCTTGTGGTTAGAGTAATGAGGACCTTTGTAACTCAAACAAAAGAAGGAGTGACGGTGAGTCTTTATGGCTCGAGACCATAGGGGAGACTCGCTAGAGTTAAAGAGGAGATGGATTGAAATCAGAAAATGATATGAGGTACCATGATTTGATCAGAGGACGGTATGAGATACCGTGATACAGCGTTGAGTGGTGAGAACAGAGAACGGTACGAGGTACCGTGAGAGAGTGTTGACCAATGAGATCGACGAACGGTATGAGGTACCGTGAGATTGTGTTGAGTAGTAAGTTTTGAGAATAGTACGGGGTACTATAAGATAGTGTGAGTAACGAGATAGGAGAATGGTACGGGGTACCATAAGTTGAGCTGGAATGGTACTGCAGAGTTGTGCTTGTGTGTAGACAGGCATGTACTTTTGGTGATGCAAAGTAATGAGAAATATAATATCCTTGTGTGTGGATAGTTATGAACGTAGCAGTAAGCTTGTGTGACTTGAAACCTTGTGGGTTGAGAAGGGAACAAATCAGAGGTTGAGTAACAGTACGAGAGTACTATGAGATAATACAGTGAGTAATACTGTTGAGAAGTGATGATGTGAGTAAGTATGTTTGTAATGTAGTCGTGTTGAGAATGTGTGAGATTTCTTGCATGTTGAACGAGATAGAGTTTTATAAATACATGATGAGAAGATATGAGTTAAAAGAAAAGGAAAGTAATTGTGGTTGTGATTGATAGGATTCGTTCCTTAGCAATCAAATCGATTACTGCCAATGAGATAAATGTGTGAATGTCGAGATGACAAAACTATTATTCGTATGAGACGACGAATAGTATATTTTGCTATAATAATGTTGAGTTATTTTTATGAGTAAATCGGATAATGAGATATGATCCCATTGTATAGATTGCGGTGTCAAATTTTATTATTTTGGGACATGTGTAGAGATTTCGGTGAGTTGTATATATCACATATTCTATGTCATTCTGATGAATCGGAGATTGAGATGATAACGAGGGAGAAATGACGAGAAGAAAATCCTTACTGATGGTGTGTCAGAAGGAATATATATGGTTGTGTTGAGAATTTATTTGATAATAAATTATCGAGTTTAATAGAGTCAATGATTTATTGATAGTATGATGTGGATTATCCACATAAGAGATGATATAATAAGTGAGTACATTGAGAGAAATAACATGAGGTATGTTGTTGGACTGAGACAAAGAGGAGTCAATTGGTGGAGGATTGTTAGTTATATATTGGGTGAAAAACCTAATATGTGTGCTGAGGTGGGAGCAGAGATAAATGAGCTTTCGGAGAAGTTATAATCGATTGTGGTGATGAGACAACTGAAACGGGTCTTGTGTGACCAAAGTGTTGAGAGTTAAATAACAAATTCAAAGGAGGCGTGAGTGAAACTTGAGATAGTTTCTAATATTTTGTTATTTCTGGATTTTTACTCTGATATTCATGAGTTGTGTTGATGAGGAGTCAGTAATTGACATGTTACAATTAGAAGAGTAAATTGAGAGAGAATGAGTATTGGAATCGGTGTGACCGTTTTCCTTATTGAAGAATGGTATAATAAGAATGTGGCTCGATGTGAGTCATAGATATGAATGTATGTAAATGATGATAGTGGTTGGAATATCACTTGAAGAGTGAAGCGAGATAACTTGGTGTCAACGATGCTATAGCAAAGTGTTTGGCCTGAAAGAGTGAGTATTTTCCTACGTGGCAGTGATGATAGCCAATATGACTATAGAGATCATCTTGTGAGGATGATGGCGTGTGTTACCTATATTATTAGTAAATGAGATGTGACAGTATGTATATGTCATATGAGCTGACGAGAGGATAATATTATTATCATACGTGATGTGTGATTGCGGTGGTGAGGTGGTTGTATAAACCATACCTATTCCAAGAGATTCCGAGGACGGAATCTTTTGAAGGGGGTAAGAACTTGTAATACCGTATTATTAAATTTGAGAAATTTTGAGTTAATCTTAGTGTAATTAAGATTAGTTAGATTGTTGCATGAGTTTGGGTAGTTAGAATCCCATTTGGAGAAAGTTTGAGGTTGGAAAATGCTAAAAAGAGGTTACACGGGTCGTGTAGGAGACTTTTGTTATTGTTTTGGGCATGCAGTAAGTTACACGGGTCGTGCTTTATAAGCACGGGTCGTGTTTTGACAGCGCGCGCCGCGGGTTTTAAGAGGTCGCACCGCGGATTGCGTCAGTGGGGTTAATATGACAGCAAACCTCATTTCGAGCAGAAATATCTTCTTTTCGACTTTGAGAGCTGAATATGGCGATTTTGTGTCAAATTAACCTTGGAGGCTCGTGGGGAAACGTATGGAGACTTCAATCTAACCCCGTAAACACGTTCTCGATTCCTAATTCGTCGAGGTGAGTGATTTCTTCGTTTTGGGGGTTTTGAAACCCTAACTTTGATTTCATTTATTTAATAATATATTGTTATATATGTTGTTAGTAGATTGTTAGTGGATGCCTTTAGAGTTATTGGTGTGATTATTGTCGAGTTCCTACGGTTGAATGAGTAGAACCGTCGTTTTGGAGGTTTTGGTAAATATAGAGTTGATATTTACCGTTTACACTCCTTTTTCCTCTTTTGATTTATACATCTTTGAGATAGATGTTATCGAGATGATTCTGAATATTGGAGAATGGAATTAGACTATGGTGATATAACCAAGTCTAGCGAACAGGAGCCGGTACGCGTAAAAATTGAGGGTTCCACATACTAAATCGATATCAGGTGAGTACTTTCGAATAATTGAGTAAGAGTTATACCTTGTTGTATATATATATATATATATATATATATATATATATATATATATATATATATATATATATATATATATATATATATATATATATATATATATATATATATATATATATATATATATATATATATATATAGGGTTGGGTTCAACAAGGGACTAAAATTATCCATGGTACCAAGGGACTAATCTCGATCGTCGGAATCAAAATCATCAACGACTAAAAATTAAGTTGTAAAATTTTTATATCGACGCACATGTAGATGATTATAACAAAAAACCCACTTCATTTTTTTAGTTTTTTTAAATTTTCGAAAATATTCTTTTTCAAAAATAAAAACTGAATATACCAAAATTCATAATTTTTTGTCCTCTACAAATAGACATCCATATTGGTATACAAAAAATAAGTTTTTTTTTTCCATAAGTACAGCTCGTAGAGGATATAACAAAAACCCACTTCATTTTTTTAGTTTTTTAAATTTTTCGACAATATTCTTTTTCAAAAATAAAAACCGAATATACCAAAATTCATAATTTTTTGTCCTCTACAAATAGACATCCATATTGATATACAAAAAATAAATTTTTTTCATAAGTACAGCTAGTCTAGATTCATAATGTGAATCTGAACTGTAAAAATTTGAATATTAGTAATTATTTTACTTTTAAAACTTTTACTACTTCAATATTATAACCATTTATAAGTAATTTACTTGATTTACAAGTAGATTTACTCATATTTACACGAAAATTTACTCATATTCACATATCAATATCATATAGTATTGAGAATTTACTTAATTTTTTTTTACTATTTCAACATTTTAACAATTTATAATGAATTTACTCTGATTCACAATTGAATTTACTTACATTCACACAAAAAATTTACTCAGATTCACATATGAATATCATATGGTATTTTAAATATACTCTGAAATATGAATTTGATTAATCTACTTAGAAAATTTTTAATACTTCAACATTTTAATCATTTATAATGAATTTACTATGATTCATAAGGTAATTCCATTTACATTCACACAAAAAACTATTTATATTCACATGACAATATTATATGTCATTGTGAATGCCAACAGTAAATAACAAAATAACAGTTTAGATTCACATGTGAATCTCAACTAGCGGAAAATTTGAATCTGAAGTGTAAAAATTTGAATATGAGTAATTATTTTACTTTTAAAACTTTAACTACTTCAATTTTATAACCATTTATAAGTAATATACTTTATTCACAAGTGGATTTACTCATATTTACATGAAAACTTATTCATATTCACATATCAAAATCATATAATATTGAGAATTTACTTAGAAGTTTTTTACTACTTCAACATTTTAACCATTTATAATGATTTTACTCTGATTCACACTATAAATAATTTACATTCACACAACAATTTATTCAGATTCACATATCAATATCATATGATATTTTAAATATACTTCGAAATATGAATATGATTAATTTAGTTAGAAAAATTATAACAATTCAATATTTTAATCATTTATAATGAATATACTATGATTCATAAACTTAATTCCATTCACATTCACATAAAAAATTATTCAGATTCAGATGACAATATAATATGTCATTGTGAATGTCAAAAGTGAACATAATAACAGTTCAGATTCACATGTGAATCTCAAGTAGCGGAAATTTCGAAAAAAATCATTTTTTGTATATCAATATGGATCTCTATTTGTAGAGGATAAAAAGTTATAAATTTCTATATATTCAGATTTTTTTCGATAAAAAATAAGCCCTAAAAACTAAAAAAACGAAAAAAAACGAAGTGGGTTTTTTTATAATCCGGTAGATGTACGTCCACCGTAAAGTGTACAATCGTGTGGATGAGATTAGTCCCTTGGTACCATGGTTTATATTAGTCCATTGTTGAACTTTTGCCTATATATATATATATATATATATATATATATATATATATATATATATATATATATATATATATATATATATATATATATATATATATATATATGTTTTACATATATGTGTGTGTTGTGTTGATATTGATGTGGCTTAGAGTTAGAGTGGTTCTGTTATCTGTAGATAACGAGAGATGGGTTACAGTCTATATTTGAGTACAAGAGCAGTGCATATGCTAGAGTGAGTGAGTTAAAGAGTTTTGGAGTTTGATTGCCACTACTATGATGATTATTATAATTGAGTATAATTGATTGTGTAATGAGTATAGAGAGTGTGTGTGATTGAGTTTATGAGTAGTATCAGTTGTGATACTTATTATTGAGTTGATGACACTAATAATTAGCTGGTATTTGTAAAGCTAATATGTTTGCAGGTTTCAGAGTTAAGAGAAGGTGAATATTTACTAATGAGATTAGCAAAGGAGAATGTTGAGAAAGTATACTGAGAGAGATTATTGAAGTGTAATTGAGATTACTCACTAAGCTTTATAAGCTTACACTTGAGTTGTATGTTGTTTTGCAGGTATCTGTAGCAGTGATAGGGGAAGGTATGTGATAAAGAATGACGGACAAGTTTAGGGCCTGTCCTTTAGTTGAATTAGATTTATTTGTAATATCTGGTATGTAACGTGAGGACCATTTGTTGTAATTAGTGTGTGATAACATCTTGTTTTCTATGGTTTAGTACAAGTATACCCATTTTTTATGTATAATTTGTTGAAAATTTTTGGGTGTACTTTGTATGAGAAACCGGGTGTTACACGTAGTGACCCTTCAGTGGAGGTATCAAAATCAACACTTCATGTCTATCAAAATCTGCCAACTCATCTTGTATGGCTTTAATCGAGGTTGAATGTTCAGCCTCATTTATAGACTTCAATTCAATCAACGAGATAAAAGCAGCAAAGTAACACTCATTCGGTACTTTGGTTGCAAAATGGGTTTGCACTACTATATTTCAATTTCTTAACACATAGTTGGGTTGATGATTCTGAGTCCAAATATGTAGTCTTGGTGTTAGATGATCAATTGTTGTGATGAAAATTACTAAATGTTGCCCCTTTAACATCTTGAATTTTTGGAATTTGTTCTCCTAGATAGTAGAGCATCTTGCTGGATCTTCATTATCTTCAGGAGTTGGATGTGATTCAGGGTGTCAGCGATGCTTTAATATCCTTGTCCTTGCTTTATCGAAGTAGGAAGTTGCATTTGCTCCCCCTCAAAGCTTGCATATATACATGGAACTTGTATAAGAGGAAAGAGTATAGAGTTACTCTCCCCACAACCTAGGAGGAGGGTCCTTCAATGATCGTCGTTATAAATACTGATGGACCAAAGGGAACAGGTTGTTGTGATTGGAAAGCTTCGTAGACAACTATTGCTTCAGAACAAAAAGCAGTCATTATAAGAACAAAATGAGAATCAACATCTACGTCAACGATTCATTGAACATGAATGCCCGAAGGAGGATCACCACTTTTATATGAGTGAAGAAATGATTGCCATACACCTTGCGGAAATAAAAGTTAAGTTATACTCCTATTAGGAATCCACTTAATAATCAACATTACAAAGTTAAGTTACACTGACCTGGTTGTGTTTTAACCCGACAACATAGGCAACCTCTTTAATGGTGAAGTTACAATTCCTAAGTACATCTTAATGGTGAAGTAACCATTTGTTGGGTAGTCTAGCAGGTATTCTAACCTGTTAATCATGTGTAGAGAGAAAACATTATATATAAATCATTCATGATCCTACTCCTCACTGCATAATACATACAAAATCAGGTAGTTAGTTTTGGCACTCAGACTTGTTTAGGCCTGAGGGATTTTTGGAACTGTAATAGTAGAAGCGGAAGTTTTATATTTTGAAAGCTTTAGAGTGGAGATTTGTTTGATTTTGTCCTTAGTATTAGAAGAAATAGTCACCTTGGATTTCCCTTTAGACTAATTGCGTAAAGGGGAGTTATGCTGAGAAAAAGGTTTGAATTTTTTTTCTTGTTCTCAACAGGAAAAATACAAAAAATCAAGTTTGCCTCGTCAATCCACCACATATACTTCACATTCTTTTTGGAAATGCCAACAGACTTGTCAAAAGGAAAAACTATGGTGATCTTCTCTTTCTTCAGAGTCTACGGGGTATTTTTTGAATTCACTATAAATGGCTTTTCTGTGATCTTTCGAACATGGGACTTCATTGGTCTTTCTCTTTTGTTAATCACCTTCAAAGGATTCTCAACAGTCTTTGGGACTTTGGTCGGGGGGGGGGGGGGGGGGCACAAGCTTAATAACTAGCGAATATGAGACAACAGTATTTGGTTTGTTAGTTTTAGAAGTTGTAGTAACTTTTTTCAATACAGAATTGGTGATGACATACAAAAATTCTTTTTTTCTATGGACTTGAGTTTATGTTATTAATGTTCCCAGAATGAGCAAGTTTGAATAAAGAAGCTGGTTTTGGGAAAACCTGGAGATACTGATGCTATCTATGGAGACATCGCTGTTATATAGCAAGAACGCGTTTTTGAAGATCGCAGAGATAACGACATTATCCTAAGGGATAGTGACGTTATCCACCGCTATTTACACAAACCCCTAGATCTCGGGTTTTGGGCCATATGTAAGGGCTCTAAACCCTAGGAGCTGTCATTTCCACCCTTTACAGCCTCTAGAACTCTCTATCTCTCTCTCTCTCTCTCTAAACCCAAGCCCCTTTTGGTGATTTCAAGCTCCATATCTCTCTTTGGAATATTTCTTGAAGAAGAAGAAGGTGGTGTTGGTGCAAGGAAGCTCTTCTACTTGTGGGAATCAGCAAGATCTTCTCTTCTGGACCTTTGTAAGTGCAAAGCCTCCATCTTTTAATGATTAGAAGCTTTATCTTGTAATTTGGGTTGCATATTATGGCTCTTAATGGAGAAATGGTCTCTTTGTCGTGTTTTCTATGGATTTGAATGATAAATGTCAGAACTTTATGTCCCTAGGACCACCTTTGGAGCTTTTGAACTGATTATGGGAGTAAGTCAAGCTCCCTTGAGTGTTTAAGCATGGATTGTTTCATTTTTTGACCTAAGTATGAGATTTGACATACATGGGTCATGCATGCCAATAAAGTTTGGATTTTTATGAGGTTTCAGACTTATTGGACGAGTTTTGGAAAGTTGTAGCCCCTGCCTTAATGGATTAAGTGCTTAATGAAACTTTGCAAAGATTCATAGATACACTATCTATCGCGAAAACCCCGATCTGTTTTGATGATAGCGATGCTATCTTAGTGTTGAGCATTGACCATTGACCTTTGACTTTGACTAGTTGACTTTTGGGTCAACTTGGATGGATTAGAGATTTGGACCATAGGGTCGGTTTCGGGTCTTTCCGATTGTTGATTTGCAACTTTATGATGAGTTAGGAGCTGGTGTTGCTTAGCGTGTGAGGATATCATAAGCGTGTGGCTTGAGGTTGTAGATCAGGTGAGTCTTCTCACTATACTATGTGTGAAGTTGCATGCGTAGATGATACAGTATTGTAGGAAAAAATAGAATGATTGTATGTTGTTATTAGGACTGTATGTGCTTATGTGTAGTCGTATGATTTGTTCTTGCGACTTTGTTGATATTGGGATAGTTCAGTGCTGATTTAGGACCGAGTCAAGTCCTGGACTAGCACGATGCATGACCGGTCGTGCCGGCTAATACGAAGGTGCTGCATGATAAAAAGACGATGCATGGCAGGTCGTTCTAGGAACCCGAAGATGTTGAATGATAATAGGACGATGCTTGACAGGTCGCTCCTAGATGTTGTATGTGTCTGATGTGTATGGATGTGATAAAATATGTGATTTCTTGGGGAACTCACTAAGCTTTGTGCTTACTCTTTCACTCTAAATGTTTTTCAGGGACTTTTTCAGAATAAAGGATTTGAGCGCGGAGCGATTGTATCGTATCCGTTATTTTGGTGTTTAAAGTCTTCCGCTGGTTAATGTTTTGTGTTTTATTTAATATTTATGTTTTTAAATGTTTTAAATACTGAATTGGAACGAATGATTTTACTTCCAGCCCGTTTTATGCACTTGAATCACTTTTGAAAACGAAAAATTTTAATACGGAATTTGAGACGTTACATATTAAGTTCGTTCATTTATGTTCGTTTAGCTACTTAACTAACTAACATAAATGAACAAACACGAACAAGGCAATTTTTAAATGAACGAACATGAATAAGAAATTTCGTTCGTTTATTCGTTCGTGTTTGTTCATTTGTGCGGTTAGCTTAAACGAACGAACATGGGCAAGCCCTTGTTCGTGTTCGTGCAGTTCTTTTATGTAACACCCGACTTATTAACAAAAACACCCCAAAAATTTTTGTTTTTCAAACCAAATATTTTACAATAAAAAACCATAAGTATGGGGTATTAGTTAACAAAATACGAGTACAAGTGTATCACAAAGTACAATACATAAATATTATACATTCTTCAAGCCGGGTCGTTACTTCAAATGCTAAGTCCTCAGTCACGGACTTTGTCTTTTCCCTTAGCAGGGTCACGCTCACCTGCAGGGACATATCAATAAAACTGTGAGCTATAAAGCCCAATGAGTAATCAAACCAATAATAACATGTATAAGAATAACATTTCTCTATACAAAGTCAAACATGTATTATCACACAATACAAGATCAAATGTGGCTCACAGGTTAGCCCGCTGTTGCCATGGCTCACGGGTTAGCCCGCTGTTGCCTAGACTCACGGGTTAGCCCGCTGTTGTCTATATAAATCAGATTCATCAAAATAAACTGCGGCTCACGGGTTAGCCCGCTGTTGCCTAGACTCACGGGTAAGCCCGCTATTGTCTATATAACAGTTTACATAGATATATTGACTCACAGTTCCGTTCTTGTCTATAACAGACTCACGGCTTATCTGGTCTTGTCGTATATCAAATCATATATTCTGTCAAAATTTGTCCCCAAAATCATTTCCACTTGCAGCTGCTCTTTTAACAAATATCACATCAGATAACAGTGAGATTACTCACCTGAAGGCTTGCTACAACTAGCGTTAATCGTTCCTTGCTTTGAAATGAAATCCGTATGATTTTGTCCCGTACCTATAATTTCATTCATTTTCAAAATGATTATAGGTTAATACCCATTTCAATTAACTCTAATACACTAGAGTTCAATACAATATCGTTATAAATAATGCCTAGTTAATAAACTTTCTGTTTACTAACTTTATATGAATTTTACTATTCACCGAGGCATTCGGATCGGTCTATAGTGCACCCGAGGGGTCGGAAACTCAATTTAATATTTTTCTAGGTCTTTCCTAACCATCATGGACTTATGGTTCAAGTTTGAGGTAAATCGGACAAGCCTAGCAAAATTTGGCGTTTTTGGACCCCCTGTCAACAAGCACGACTCGTGCTCATTTTTGGCTTAGGGAAGCACGACTCGTGCAACCCATAATAGCATTGTTCTTTGATTTCCAGGTACGCACGACTCGTGCAACTTGTGCACTAAAAACGCACGACTCGTGCATAACCTGGGCAGCTCCTGATCAGTCGCGATTTTCTACTGTAGCACGCAGTTTCATCATATTAAGTGCTTATTGTTGTTCTTAATCACTTGGGGTTCATTCCCAGGTCAAAACCCTCCATAAAACAAGGTTTTTAACCATTGAAACCAACTCAATCATTCAAAGGAAGGACTAGGGTTCTTAGTTCCAAAAACCCCAAAACTTCAAATTCAACAATTTCAATGGTTTCAATGTTAAGTTCTTATCTAATGAACATGTTATAAGTGTAGAAATCATACACAAACACCCTAGACTTCCCTGAAATTACAGATTTCAGTTTAGTCCCAAAATCCACCAAGAACACACCAAACTAGAACTTGAAATACCAACCTTTAAAGCTTCCAAATCTTCAATTCAAAGTTAGGAATCGAAATCCAAGCCTCAACCACCAAGAATTCTTCAAACTTCTGGAAAATTTCATCCAACAAACCCTCCCCCCGTAAGTTCTAGAAATCTGCACATGTGGGAGAGTTTGTCCCACTATTTATACTTCCAGAAATTTCAATTTAGTCCTTGAAGTTGCATTTATCAATCTTTTGCCACAATTAATACAATTTATGACAAATTAAGATTTTTATAACATTTTAAGTCCAAACTCAAAATATTATTACAAAACAAGTCATTTTCTGTCAAAAAGACCAAATTACCCTTTGTAGGTAAAATGACCATTTTGCCCTTTTTATTATAATTACATAATAAAATAAGTTTTGGCGTTACAAATTCTCCCCTCCTTTAAGAGATTTCGTCCCCGAAATCATACAAAAAGTTGAGGGTATTTCTCCCGCATTTCACTTTCGGTCTCCCATGTCATGTCGGAACCTTTGTGATGACGCCAAAGTACTTTCACCATGCTGATCTTCTTGTTTCGTAGCTGTCTTGTCTTGTTGTCTAACACCCGTTCAGGTTGTTCCGGGTATCTTAGCTTTTCATCCACCTCAATTTCAGCAAGAGGTACTTGTTGAGACTTATCAAATAAAGTTTTCCTCAAATGGGACACATGGAATACATCATGTATACCATGAAGTTCATCAGGTAACTCCAATCTATACGCCACGGCTCCAACTTTTTGGGATATACGGAAAGGTCCGATAAAACGAGAACTCAACTTTCCCTTCTTCCCAAAACGAATTAAGCCTTTCCAAGGAGATACTTTGAGCATTACCATATCTCCTACTTGAAATTCTATCGGTTTCACCCGTTTGTCCGCGTACTGTTTATGTCTATTCTGAGCTACCTTCAAATTTTCGCGTATCAGTTTGATCTTTTCTTCAGTCTATGCTACAATTTCGGGTCCAGCCAACGGCTTTTCCCCAACTTCAGTCCAGCAAGTCAGAGTACGACACGGTGCTCCATACAAGGCTTCATACGGGGCCATCTGAATGCTGGAATGATAGCTGTTATTGTACGCGAATTCCACTAATGGTAAATGATCTTCCCAGCTTCCACCGAAGTCAATGACACAAGTTCTCAACATGTCTTCCAAAGTCTGGATAGTTCTTTCACTCTGGCCATCAGTCTGCGGGTGATATGCTGTACTCATAAGTACTTTTGTACCCAGTTGCTTTTGAAGACTCTGCCAAAAATGAGAAGTAAACCTACTGTCTCGGTCCGATACTATCGATGCTGGAAGTCCATGCCGACAAATCACCTCATCAATGTAGATTTTCGCTAGTTGATCTACTCTGTACTTTTCTTTATATGGTATAAATTGTGCCGATTTGGTCAATCGATCCACAACCACCCATATAGAATCATAACCTCGCGGTGTCCGCGGCAACTTTGTCACGAAATCCATGGTAATATGGTCCCATTTCTTCTCTGGAACCGGCAATGGTTGTATTTCCCCGTACAGTTTCTGATGGTTTGACTTAACTTGCAGACAAGTCAAACATCTTTCAACATATCTTCCAATGTCCCTCTTCATTCCAGGCCACCAATACATCGGTTTTAACGTTCGATACATCTTGGTACTACCCAGATGAACTGCATATCGACTAAAATGACCATCTTCTAGAAGCAAATTCCGCGCTTCTCCTTGTTTTGGGACCCATATTCGACCTCTGAAGGTCTTCAATTTCTGAGCATTTTCTTCCAGATGCTTCAAATATCCAACCATTCTTTTGCTTTTTACATTCGCCGGTTTACACGCCTCTTATTGTGCTGCACGAATTAATTCTGGTAATCGGCTTACTACCCCCATACACGCGGATGAAATTTTCAGAGGGGCTTCTTTTCTGCTTAGTGCATCTGCTACCACATTCGCCTTGCGAGGGTGGTACTGAATTTCACAATCAAAATCTTTCAGCAGGTCCATCCACCTTTGTTGTCTCATAATAAGCTCTTTCTGGTCGAAGAGGTACTTCAGACTCTTGTGATCCGTGTAAATGACAAATTTTACACCGTATAAATAATGTCTCCACAACTTCAATGCTAGAACCACCGCAGCTAATTCCAGATCATGAACTGGATACTTCTTTTCGGCATCTTTTAACTGGCGGGACGCATAGGCTATAACCCGACCTTTCTGCATTAGCACACACCCAAGACCAATTCTAGAAGCATCGCTGTAGATCACATACTCTTCTCTGCTTTGTGGTAAAGCCAACACCGGTGCTTCACATAAAGCTTGTTTCAACTTCTGGAATGCTTCTTGCTGTTTTTCGGCCCACGTGAACTTTTCACCTTTCTTAGTTAACTTGGTCAACGGAGTAGCTATCGAAGAGAAATTCTCGACAAATCTTCTATAATAGCCTGCTAAACCAAGGAAGCTTCGTATTTCAGTTGGACTCCGGGGCGGTTCCCACTTCATCACGGCCTCAATCTTTGCTGGATCAACTTTCACTCCTTCGGCATTAATTACATGGCCAAGAAATTGAACTTCCCTTAGCCAGAATTCACACTTGGTGAATTTTGCATACAACTTCTCCCGGCGAAGTAACTCCAACACTTGTCGCAGGTGCCCTTCATGTTCGGCTTGGCTTCGCGAATACACTAAGATGTCATCAATAAACACTATCACCGAGGTATCGAGGAACGGTCGACACACCCGGTTCATAAGATCCATGAATACGGCTGGAGCATTGGTTAACCCAAAAGGCATCACCAAAAACTCATAATGACCGTATCTCGTTCGGAAAGCTGTCTTCGGAATGTCTGACTCCCTTATTTTCAACTGGTGGTATCCTGACCTCTAATCAATCTTGGAAAAGTAGGACGCGCCTTGTAGCTGGTCGAACAAGTCGTCTATTCTGGGTAGCGGGTACTTGTTCTTCACCGTAATCTTGTTTAGTTCCCGATAGTCAATGCACATGCGCATTGACCCATCTTTCTTCTTGACAAACAAAATAGGGGCTCCCCACGGCGATGTACTTGGTCTGATGAAACCCCTGTCTAGCAATTCTTCCAGTTGCTTCCGCAGTTCCACCATCTCTGAAGGTGCTAAACGATATGGAGCTCGAGCAACAGGTGCAGCTCCCGGAACCAGTTCAATCGTGAACTCAACCTGTCGATCCGGTGGCAACCCTGGAAGTTCGTCTGGAAACACATCTGGGAACTCGTTCACCACATTCACATTCGCTACCCCCACTTTAATCGGTTGAGCCACCGATACATAAGCTAGATAGGACATCCCTCCTTTACTGATACAGCTTCGGGCTTGAGCAAAGGAGATAACTGGCATTCATAACCGAGGTCGTTCACCTTGAATTTTCATCCATTCCCCTTCCGGTGATAACACTGTAATACTTTTATTTCTGCAATCCACGTTAGCATAATTCGTTGCTAACCAATCCATTCCCACAATTACACCAAATTCGTTGGTAGTCATCGGCTTCAAATCTATAGGGAAAACGGTCCCGTAGATTTTAAGCTGACAACCTTCCATATGTTCAGAAACCCAGACATATCGGCCGTCTGCTATAGCTACTTCTAAGCTTTCATCCATCGGGGTTAAAGGTACATTCAAGCGAGGCAATAAAGATTCCGATACAAAACAGTGAGTGGCTCCCGGATCAAAAATAACATATACAGGTATGGTATTGAGAGTGAAAATACCTGTCACCACATCCGTCTTCTCACGGGCTTCTTCCACAGTCATCTGGAAAGCTCGCGAGGCCACTGGTCGTCCCCTGTTCTTCGGCTCTTCTTTCTTTCCCATTTGATCATCCCTGGGCCTTTCGCTGTATACACCAGATTTCAGTTGGGGACAATTTAGGCGAATATGATCCGTAGCCCCGCATTGGAAACACCTACGGTCCGCCCGACAGTCCCGTGTAGAATGACCCGTCTTTCCACAATTTCGGCAGCTAACTGACCCAGTATCACTGCGACGACTGCCCGTGTGCCTTTTTCTGCATTTTTCGCACCACTTTCCTTCATCTTTCTGGCCTTTTCCCCTAGACCCGGATTGTTGCGACTTTTTCTGAGGCGTCCAACCTTGGTCTTCCGCCTTTCGTTTCGTTTCCATAACTTTCTTTTCATCTTCTTGCCGCTTCAATTCTGTTTCTCTTTCTGTGGCTCGATCCACCACTTGTCGGAAGGTAGTTAGTTTCAACGGTTGCACAATTTCTCTAATTCGGGTTGTCAACCCCCGGATATATTTGTCGATCTTTCCCTTTTCAGTGTAGATATGGTGTTCCGCAAACCTAGCTTTCTCCAGAAAACTAAGAGTATATTCCTGAACAGATTTGGAACCCTGTTCCAGATGCAGGAATTCATCCTCCAGCTTCTGAATAGCTACTTCCGAGCAGTATTCTTCATTAAACTTTGTCTTGAATTGCTCCCAAGGTATTCATTGGGATGAATCAAGATCCAGTGATTTATAGTAGGTTTTCCACCAATGTAGAGCACCGCTTGTAAGTTGGTTCGTGGCAAATTCCACTTTATCATCGTCCGCACACTTGCTTACTCGGAACACCTTTTCCATATGCATGATCCATTCCATAGCTTTGACTGGATCATCTGTCCCCGAGAATTCCTTTGGTTTACAACCAAGGAAGGATTTATACGTACACCCAACTTTCTTTATCGAGGCTTCCCCTCCTTGAGTTTCTTTATTTGCCCGGGCTCGACTTTCCCCCTGGCTTTCATTTTCTGGCTGCCCATCATGAACACTTTTTGCAGCCTCATCGGTAGGAATTGGATTTGCACTCGGATTTGGATTGCCGCTCAGGTTGGAGTTATTTATTATCGCAGGCATCATCTGCCTAACCACCTCTTCCACAATAGTTCGTATATCAGGTGGATTTTGTCCCACCGGTTCCCGCGCTGGTGCTCTTCGCCCAACAGAGCCGCGTGACCTAGTTGGTCCACTTCTTGCAGTTCCACGCGAATTCGCACCAGTAGGATTGCTTCGTGTATTTCTCATACTTCAAAATTTCAGCAAACCGTTAGATCACATATATAATAACAATTTATATATATCGAACAGTCCATTATCTGTGTTTCTCTCAAGGTTTAAGTCCAGGAATCTAATCTAAGACACCTAGTTCACTTAAACCACGGCTCTGATACCAACTTGTAACACCCGACTTATTAACAAAAACACCCCAAAAATTTTTGTTTTTCAAACCAAATATTTTACAATAAAAACCATAAGTATGGGGTATTAGTTAACAAAATACGAGTACAAGTGTATCACGAAGTAGAATACATAAATATTATACGTTCTTCAAGCCGGGTCGTTACTTCAAATGCTAAGTCCTCAGTCACGGACTTTGTCTTTTCCCTTAGCAGGGTCACGCTCACCTGCAGGGACATATCAATAAAACTGTGAGCTATAAAGCCCAATGAGTAATCAAACCAATAATAACATGTATAAGAATAACATTTCTCTATACAAAGTCAAACATGTATTATCACACAATACAAGATCAAATGTGGCTCACGGGTTAGCCCGCTGTTGCCATGGCTCACGGGTTAGCCCGCTGTTGCCTAGACTCACGGGTTAGCCCGCTGTTGTCTATATAAATCAGATTCATCAAAATAAACTGCGGCTCACGGGTTAGCCCGCTGTTGCCTAGACTCACGGGTAAGCCCGCTATTGTCTATATAACAGTTTACATAGATATATTGACTCACAGTTCCGTTCTTGTCTATAACAGACTCACGGCTTATCTGGTCTTGTCGTATATCAAATCATATATTCTGTCAAAATTTGTCCCCAAAATCATTTCCACTTGCAGCTGCTCTTTTAACAAATATCACATCAGATAACAGTGAGATTACTCACCTGAAGGCTTGCTACAACTAGCGTTAATCGTTCCTTGCTTTGAAATGAAATCCGTATGATTTTGTCCCGTACCTATAATTTCATTCATTTTCAAAATGATTATAGGTTAATACCCATTTCAATTAACTCTAATACACTAGAGTTCAATACAATATCGTTATAAATAATGCCTAGTTAATAAACTTTCTGTTTACTAACTTTATATGAATTTTACTATTCACCGAGGCATTCGGATCGGTCTACAGTGCACCCGAGGGGTCGGAAACTCAATTTAATATTTTTCTAGGTCTTTCCTAACCATCATGGACTTATGGTTCAAGTTTGAGGTAAATCAGACAAGCCTAGCAAAATTTGGCGTTTTTGGACCCCCTGTCAACAAGCACGACTCGTGCTCATTTTTGGCTTAGGGAAGCACGACTCGTGCAACCCATAATAGCATTGTTCTTTGATTTCCAGGTACGCACGACTCGTGCAACTTGTGCACTAAAAACGCACGACTCGTGCATAACCTGGGCAGCTCCTGATCAGTCGCGATTTTCTACTGTAGCACGCAGTTTCATCATATTAAGTGCTTATTGTTGTTCTTAATCACTTGGGGTTCATTCCCAGGTCAAAACCCTCCATAAAACAAGGTTTTTAACCATTGAAACCAACTCAATCATTCAAAGGAAGGATTAGGGTTCTTAGTTCCAAAAACCCCAAAACTTCAAATTCAACAATTTCAATGGTTTCAATGTTAAGTTCTTATCTAATGAACATGTTATAAGTGCAGAAATCATACACAAACACCCTAGACTTCCCTGAAATTACAGATTTCAGTTTAGTCCCAAAATCCACCAAGAACACACCAAACTAGAACTTGAAATACCAACCTTTAAAGCTTCCAAATCTTCAATTCAAAGTTAGGAATCGAAATCCAAGCCTCAACCACCAAGAATTCTTCAAACTTCTGGAAAATTTCATCCAACAAACCCTCCCCCCGTAAGTTCTAGAAATCTGCACATGTGGGAGAGTTTGTCCCACTATTTATACTTCCAGAAATTTCAATTTAGTCTTTGAAGTTGCATTTATCAATCTTTTGCCACGATTAATACAATTTATGACAAATTAAGATTTTTATAACATTTTAAGTCCAAACTCAAAATATTATTACAAAACAAGTCATTTTCTGTCAAAAAGACCAAATTACCCTTTGTAGGTAAAATGACCATTTTGCCCTTTTTATTATAATTACATAATAAAATAAGTTTTGGTGTTACATTTTACAATACTAACTAGTATATTTTGGTGATTAATGTTCCGTTCATTCAAAGTGTGTTTTGAACTATTAATATGCCACATAGAAGAAAATCACAAATATATAACCATCTACCCATTTCGAGACCGGATAAGATTTAAGATTCGAAATTTGTGTTCAAAAATAGACAAAGCCTGTATTCAAAAACGGATGAACCAACTTTTTTCAAGAAGATGATGCAACATAATCATAGTTCATTGCTCAATTCAACAATGTTTGAAAACTTCAAGGTAACATTCAGTGTTACGATCTCACATCGAGCGAAAGTAAATTCGAGTGGTTGCATATAAATCTAGGTGTCCCCTCCTCCTACAAGCTGACTTTTGGGAGTGAGTTTTATATTTGGACTTATGGTTTTATACGGGCCTAGTATGGGATGGATTCGTATCAATTGGTATCAGAGTCGTCCCCATCTTTCGAGGTTCTAACACTTGGAGTGGTGGCCTACAGAGTGGTGGCTCGGACCCAAAAAGGGGGTGTCAACCGTAACCAACGTAGTCGTGACCAGCAATGAATCGGAGTGGTGGCCTATGAAGTGGTGGTTTGGACCGAAAATGGGTGTTAACTGTGACCAACGAGGAGTCGAGGACGATGTCTCTTTAAAGTTGGGTTATTTTTACGATCCCACATCGGCCGAAAGTAAATTCAGTTGGTAGTTTATAAGTGTAGGTGTCCCCTCCTCCTAGAAGCTGGCTTTTGGGAGCGAGTTCTATATTTGGGCTCATGATTTGATATATGCCTATGCTTATGGGGTCTCGTTTGGGTCCTTGATGAGGTTATGCTTATGCTTCACATAATCCAACACTAGGTTTAAAGAGCTACTACAATATGAAGATTGGTTTGACGGTTTCATATGAAACTGCATGCTAGTTCCAATTAATTATTGATCATATTCATGTAGGTTTCTGTTTTAAAAAATTATATAAAAATAACCTGGAATCCAACCATATGACTTCGAATATTGTAAAACTGAATTTATGAAAGATATAGATCCTTATGGTCGCATGCCATGTGAATTTGAATAACATCATATAAATTTATTACGGATTTCTTAGACAATGCACAAAACTGCTAAAAGACGAACCAGAATTTTGAAGCATAAAGCTTTTGGAACTTAATAAGCTAAAGACATGAAGGATTGATATATTTATGTTAAATTATCATAGGTTTTGAATCACATCATTCTAACATGGTCTGAATTTATTATGATTTTTATACGGCTATGTCACAAAACTTTTCCAAAAACAAACCAACTCCACCTACCACCTAGGTTTCAACCTAGAAAATAGGGATGTCAAAAACCTCCATGGGGGCCGTTCCTGTGGCGCCCCAAACCCGTACGGAGAGTATTTCTCTGAAAAACTAGGGGCGGGGGCGGGGGCGGGGGTGGGGGGTGGACAACCACGTGGGACCTCCGTTAATATATATATATATATATATATATATATATATATATATATATATATATATATATATATATATATATATATATATATATATATATATATATATATATATATATATATATATATATATATATATATATGCCAAAAAATGATTTTCTTAGCCCAAAAATGAAATTTTTTAGCCTAAAAATCGGGGGCGGGGAAACCGGGGTGAGGGCGGTGGCGGGGGGGATATCCAGGGATTTGGGGTAGGGGCGCGAGTGGAAAGTTCAGAGAATTCGGGGTTAGGGGCGGGGGCGGGGACGAGGGAAGCTACCTCGTCCCGTTTGACCCCGTTGACATCCCTACTAGAAAAGTCATTGATCTTAAAAAACTTTAAACACGAAAGATGAATATCTTTCTAATTTCTAGAGTTTTGAATCGAACTATTCCCTCATCGTATATTTTTTATGAGTTCTATACAATAGTATTTAGTGGTCACCTGGAAATTAAGCACGCCAAAAGCAATTGTGTTAAGTTCGAATCACACAGACTTCAATTTTGG
The DNA here is from genome assembly GCA_023525715.1 of Cichorium intybus. Classification (NCBI taxonomy): domain Eukaryota; kingdom Viridiplantae; phylum Streptophyta; class Magnoliopsida; order Asterales; family Asteraceae; genus Cichorium; species Cichorium intybus. Next base: position 17,635,277 of record CM042012.1, read on the forward strand.
GGAGATATGGGGTTCTTAAAAAAAACTTTAATTGTTGCACGTTTGTATCTATGTATATATATAGTACGATAAGTAGTTAATTTATAACTTCCTTCGATTAAAATCAGCATATTGCTTCAAAATTTGCTAACTTTTAATATCTTCTGTAAATAATTCCCAATTTTATAATTTATATACATACTCTCCCGAAGTACCTAGCTACCTTCAAATATCAACACCGTCTTCATAGCTCCGTTTTCAGCTGATTCGTTAGCCAAGAAGCTGTTTACAATCGACAAATTGGTCAAATATCCTCTCATTTACAAAAGAAAAACAGAATTGATTCGGGATTCACCTGAATTGGCTGAGGAGTCGTAGGTTAAAAGCGAGGTCTCTGGTGTCACAAAGTTATTAAGCCCATCAGGATGCCACGTCAGTTGTGTGTTCCCATTGACTTGTCCATCTAGCCACCATGATTGTGAGACCATGCCCGTGAAGTTACAATCCATTGATGACCCGCTCTGCAAAATTTCCAAACACCATGAAATCAAAAGTAAAAGGCGCACTCAACAGAACGCGTCTGACCAATTACACATGACATGACATGACATAACATGACATGACATGACATAACATGACATGACATGACATATTGATTGGATTAGGAGACAAACAGATGGCAATGGTAAATTTTTGTCCCACCTAAAAAGGTGGGGGAATGAATTTATTGTCTATGCAAAAGATGTAAATGTTCTCATTATTCTAATCATCGAAGAGAAAAGACAAATGTAGCCACTTTCTGTTATATCCTATTTACTGCATTTTTTTAACTTTTCCTAATTTTACACCAAATATTTTTCATAAAATTTCTCTCAACCTTCATATTTGCAATATGAAGCTCATTTTTCTACGAAAATGGTTTTTAAAGATCCATACAACAAAAAAAAAACTTTAAAAAAAAGTTTTTTTGTAAAGAATATCAACAATTTCGAATTACGAAGAACAATTTCGCATTACAAATTACGAAGCAGATGAATTTCGTAGCATGTAAAAAAATCAAACTTTTTGGTGGGGGCCAAATAAAAAGCCAATTTTGCACAAACAGTTTATTTCGCAACTGACCATTGTGATGTTTGTGGCTATTTTGGGGACCAAATAAAAATCATTTTTTCAAAGTACAATGCTATTAATGTACTTTTTGCAAAGTTCAATGCTAATTTTTCTAGAAAAGTGTCCTATAAACGAACTTTAATGTAAAAAAGTTGAAACTTTTTTAGATCATCATAAAATATTTCGAAAAATCATTTTTTTCAAAGTAATATGTTATTAATGAACTTTTTTGCAAAGTTCAATGCTAAAATTGATATTTTTTTTTTCAGAAAAACGTACAATAAATAAACTTTAATGTAAAATATACTGGAGTGTTTATGCCTGTGGATTTTTTTATAGCCTCACCATTCGTCATATTGCGTCGAATTCAAAGCATCGGGGCTAACCGTTTGAGCTACATACAAAACATGTTTTGTTAATATATTAAGTTAGAGATCAAGATAAATAAAATGGGTAAATTTACAATATTTCGATTTCCAATTTGTTAAATTGCATTTTAATTTTTTAAAGATGATGCATATAAAAGTTAAAACCTTGAAAGTTTTCTCATAGTTAAACCAACAAACACAAAAGTGTGCAACAATAGAATCGATCATTTCTTTGTAAATGAATCAATAAATTTCTTAAAATGATATTTTATGCTACCTAGTTCATGATATCAATCAAAGATGGAGTTTTGGGTCCTTTGAATCAAATAAAACCTTCCAAGAAAAAAAATGAGTCGAAGCACCTAGTTGCAAATCAGTGATATATAAAATTAATGACTAAAAAATTCATAATATTTTACATCTTCCAATTATAAATAAAAATGTGAAAAAAACATAACTACATAACATTAGAAGAAACCAAAGTAGCATGTGTGCGTGAGAGAAGGGAGAAAAAGAAACCTTTACTAATACATATTTTGAACAGAAAGTGACACAAGATGAATCGGTTATATTGGAACCAGAACCAGTCCCAATCAAGTCCAAACTATAGGTAATAACTCGGTAACATCATTTTTGGTTGGAACAGGCATTTTTGGACCAGTTCTAGTTCTAAAACCTACTTGGACCTGATGTCCACCATTAACTAAAATTGGGAAAATGAGGATAGTGGCCTGAATTATCTTCCAAATTAGCCCACATACACAAGATGAACCAAAAGTAATACTTTGAACTTCTAACATCTAACGCGTTTAAACGATGCAGGCTAGAAGAGGAGTATAAGAGGGAAAAAAATCACTAATACTTTGAACTAAAAGTACAATGCTAATTTGAGTAAAAGTTTCAATAATAGACATCTTAAGAAAACATAGGCTAGAAGAGCAGTATATGAACAAAAGGATATCTCATATAGGCTACAATAGATAACAATCCAATAAATAGTTATGCACTTTCATTTGTTAGTGTATCCTAATTTAATTTTGTTCTATTACAACATTGTACTTTTTAAAGTATTATGTTGTAAAAGGAATAAACTAAAGTAGGATGCTATAAATAAACAAATTAATGTAAGTAAGTTGCTATTTCTTGCCTTGTACTCTTTAGCAAATAGAGTTTTTATGTTATTAACACTCAATTGAGCAAAATAAATCTTCTATACAAATAAGCAGAAACCTTATATCTAAAAGGAAAGAAACAAAAACATATTTATTTTACTCTCGAAAAATTCTCAAACATTTATGTTTTCCATCCATTTCACCGAGAGTGTCATCATTTCTCAAATATTTTTATATAGTTACGACACTTTAATCCTACACATTTAACACAACACAACACCAGACACACATACATACATAACATACAAACACGTTGCACATAGCACATAATACACACACAATACTTACCAAATTGACCTAAATCTAAAAACAGTCCAATTAAATGAAAAAGGAAGCCGTATTCAATAAATTTTGGTTACTTTCGTTGTTTGTATATACCAAATAGACCCTAAATGATAAATTAAAAATAAAAAAAGCTAGACTCCAAGAGATTGCAAGTCATTTCTTTATTCAGTTTTATTAAATAGAAATTAAACCAAAAAAGTGAAACAACCCGTTTTTATAATTAAACCAAAGAAGAGAAACAACCCGTCTTTATTAAACATAAGCCTCATTGCCTTCTTATTTTAGTCACACATATGTTTTATAATTGTTGAAAAGGAAGAAACAAACCCTTCAAATTGAGAAAGTTGTAGTTACATATTCGTATACACAAATATGCTAAATTGGCTAATTAAATAAAATTACCTAAGATTGGAGAAAACGTGGATGTTCTCCACAACCCGAGCTTGTTAGTCGCTTTTTGTTTGTAACCTTTTGGGTGCAATCACAAAACCTACCGGAAGGATGGAATGAATCTCTGATTTCATGTTGATGTTGCCGATTTCACACTGAGGCTACCGATTTCACACTGAGGCTGCCGAATGTGAGAGAAAAAGAGGGTTTGAATTTCTAAAATGCGAGATCGCATATTTCACGGGGAGATAGGGGAAAGAGACTAATGATTTAGCTGATTTGATGGGATAGCCAATATCAAACGGACTGTGAACGTGATGGTTTCCCCCAATCTCGCACCCCATAATAACTCTCATTCAACTGCTTCCAGATTTTATAGGATTTGATCGGAGCGGATATCATCCAAATCAAAAGTCATAGCCGAGATAAGAGACCTAGGACACATGACAGGATTTTTTAGGCGGGAAAAACAGATTAACGGAGGCTAAGAAGATGACACGTGGCAATCAAATGTCTTCTTTATTATAATAGATAGATTTAGCAACGATATTTTGATTATCAAATTTATATTTTAATTTGTTGTTTCTAAGAGTTTACCTTGATTTGTTAACTTCAGTTATTATTAAAGTCAAATTCAAAATTCTAATATTATACAACTTGGATACACGTATACGAATATATTTTGTAACGTTTCCTATTTTATACGGTGAGACCTATTTTAAGAATTTTAATAATCTCAATAATGATAGGACAAGAGATTTATGCGGGAACTGTTTGTTGCTAAAGTAAATGATAGGTAAAGCTAAAATGCCATAAATTTCTTTTATATAATGTCAATGTAAAAATGAAACTTTTTGGTACTTTTAAAGACGATTATAAATGTTGATAATAATATAATTTTACTTGTGGCTACCTTGTTACAACCGGGGACCAACTCTTGCAAAAACTTCATCCGAGCATTGATCTTCTCTCGTCTTGCCTGTCAAATCAACCAATAATTAATCCATAATAGATGATTTAGCCAAGTTTGATTGCATCAATTTTCATGAATTATTATCTCTTCTATCTCGCGTCCTCTTACTTCACCGAATAGTAACCACCATAATGGTTGCACACTAATGTCCCTCCGTCATCCAATACTAGAGACTTAGAGCAGAATGCTATAGATACAGTTCCTTTGTTGGGCCTCAGTCTAGAAGATTTCTTTCAGGAAAATATTCATGTCATATGCCTCTACAAAATTCAAATACTTATTAGGGTCCAAAATATTTCCAACATAATGCTCGAGACATCAAGAAAGTCATAAAGGTGTATTTCGTAAAAATTCTTTTCTACTCTAATCTCCATGAAACCATGAAATCCATCATGATTTTTCCGTTAAGGGTAAGGACACTTACCTTTGATCCTATGGATTCGCCATATGCCCATATCATCACTTGACTCGAATACTTGAGGTCCAACATTTACCCAAATTTCTATAGGTTATTGTCATAAATCTTTTTAATAAAAAGTAATGATGTGCACTCATACACTAGTTCGGTTAACCAGAGCCAATTTCAGCTCGTATTTGCACCACCATGTACACTCATGAGAGAGTCTTGGGGCTATTAAGGCTTCAAGCCTTAGAAATCTCTTTACTTAGGGTACACGGAGTAGTTGTTCGGGCTCGATGCGGGATCGGAAACCTTGGGTGCGGTACCGCCGGTACCTTCGGTACCGCTGCCCCGTGTCCATCGGGTTCGGCGGTTTCGGGTGTGGAGGGGTGAGGCTTGGGATGGTGAAGCCGATGATCCCACCTTTTATTTTAAAAAAAAAAATTTTAATCTTCCAAATATTATCCTTCCTCAACTCTATAAATACCACATCTTCACTCCTTCAAAACTCACACCTTTACCCTTCTTTCTTCCTCTCAACATTAACTCTATTTTCCCCTTTCCAAAAAAAAACCCTCATTTCAAATTTATTTTAAATTGAAATGAGTTCTTCCGATTCTTCCGATTCTTCCAGTTCTTCCGGTTCGTATGTTCACAGCAAACTACTGGATGAACCTATGCCGTTGGTATCGTCATCGTCTGATGACGATACCGATGTGAATACGATCGCGGTTATTGCTGAAGCTGCACATTTCATGTTCCAAAATACTGCAAGTTCTAGCGTTCCTCGTCATAGAACTTTTCTCCACAGAGATCGAGAAACTGCTGAGCAGCAGCTTATGGCAGATTACTTTGTCCCCAATTCAAAGTTTGGGGATGTTAATTTCAGAAATAGGTTTCGAATGAGTAGACGACTGTTTGTGCGGATTGCTCAAGACTTGGAAATGAATTATCCAATTTTCCAGACAACTTATAATGCCGGTGGAGTTAAAGGGTTCACTGGATTGCAGAAATGCACATCAGCTATCCGCCAATTGGGGGCGGTAGCACCCCCGATTCACTTGATGAATACCTGAATATGTCAGAACGAACTTCCCGTGAAAGCCTCTACAACTATTGCTCTGGTGTTGTTCAGTTATATGGTGCAGAATACATGCGTAGACCAACAACCAGTGACATTCAACTGTTGTATGCTGCACACGAAGCCAAACATGGCTTTCCTGGTATGTTGGGTAGCATTGACTGTACACATTGGGATTGGCGGAGTTGTCCAACGTATCTACGAGGCCAGTACATGAGAGGTGATCACAGGTATCCTACAATTATACTTGAAGCAGTAGCATCATATGATTTGTGGATATGGCATTCATATTTTGGTGTTGCCGGGGGCAACAACGATCTAAATGTGTTGTACCAATCACCGCTATTCAATGATACCATTCTTGGTACAGCACCATCATGTTCATTTGTTTTGGAGGGGGAAGAATACAAGCATGGGTACTATCTTGCTGATGGGATATACCCTAACTGGGCAACATTTGTGAAATCATTTTCACACCCTATTACCCCCAAAAAGAAGCGTTTCAAGGCGGCCCAAGAAACGGCAAGAAAGGACGTTGAACGAGCCTTTGGCGTTCTAAAAGCAAAATGGGCTATTATCAGACAGCATGCACGGTCTGTCGATGTCGATCGATGTAAAGATATCATGTACGCTTGCCTAATTTTACACAACATGATCATCCAGGATGAAGGTAGGGCTATATGTCCAGTACATGTTCCAGATTCCCCAAACGAACAAGAAGTTAGCCCTGACTTGATTCTCGAAATACGCAATCAAGGAATTCACCAAAAACTTCTTGCGGATCTTGTAGACCACATCGAGCATACATACATAGCTACTTTGGATCACTAGGTGTTTTAACGTTTTTAGTATTTCATTTCCGTTATTTAGGTTTTATTATTCCGTATTTAGGATTTCATTTCCGTTATTTAGGTTTTAATTTTCTTTTTAATTTATGTAATGGTGTGGTTTTTTAATTTTATGTTATTTGTGATTTTTATTTTATTAATTGCATATTATCATTATTTATAATATTAAATTAAATATTAAAAATCATTTATTAAATTAATAAATGAATTTAAATATCAAATATATGATGTGGCATTGTGGGTTCAGTGGGTTCAGTGGGTACTGGTTCCATGGGTGAAAGATTGGTGAAAGATTGGTGAAAGATGGGGAAAATGGAAGTGAGAGGAGAGAGAAAAGCTGACGTGGCGCGTGGGTTCAGTGGGATGGGAGGGATCTACTCCCCCCACCCTTATAGAGCCCACTTCATATTCACTATCCCACCAATATGGTATGGTTTGAAAATCCATCACTTAAAGAACCCCTTCAACTATTATTAGGGCTGTAAACGAACAAAAAATTCAGTGAACTGTTCGCGAAGAAATTTATTTATGTTCTTTTATTTAATAAACGAATGAACATGAACAAGTTTTTCTCATTTGTTTATTTAAACAAAAGAACACGAATAATGGTCACATTCGTTCATTTACCTTCATGGACATTCGGTTATACTCATTCGTTTACGTTTGTTCATGTATGTTCGTTTGTTTATGTTCTATTATTATATTATTATAAAATCGATGAGAGTGAAAGTGTAGCTCCCAAGAGTGATTTTAATTTTATAACTTCTATATCTCATAAAATATCAAAACTGAAACTACAAAGTACAATCAACATATCAGATGTATTGAGGATCAATTTTTACCTTTTTTTATTTGGATCTTTTTATTCATATATGTTTATATATTTGTCTTTGTTAAGTTCATTCATTTATGTTCATTCACTTATGTTTGTTTAGCTACTTAACGAACATAAATGAAAAAACACAAACAAGACAAATTGTTAAATGAATGGATGTGAACAAGAAATTACGTTCGTTTATCCGTTTGTGTACGTTCATTTGTGCGGTTAACTTAAATAAACGAACATGAACAAACCATTGTTCGTGTTTGTTCGGTTTTTTACAACCCTATCTATTATACTTTATTGATTAATTTTCCATTCATTCAAAGTGTTTTTTGGACAATTAATATGCGAAATAGAAGAAAATCACGAATATATAACCCTTTGCCCACTTCGAAACCGGATAAGGTTTAAGATTCAAAATTTGTGTTAAAAAATAGACAACCCCTGTATTCAAAAATGGGTGAACCAGTTTTTTTTTCAAACAGAGGATGCAACATAATCATAGTCAGTGTTCTAAAAGGCGCGTCATGGCGTGCCTCAAGGCGTGCCATGGCGTAAGGTGCGACTCTGCCGTCCCGAAAACACTCATGGCGGCGCTACTAGGCGTGACGCGTGCCAAGGCGAGCCATGGCGCGAGTTTTTACTATTTGAGACCCGTTTTTTCTTCTTTTTCTTGCATTTTTGATTGGGCATAAAAGATTTGAGTTTTTGTTAACTTTTTGTTATTAGTTATTGATAAAACACTTCTAAAAACTTGATATGTTAGATAAATCTATATTTATATGTATAATATAATATACATTCATATAAAATTGCCGCCTTACATCACGCCTTGAAAAACGCCATGACTCACCAAGGCTCGTAAAACTTGAGGCTTGACATTGCCGCCACGCCACGCCTTACGCCATTTAGAACCTTGATCATAGTTCATTGCTCGATTCAACAATGTTTGAAAACTTCAAGGTAACTTTCAGCACACCCATACTTTATGGGGTCTCGTTTGGTTCCTTGGTGGGGTTATGTTTATGCTTGTGCTGCATGTATCGTTCACATAATCCAACACTAGGAGCGTGTTTGGCAAAACTAGCTGGAAGCTGGTAGCTAGTAGCGGAAAGCGGGTAGCTAGTAGCTGGAAGCTGTAGCTTTTAGTTTGTATATGATTGTTTGGCAAAAGTAGCTGGAAGCTTTTAAAATATATAAAATTACATAAAAGGGTATCGACGTAAATATTGGTTATAGTTTTAAGGGTATTCTAGTAATTAATTGTATAATTGGTAGGAGCTTTTTGTTAAACGCTACTTCAACTAGTTTTTAAATACTAGCGTTTCATTTAAAATAAAAGCTTCAAGCTCGTGTTGCCGAACGAAGTTTTTGGTTTTTATTAGAGCTATTTCCTAAACGCTAGAAGCTACAAGCTCTCAAACGCTCCGAAAAGCTCCACGCCAAACACGCCGTAGGTTTAAAGAGCAGTCTAGTTTAAAGAGCAGTCTTGTAAAGAGCAGTACAAGACTGAAGATTGGTTTGACGGTTTTATATGAAATTGCATGCTAGTTCCAATTTATTGTTGATTATATTCATGTAGGTTTCTGTTTTAAAAATTATATAAAAACAACCTGTAATCCAACCATATGATTTCGAGTATTATAAAACTGAATTTATGAAAACTATAGATCCTTATGGTCGAGTGCTATATGGTTTTGAATTATATCATTTCTAACATCATATGAATTTATTATGGATTTCTTACACGATGTACAAATCTGCTAAAAGGCGAACCTGAATTTTGACCCATAAACGTTTTGGAACTTTATAAGCTCAAGACATGAAGTATTGATATATTTATGTTAAATTTCCATAGGTGTTTTGAATCACATCATTCTAACATGGTCTGAATTTATTATGATTTTTGTAGGGCCATGGTCACAAAACTTTTCCAAAAACAAACCAACTCCACCTGCCACCTAGGTTTCAATCTAGAAAAGCCCTTGATCTTAAAAAAGACTTCAAAACATGAAAGATGTACATCCTTCTAATTTGTATAGGGTTTTGAATCACATTATTCCCAAGTTTGAATCACACAGACTTCCAATTTTTTCTTAAAAAAACGTTAGACTTGCAATTATTACATGTTTGTATTTATGTATATAGTGTGATAAGTACTTAATTTATAACTTCCTTCGATTAAAATCAGCATACTGCTTCAAATTTTGCTAACTTTTAATCTCTTCTGTAAATAATTCCAAATTTTATAATCTATATACATACTCTCCCAAAGTACCTAGCTACCTTCAAAGATCAACACCGTCATCATAGCTCCATTTTCAGCTGACTCGTTAGCCAAGAAGCTGTTAACAATTGACAAATTGGTCAAATCAACATCCTCTAATTTATAAAAGAAAAAAAAATTGATTCGGGATTCACCTGAATTGCCTGAGTCATAGGTTAAAAGCGAGGTCTCTGGTGTCACAAAGTTATTAAGCCTATCAGGATGCCACGTCAGTTGTGTGTTCCCGTTGACTTGTCCATCTAGCCACCATGATTGTGAGACTATGCCTGTGAAGTTACAATCCATTGATGGCCCACTCTGCAAAATTTCCAAACACCATGAAATAAAAAGTAAAAGGTGCACTCAACAGAAAGTGTCTGACCATATACGCATGACATAACATGACATGACATGACAAACAGATGGCAATGGACAATGGTAAATTTTTGTCCCAATTTTTGTCCCACCTAAAAGGGTGGGGCAGGGAAACATTTGTCTACGTAAAAGACGTAAATGTCCTCATTATTCTAGCCATTGAAGAGAAAAACACAAATATAACCACTTTCTCTAATGATTTGTCACAAAATAGCTAGAAATTTTCGTTATTTCTCAAAAATAGCTACGAATTTCATGATGCCTACTGCGAAATTGGTACCCTATATTTAAGGCATTTTTTAAACTTTTCCTAATTTTAACACTAAATCTTTTTTGTAAAATCTCTCTCAACCTAATACTTCATTTTCACAATATGAAGCTCATTTTTCTACAGAAATGGTTTTTAAAGATCTCTACAACCAAAAAAAAAAAAAAAAAAAAAAAAAAAAAAAAAAAAAAAAAAAAAACTTCTTTTTGATAAAAAATTTATAATTTTTGTAAAAAATATGAACAAACAATCCCACACTACGAAGAACAATTTCGCATTACAAATTACGAAGCAGGTGAATTTGGTAGTATGTAAAAAAAAAATCCGAACTTTTTTTTTATGGCGGACCAAATAAAAAGCCAATTTTGCACAAACAAATTATTTCGTAATTGACCATTGTGATGTTTGTGGCTATTTTGGGGAATAATGAAAATTTTAGGCTACTTTGTGGTAAATCATAAAGGAATGTGACTAGATTAGTAATTTCCTCGGAATATAATCCTAGAAAACTTCTCTAGTAACAAGTGCTCAAGTATCGTTACCTCTGATGAAAACAAACTGTCGAGGTTGATATCAACTCTGGGGTGAACAGCAGCAAGTTTCATCGATAAGAACTGCAGTAAAGATGAAGGATTAAGATAAAATGGTAATTTGAGAGCAAATTTAAATTATGTTATTCAAACAAAGTCTCTGAAAGGGTATCAAGATAAAATAAATTTTAATAGTTTACGTTAAGAAAATTAAAAAAGACTAACCTCTACTTGAAGTTGTAAGGTTTGTACGTGATTAATGATCTCATCGAGCACCATTGCTGTACCCGTAACCTATAATTAAGATTGACATTATTATGTTTTTATGTTTATTTATAAATTCTACCTAGTTTTCATTTTTGTAGATATATTTATGTATTACAAAAAAGAAAATACCTATACGAAAATTGAAACTATGGATTATATATTAATAATTAGCAACGATATTTTGATTATCATTTTTATATTTTAATTTTTTGTTTCTAAGAGATTACTTTGATTTGTTAACTTCAGTTATTATTAAAGTCTAAATCAAAATTATAATATTATACAACTTGGATACACGTATACGCTAAATCGCTAATAGAATTAACTTAATACATTTGGTAACGTTTCCTATTTTATACGGTGAGACCAATTTTATGGATTCTAATAATCTCATTAATAATAGGGCAAGAGATTTATGCGGGGACTGTTTGTTGCTAAAGTAAATGATAGGTAAAGCTAAAATGCCATAAAATTTTTTTTATATAATGTCAATGTAAAAATGAAACTTTTTGGTACTTTTAAAGACGATTATAAATGTTGATAATAATATAATTTTACTTGTGGCTACCTTGTTACAACCGGGGACCAACTCTTGCAAAAACTTCATCCGAGCATTGATCTTCTCTCGTCTTGCCTGTCAAATCAACCAATAATTAATCCATAATTGATGATTTAGCCAAGTTTGATTGCATCAATTTTCATGAATTATTATCATTACTCGTTCAGCTAAACTATGGCTATCAGTTGCTTCACCCCGCCGAGCACGAACATGAACGAACGGAAGCTTCTCGCCTTCTGTCACTTTTGCAGCGCTTTTGATCTTCTTCGCCGATGATTTCACCTAATTTTGGTGAATTTTGCTTCTAAAAGGTCAGTTACTTGAAATTAAAACCATAGAAATTGAGGTAGGGGTGAATCAAGTCACAAACCGTCTTCTCTCGATCCTTTCGTTTCGTTGGTCTTGAAGTTATTGGATCTGAGCAAATCGGTGATGCATTCTGCAGCGAACCTGATTCCAGAGGCTCTTGTTTCACCGGATTGCTGGTATTCCGGTCCGGATTTGGTAGCGTTAGAATTGAGCTTGTCGTCTCCGGCGAATTCTCCTTCGCCGTCGCCGAAAATACGGAGGGGAAAACGTTTGGTGTTGGTAATGGTTCCTCAGGCGAGTGTAGAAGCTTGACGGCTTGATTTGGTGGAAGCTCGAGAAGAGCTGTGAACGTATTGCCGTTCTCCAGCGGTGGTTCTGACGACATCAGGTTCTCAATCTCTTCATCGACGAACTGAAACAATTCTGAACTCATACTTCTTCACGTTTCTCAACCAATTACAGGAATCCAACGAGGAATCAGCCAAAATATCAAAAATCTACCTAAAAAAAGGCTTTATTAAAGCACGCAAAGTTGAAGGGGGGAACAACTTGCTTCGAAAACTGAGAAGTCATCGACACCGCTGACGGAAAATGACGTAAGGCAAGGAGAACTGGCAAATGGTACTTCCCCACTTTGTGCGGCAGATAAAGGTGTTCAGCTTTCTCTGTTATTAATAAATTAAAAAAACCCAAAAACTGGATATCGTACTGGTTCTTCAATGGCGGTCAATCTGCCAAGTTATGTGTAGCTTTATTGATTCTTCTTTTCAAGAAGCCATTTAGAGTACTCCGAAAGCAACGTTTTCTCTTTGGTCCCCTAGCTTCAAATTGATTTTACAAGCAATTACATCCATCTTTCCTTCTTTCTTTCTACAGAGGAAAATGGTTGATGGCGGGGACCGGATCGTGCAATCCGTATCCGACCCTCTGTATTAACTACGGAAGATGATCCATCGCTGTCTTCAATTATATTTAGGCATTTTCGGTTCCTGTACTTGTACTTGCCTTTTTTATCATTTGAAACCTTTAACATCAAATGATGTTATAAGGAATAAGAGTAAATTAGAGTTTTGGTCCCTAGGGTATATAATTTTACAGGTTCGGTTGTAGTTTTAAAAAATTTCAGCCTAGCTGGTTCGAGGCACTTGGGTTATACACACATATGGGTAGAGGTCTGGGGTTCAATCCCCGTCCAATGCACATGTGGGGGATTTTCCCTGGTTCGGCGAAACAAAGGGGGAGGAGAAAAGCTCGTGGCTCCGGGCCGTCGGCTAAATGCCGACCTGGATTACCACGACTGAGTACGCTCAAGGTGAAATTGTATTCGCTGGTCCAATATATATATATATATATATATATATATATATATATATATATATATATATATATATATATATATATATATATATATATATATATATATATATATATATATATATATATATATTAGCTTCTTTGGCTATTACCGTCAATGCCCAAACGTCGTCCACCACCATTGCACACGTGATCATGTTGAACCCCTCCCCACACCCTCTTCTTCTCCGGCAAGCCACCATCATCAACACAATTAAGCAAAACTCTCAACCCTAAGTGGTGTGGTTGTAGGTGGGGTGAACCATAGTGGCGGAGTACCACAAAAAACCCAACTTCTTCCCTTGTCGTCTTCGTCATTGACGTCGTTCCGAAACTTAAGTAGTGGTGCGCAATGGAAAGGTGGTGGTTAGTGTTGGTGGGAGAATAATTATAATTGTGGACATTTAGCGGTTGTGGAAGAAGGAGAGCGGCGGTTGCGAGAGGTGAAGGTGGTGTCCTTTGATGAAGGCATCCCTAGAGATGGAGGTAGTCGTTAGAGATGTAGTCATTGGCGGGTCTGTACTAACATTGTGTTCTCGAGTCTAATTTAAGAAGAGAAAGTGAGAGAAGTTGATGGAACCGAAAGGAAAAGGAAAATTTGTGATGTTCCTAAGTTATTTTACGGAAGGAAGTGGAAAGAAGAGAATGGAAGATGAGGGATAATATTCCCTCCTAACTTTCCTTCCGGTTTGGAAGGATTCGGAGAGAAAGGAAATAATCGATAAAAATAACACTTAATTATATATTTCTTTTTTCTTCATTTCCACTTGAGAACACAAAAAAATGTTTCTTTCATTTGATTTTCTTTCGACTCGGGAACAAATAAATATAACTTTCTTTTCTCTCCTTATTTTCTTTTCTTTTCTTTTCTCTTTATGCTACAACTCGGGAACTAAACGTAAAGAGGAAAATAAATGTAAGTCTAATATGCTTAAAATACAAGTTTAGCCCTATAATTTACGGTCTTTTTAAATTTAAGTAAAGAGCAATCTAGTTATTTTGAACACATTTAAAAGACACCCATTGACGATAATAGTCAAAAGAACCAAACCTAATAGATTTGTAAACCATGATGATGTTGCCATTAATTTTCCAAAACTATGACCAAACATGTAAAAATGTATATACCCTAGGAAACAAAATTGTTATAGTAAATTACAGTTTTGGTCTGTGTGGTTTACCCGTTTTTTCACATTGGTCCTATTTTTCAAAATCCTAGATATTTGTCCCTGTGGTATGCTTTTACTAAGAGGTTTGGTCCTTCCTAAATGTGAGGTAAAATGACCAATTTGCCCTTCATTTTATTTTTTTATTAATTTATTTTAGAAAAATAAATCTATCTCTCTCTCTCTCTTTCTCTGTATTCAAAACTGGTGGCAAGAAAAAAAGCCCACTTCTTTTTTTCTCTTTCTTTCTCTTCTACATCAGGTAAGTAGGCAGAGGGTGGCGGTAGTAGGGTGGTGCCGGTGAGTTTCCTACAAGTCTCGGAGAGTGTAATCTCCTGAATAGTCCTTTTAAGTTCTATAGAATGAAGTCTGAAATGAACTGATCGTAAGAACTAGTCAGCGAGTTAAGGACTATGTTCATAGCTAACTCCCAATTTAATGGAAATCCCAACCTCCACATTTGCTCAAAGAACCCTCTTATGTTAAACATATGGGTATCGACACTTTGTCCCTCCTACAACCTACATCCCAATAATGCTTTCATGACTTCAAATCATTCTCGTTTAACCTGCTCTTAGAACATGTCATTAAGTCGGTTGATTATGTTAGAAGCACCAAGACCACACAATCTTCTTTGAAGCTCAGGAATCATGGTGTCTAACATGAGACGATCAACTATGGGTATGTATTGGTTTTGGGTCGGTTTAGGGTAAAAACCAAACCAAACCGATCAATTCAGTTTTTGGTTTCTAAAACCTGTCGGTTTCGATTTCTAATGTCGATTTCAGTTTCAACCCATGGGTTCATGGGAAATGTTTTAAAACCCGGGTTTTTAGTTGACCTGATGTAGTGAACGGGTCACGGGTCAACCGGTTCAACTGTCGTGTCAACCGGTTCAACTGTCGTGTCAACCCAGTTTTTACAATATGCATACATTTTATATTTTTCAACATAATTATATATTTATAAAATAAACAATGTAATTTCATCTTTTTGGTATCAAAAAATATATTTCGTCAACTTTTTATAGGAAAAGTTACTAAACCTGATACACTAATGGTTGACTAATTTAAAAAATTTTGAGCGTTGAACTCTTTAACCAAGTTTTTAAAATCCAAATTTAAATTTTTTGTTTCAACAGCCAGGTCAACCCAGTTCTGGGTCACCGGTCCAACCGAATTTTTGAGAAAACCGGTCGGTTTAATCCAAGTTGAAAATTAGCAAAAACTCGGTCATAACTGACCTGCTCTCTTCACTGGGTCACAGTCCAACCGGGTCAACCTGGGTTTTAAAACATTGTTTGTGGGTTTTGGGTTTTCAACTCGTGAGTTTTGGGTTTGATCCCAGTTTCAAGCAATTACAAAAAATATAGAAAAAATAATAAACACATTATACCAATTCTTTTTAGTCATCATTTACAGGGAATAATAATTAGATACATTTTATACACTTTACTCTACAAGCAATAAGGTACTGACGTATATATGACGTATTCAAATGTATATTCAAGTGGATATTAGAAACCCAGTGAAGGAGATGAAAGAATAAATAGACACATGTCAATCTACATTACCGATGCATCTTACAAGTGTAATTAACATACTACAATATATATCAAATATTAGTAATTTATTAAATATTTTTGGGTGTTTGGGTCGGTTTCGGTTTTAGTGGGTCGGTTCTGGGGTGAAATCGAACCCAAACCAAAATTTTTAGTTTTGAAAATCTCAAACCCAAACCATCGGTTTATGTTTTGGTTTCGGTTTTTTGGTTTTTCGGTTTTGGTTTTGTCGATTTTCGAGTCGATTTTGCTCACCCCTACGAGCAACCTTATTCGAATCATTTAGACGTCTAATATGACTTTCTATTTCAACAGTAGTGGATCTGGCTGGATGATCCTTAGGAATTTGTTCTTCAATCATATAAAGTTCTCCTTCGAAATTGAGTACTCTTCTCAAGTTCTGGAACCAACACGTATAATTTATGTCATCGAACTTACTTTGATCGAGGAGACAACACAGTAAAAAAAATCTTATAACATCCAAACTTTCTTTAGTTGATATCTAAAATAGAGCTTAGTTAGTTTGATTAACCCTTAAAAAATAATTATCCATAAATAATTTTGTTGAGGCTAGGATCAATATTTCACTTCTGGTAATGAAAAGGTATGTCGTAATCACACCAAGAAGCTATTTAGGTAGGTAATACTCTTTGCCAATTTCAATCTCTATGAAACTCCTAGATCTTTCAAGATGCATTGACTCCAATCAATGACATGTTTAATCCATTTATGCCCATCCTCTCCCATGATGGGTATGCCGCGGATCATAGGTTTGTATGGTAAATCGACCATGAAAGACCACGTGTCACCCGACCCATGACTCATGAGTTATCGCGAGTAAACACATCAGTTGAGTCCTATCCGACGCGTTGGCTATGACACTTCTCATGTCGGAAGGCAAACAGTTAAATGTGTGGTTTAACATAGGTAGCATAAGATTTACATTTTCATAAAACAAGATTTTGTTTCATTAAGTTAAAACATTTTATCTTTCTTTTGGCAAAACAGTGATTTTAGACTTTTAGAATTTGTCTCTATGAATTGTCAATATTATTTGAAAATGCATGTTAACTTTTAACATCTAGTTTGTATGTATCATTTAAAACATTTTAAAATTTCTTTGGCAAAAGGTCAATTTAAGCTTTTAAAACCGCTCTAAAATCATCAATTTTAGTTTGCAAAAATTCTGTTAACTATTAACATTTTTTATTTGTTTGTGTTTTTATTTTATTTTAGCAACCATGCAACAAAAAAAAAACAACACAATCATTCAAATATGCAGTAACGATAATATTTTTCTCAAGTCCTATGCTTTTTCCCGTGAGCCAACGCGAGAAAAATGTTGTCATTTCTAGACTAAAACAACCACAAGGATGCAACAGCCCCCACTTGCTTCGTCACCAACTTTTAATGCACGCATGGAACTTCATGTGACACCAATCTCCATGGTCTCGACTTGGTGGTCTTCGATCTTCTTTTGTTACATTAACTAAACTAGTCCTATTTTCTTAACTAATTTATTACAATATAAATCTAAAGGAAAAATTACATTACAAATTAATGATAACAAAACGACACAAAGGTCGGAAAACAATACCACAACAACCATTCAAGCATCGCATACACAGGTCTAATTGAAGCCAAATGTTACCGGATCCATATAAGATAAAGCACACTTTATTATTAAAAGTGCATTATAAACCTACTACACAATATTTTGATTAAGACCCACAAGCATACATACAAAGGATCTTGACATACAACCACATTGCACATAAGAAAATTTTGTATGACTTTCATGATTGAATTATCCAAATATTCAATATGCAATTAATCAAAGTATTGTGTTTTAACAAAACAAATTAAACTATTTAATTAAACTGGGTAATTTTTTTATCCATTCGTGATTCTATTAACGTTTTATACTCTTTAAAACCTCCTTTAAAATCAATTTTAGAAACTGTTATTATCATGTTTAGCGACGCGAGGAATCATCCACAATGTCACTATAGTTCGTTATCATGCAATTTTCAGAAAGTTGTTACGACCATAGCGACACGACGGTAACGTCGCAAACCAACCTACATAATACGACCAGATCAAGTAAATAACGACACAACATCCTGAGAATAGATGCTATAAAACCTAATGATAGTAACATGTATAGAAGATCGCGACACTATCATCAAAGATAGCGACGCTATCGACGTACAGTTTTATCGATTTCTATAAATTTCGATTTTATCATCAAGCAATAGATTGAAGCAACTCAAAACAACACAAAACCATGATTAAGTGGCTCTGATACCATTGTTGAAATACGATAACATCACAATCAATGACAGCAGAAGAAAAACAAAAAATCGTCTTCCACCACAGATCACAAAATCATGTGCCTTTTGTAACTATAAACTAAAAATGGAGTTTAAGAATCACCTCTTGTGTAGATCTTGAAAGGTTTTCCGCAACCATGAACTAAAAACCTAAGTTCACATGCAACCTAGAAAAGATCTATGTTTTCTTACTTTGAACATGTAACTAATTCCTAAAGGCCAAACAAAAATAACTAAAAGAATAAATCAGAAAAACTAACCTTTAGTTTTAATCTTGAAGCTAAGCAGCAAAAGTGTCCTGCCTCAAATGAGATCACACCCAGGGAGCCAGAGGAAGGTCACGAAAATTCCAGAGAGAATAATAGAATGAGCACCTCTAATGAGGTCTAGGGGTCCCTATTTATAGGGAAACAAGAAACCCTAGCCGTCAGCCATTTTCCGGATTATACGTACGCGCGTCGCGGCCTTTACATTTGCGCGCCGCGCGCCGCAATTCAACTATTGAATTTGTACGACTTTAATCCCTGACTTCCTAATTAATCTAATTAATGCCACAGAAATCAATCCAATTAATTTCTGATTAATTATTAATCAATCAATATAGTTTCTAATTAATATATTATCACTTTAATATATTAACAAACCATATCTTTTATTTCTATTGATTTATTAATCTCATAATAAACCAACCTTTCTCTCTACCGAACTTTCTACCAAACCTCCAGCTATGAGGGCAACCCAAATGGACTTTGCTTCTATTAATTATGTAAATACAAATTATTAGTCATGGCTTAGACACCTAATCCAACAGATCTGATGTATCTATCTAGGATGAACAGGGCCCAAACCAGAACCCCTCTAATGTAGTCACACCCAATATAATGATCCAACACTCGTTTAAGTAGAACAACTCGTTGCTTGCTGAACAAACAACCTTTCTTTCGGGTTTATGAAGAAGATTGACCAAGGAGAGATGAGAGAGGGAGAACCACGAAATTCTATAGGTTGATGCTCTAAAATTGTCCACCATTATGGGTATTTATAATATCCATCATCCCTATCTAATCTCATTGTGGATAATGACTATTTGAAATTCAAACTCTTGATATTTTTACTTAAGCCTTTTATCCATTTATAGTTTCTAATTAATATACATTTACTTTGATATATTAATAAACTTAGTCTCTCATGTTTACTTTTAATCTCGTTTAGCTAAATCATCTCTTGCGTGTAACCTAAAAAGATCATGTTATATATAGCAATGTCACCAACCTGTTTTGACCATGGGCATATAACCAACAATAAGCATAAACATGTATCAGAATTGCAATACCATAACTTTATTGTGCATAAGCATGTATACAATTCAATACCATAACCAAAAATTAAAAACTTTAACAATTTTTTTCAATACCATTACATTAGCTTATCAAATTAGTGTACACAAACCAGTATATATTCCAAATAAAATCCAATTGCAAATATAAGCGTGACTTATCATATTATTGTATACAAACCAGAACGGATTTTTGCAATACCATTACATTACCTTACCATATTAGTGTACGCAAACCATAACCATAACAAATTTTTACAATACCATCACAATATCATATTAGTGTACACAAACCATGGCAAAACCCGACTTTACACAATAGCTCGACTTTACTGGCCGACAACCCAGAGCAGACCAGAGAGAATAGAGACAAGCAGTCTGGGGAGAAGAGAGAAAATAACAACATATTTAAGAGGGGAGAGAAGAGAATGTTACCTGAGCGGTGACGTCGACGATGGAGGCGATGGTGTTGAAGGATGGCCGGTAAAAATAACAAGCAGTCCCGAAGAAGGTATGAAAAAGTGTAATGTGTATTTGCTGGAAGATGACATGAAATATTGTAGGCATATTAGGTTAGAATATATCTGTAATGTTTAAAATATTAATTTTAGGTCTTTTAGAAAGAGAGTTTAAGGAAACAACTTTAGCTCTATGGTTTTCTAAAAACAAATGTAGTTTTTAAAAATATATAGGACTGCAAACTTAAGTTCTCAAGAGATCAATCTCTGTCTGATACACTGTTTCAGACATGAGACATGGATTGAGATCAATCTCTGTCTGATACACTGTTTCCCGATTTTCGATTTTGCTTATGACTTTTAGACTTATAATTGAACGAATCAATTTAGTCCTGGCTGGCCAGCACTTCAGTCAACTTCAAAATCATCGAGTGGCCAACAGATATCTGTTTCCCGTCAGGGTCATGGGACGAATAAGCTTCGACTCATATGTTATATCTTTTACCCGACAAATCACTCACAACAGCACGTTTTATAACACCGAGTTACCGATGCGTTTTCGTACTATGAATGAGCAACCGCCTTGCAAATTATAACTCATATCTCTCCACTTCAAGACCATAAGATATTATCGTCTCAACATTGCTCGTGATGTAATCCATGAAGCAATCTATTGAGTGTGGGTTTATTCAATACTCAAATCTCCATTTCCAAGTACTCATGAACGTTGCAGCAATCTTATTGCTATGTCTAACTCTTTAGACAATCTACAAACCAATTCATGACAGTCTTTCTTCATACTTACTCCCTAAGAGTATGAGCAACTGTGGATATTTGAGTAATCCAATTACTCAGGAAGTAAACATGAAAAAGCGATTACTCCTGCTTATTACCAAGTCTCCACGAGGTAATCACCAAGTCAGATTTACCATAACTATTATCGGTTTCTTATTTTTCTTTTAAACTTTTAATTCAAACCTTTTATATCTATGTCTATGACCTTTTTCACTCTTTCTATGTATCCAAGTGTCTAACACTTATACACTTTATTGCAGATGATCCTATCGGATACTCTTCCGATGATATCTCAATTTGTCATTTTGTCATTCTCTCTCACAACTCCATTCTGGTGATGTGTACCGTGACTGCCCATGGTTCTCGGGTCTTTAGTCTACACGACTATACCCTAAGACAATTTCGAGATGTTATTATGTGCCGGTGAACCACACGCGCTCCATCAGAAACCAACGAAATTCTTTAACCATGAAGTCCTACAGCACCACGTTCTGGTGTAAACAATTACCGATTTGAAACTTCTTTCAAATCGTTCACCCTAATCATTTCCCAATGATTTCTCACGTGTGTTCAAAATCCAAACAGTACTCTCAGCCAGGTCATATCCTGAAACTAACTTACCATGCTCTAAGCATCAAGTCATCAGGGTATGTTCATAACACTTCTGATTGGTCCAAGAGGCTTGAGGAACCTGATGTAATCTCATTCCAAGCCCTTTCGGAATCCTAAGATTACCAATAATCCTTGTGTCATGATTTTCGGAAACATTTCCTTTTGGAGACTCTTTCTTATGCATCTTGAATCCCATCAAGATCATATTCTCAACGGCTAAGTCTATACTGTCAGTCTCATGTATCCGATAGATGTCTGTGAACTACGTGAGTATGTTGCACCTTCTTTGTTTCTTTCATGCCAATTCATTACACTTTGTAATGACAGGAAACTCTATTCCTGGGGTTATGCATCTTTAATCTCATCAAGATCATATTGGCAGAATTCTGATCTATCTAATAGATGTTCACAACCACCTGAGTATGTTGTATCTCTTAAAGTCTTTCATAGCGAACCGTTTCTTAACACCAAGTCATTATACTTTGTAATGATAAGAGACGTTTCCTAGAACCAGTATGTAACCCACATACAATGATAGCAGATAACAACGATACTCCCACTGGCTTTGACACCGTTATATGACTCTTTCGGACTATTCACAAAATCCAGAACTTATGGCACATTTTGCGAAACCGAAATCCAAACCTTTCCGACATATTAAAGGAAATCTTTCAGGCTATTCACAAAATCCAAACCTTTTGGCCTATTTTGAGAATCCGAATATCCTTTCTTGCGAGATGCCCATGGGACGAATCCCGGGGCCGTGTACCTTTTGTAATGGCATGCTCTATGTGAGTCCCTATTAGTGTGCCGGTAAACCACACACGCCCCACTAACGACTCACACTATGCCACGTAAATCCTCTCAGATTACATCTTCTATTGAGAGTGCTTCTCTAAGAATCAATTGCTTGACTCCAAGTGATTACTCATTCAACCAGATGTTCTGTAAGTACATTTCTATGTTCCTTTCTTTTGATGATTCAATTACTCCCACTGGTTCCTAGACCAGTTGTAAAGATCAATCAAACTGTCACATAGACTGTGTCTCGCAGTAAGGTTCTCTTATTTGGCAGCAACTGGGCTCACCAATGCTTCCAGCAGTCGGATTACTTATCTGTACCATCTTTAGTGTTTTACCACTACCCGGTATATCACCTAAATCATAACTCCTTATGACAGTGACAATAACTACTAGTCAAGCAAAGAGAGGGTATGTCAGGTTTAACAGGAATCTAATTCCTGGTCAAGTCCCAGTGGTGACTAAAGGTTCTTGCACTTGGCTAATCCCTGAACTCATTCAGAATTATTCTTACTCCCACTATTTCCTTAGAACTTAAATTCTTTCTAAAAGTACTCTTATTTCAAAGGATAACCGGAGTGGCCAATGAAACGACATTGCTGATCAGTTTCAGGCTTATCATGAGATTCAGACGAATGCTACATGACCCTGGACTTTCTATGTACTAGTGGGACGATCCCAGATTTACATTTCAGACAGTGTCAACATAACCTACTTAGTCTAAGATGTGGTCGGAATATAGCTTCTGCGGTCTGACTGGTTGAATATTCAATTCATTGAAATATTAGTTGGAAATGTATCCAGTGTATCTTATACACCGAGGATCAAAACTATTTCGATCAATGCTCCATCATCTTCCCTAAGTCACATTATAACCATTAGTGTTTTTGGAAGAGGATAAACTGTGAAACATTTTCTCAGTCTATGTTGTTACTCAGGTTCTGTTGATCTTATGCTTCCTTTGAAATCTTTGAACACTTCAAGGTTCCAATCAATCGCTTATTCCGATAGACGAAGCCATATTTGTCAAACCATTTGGCAAATATCATGAAGCATAACTAATCGTGTTTTGTTCGAAGATTCGAGCAATACACAGTAACTTATGTGTCTGTTGCTCAAAATCTTAATACCTTTACAGTTCCATGTAAATTTATGACTTTGTTAATATTGTTCAAGACATGCAATCATCACCTGACTCCAAGTCAACTGATTCCAAAATCCTATCCATTGGATCTTTGGGCGATTCCTTTCTTGCCACAATTAATTTTATTAAGCACTCAATTCATCATGTGACTCTAAGTCAAATGATTCCAAAGTCCTGTCCAACTGGACCTTTGGTTGAAGTGATTCTCATAAATTCACTTTAACAATCATAAAGAACACAATTTACAAATCTAATCCCATTGGATGTATCAACATTCAAGTTATTACCATTTACGTCATCAACACATTCACACAACATTTCGAGGACAATTAAAAAAAATATTTCATTAAACCAGAATTATCCTCAGAACAATGTACTATGCGAATCCATGTCGTATGTATCTATAAACTAATAACAAGAACAAATATCTAGCTTAACTCAAAAACCGCACGAGCTCCAGATCCAATCCGAATATGCTCCTGTGCGACACCATCCCGCATCCTCCAGAGTTCGTGCATACAGAGCAAATGTGTGAAACACATCCTGTATCAAGGAAATGAGGATCGGGTGTTCTGAATTCTAAGATATTTATGAGTTTACCAACCGGTTTGGCTTTGGAGCATTTTTCTAATCTTTCCGTGACTGTGTCCCACCTTGTGGATTCCCAGTTTGAAACATCGAACAATCGGTCCAGACGATCTGGATCATTTCTTGATGCACCTTGGACTCAATCCTGAAGCAGCTGAATTAATGGAACTATGATTCTCCATGAACGATTCATACAGAGTCGACATTGAATGCACTTCCACGATTGTCTTATCCGGTTACCCTTTCTGTTCATCTGGATGAACAGATCAGCGAGTTGAGCTAATGCTTAACTCCCGATCACAAAGGGAAACCAGTTTTATACTGTTCGCCTATGTATCCCTCAATCTCGAGAACACGCAAACTGGTGCTACTTCCTTCTAGCTTGCAACTTCAAGCTCTTTGAAGATCCTAGTTCGTTCCCTTTATTCAACCAGTTCACGGAACCTTTCCTGAACTAGCTGTGCTAACTTATCAGACCCCAGGAATTCTAAATCCCTGCGGAACTCGGGGTTAATGATCAATAGCATAAGGCAACGAACTTCCTAGGACTCAATAGTCAAGGAGTCATGCTCATCACAAGCTGCTGTGTGATGCCATGTTTGGGAGCGGACACTCAGTCGGATATGGTTCGCCAGCAAAACTAAGAACTATTCTCTAATTGCAAAACCATATCACATAGTTCAGGCCAGTCAGCCTTACCATACTAAACAGGTGCTTTCTGAAGCTCTCAAAAATGGGTGATGGAGGAGAATGAGGAGAATGACATTTTCTTCAGACATATATAAAATTTGAATTTATTCGTTTAATTAATCCTTTTAAATAATTACCCAATATATATTATTTAACAAGGCTAGGATCCAAAATACCCCAACTATGCTGTGAAGAGGGATGTCGTAGTCACAACACAGTGGTCATTAAGGTAGATAACTTTTATCAATTTCAGTCTTATGAAATTCCTAGATCTGTGAGATTTATTGAACTGTTCAATGGCATGTTTAATCTCGGATATGCCCCACCGTTTGTGACTGGGATGCCGAGGATCACAAACCGGGTGTGAATAACCATGCAAATTAGCTTGGTACTCTCGGGGTCCATTATTATCTCAAATTGATGTGCCGGTTAACCACACACGCTCCATCAACAATGATAACACCCGAGAAAACCCATTTCCACTCTTTATGAACCCCCATTGGTGTGCCGGTAACCCACACATGCTCCACCAACGTTTCATAAAGTGCAATGTGCAATTTCATGGGTTAGCATCAAATTCACATTTTTTCTAAAGTAACTAGATTGGGAATTCTTGTACGGGTTCTAGTACTTTGATCATTATAATTTTAATGATTAAGCGGTCCTATCAAAACTGTTCGGCTAACGACCCTCCACTGATCAGGCGAGCGGTGGGTGAGAGTGAACACCCATTAGACCGCCATTTTATAGGCAGTATCCTTATACCCACTTTATAGACCAGCTTCGTGAATGAGGCCTACTAATGATTTGACTAACCAATTTATCTTATACATATAGTATTAACCTTTAATAATATATATAAGATGTATTTTAAATCTTTTAAAATATTCCTGATTTATCTTTTAATTTCCTGAAATTTAACTATTAAATTTCAAATTAAATTAAACCTTTAATTTGATTTAATTTATCTTTTAATTAAACTATTAATTAAATTAATTAAATCTAGATATTTTAAACCTTTTAAAATATTTTAGGATTTATCCTTTAATTTTCGAAATTTAACCATTAAATCAAAATTAGATTAAATCCCTTGAATTATCTTTTAATTAAACAATCAATTAAATTAATTTAAATGTAGATTGGTTTTTCCAAATTAATCAAATCGATTTAAACCTATCTTAAAACCCTAATTATCGAATTCAAACAAACTGGGTTTAAGGTTATCCATTTAATTAACCAATTAAAGTTAACAAAAAATAGAAAACCTCCTAAAACCCTAACCAAGAAAATCGAAAAGGAAGGGGAAAGGGGCTAGGGTTTCAAAAACCCTAAACCCCAAAATCGAAATCAGGCCCAAAAGATTTATAAACGATAAACCCTAATTAGGAAAACTATTACAGCCATTCAATAAGAAAACAACCTGATGCTCTGATACCACTGAAAGGTTTTCCGCAACCATGAACTAAAAACCTAAGTTCACATGCAACCTAGAAAAGATCTATGTTTTCTTACTTTGAACATGTAACTAATTCCTAAAGGCCAAACAAAAATAACTAAAAGAATAAATCAGAAAAACTAACCTTTAGTTTTAATCTTGAAGCTAAGCAGCACAAGTGTCCTGCCTCAAATGAGATCACACCCAGGGAGCCAGAGGAAGGTCACGAAAATTCCAGAGAGAATAATAGAATGAGCACCTCTAATGAGGTCTAGGGGTCCCTATTTATAGGGAAACAAGAAACCCTAGCCGTCAGCCATTTTCCGGATTATACGTACGCGCGTCGCGGCCTTTACATTTGCGCGCCGCGCGCCGCAATTCAACTATTGAATTTGTACGACTTTAATCCCTGACTTCCTAATTAATCTAATTAATGCCACAGAAATCAATCCAATTAATTTCTGATTAATTATTAATCAATCAATATAGTTTCTAATTAATATATTATCACTTTAATATATTAACAAACCATATCTTTTATTTCTATTGATTTATTAATCTCATAATAAACCAACCTTTCTCTCTACCGAACTTTCTACCAAACCTCCAGCTATGAGGGCAACCCAAATGGACTTTGCTTCTATTAATTATGTAAATACAAATTATTAGTCATGGCTTAGACACCTAATCCAACAGATCTGATGTATCTATCTAGGATGAACAGGGCCCAAACCAGAACCCCTCTAATGTAGTCACACCCAATATAATGATCCAACACTCGTTTAAGTAGAACAACTCGTTGCTTACTGAACAAACAACCTTTCTTTAGGGTTTATGAAGAAGATTGACCAGGGAGAGATGAGAGAGGGAGAACCACGAAATTCTATGGGTTGATGCTCTAAAATTGTCCACCATGATGGGTATTTATAATACCCATCACTATCTAATCTCATTGTGGATAATGACTATTTGAAATTCAAACTCTTGATATTTTTACTTAAGCCTTTTATCCATTTATAGTTTCTAATTAATACACATTTACTTTGATATATTAATAAACTTAGTCTCTCATGTTTACTTTTAATCTCGTTTAGCTAAATCATCTCTTGCGTGTAACCTAAAAAGATCATGTTATATATAGCAATGTCACCAACCTGTTTTGACCATGGGCATATAACCAACAATAAGCATAAACATGTATCAGAATTGCAATACCATAACTTTATTGTGTATAAGCATGTATACAATTCAATACCATAACCAAAAATTAAAAACTATAACAAATTTTTTCAATACCATTACATTAGCTTATCAAATTAGTGTACACAAACCAGTATATATTCCAAATAAAATCCAATTGCAAATATAAGCGTGACTTATCATATTATTGTATACAAACCAGAACGGATTTTTGCAATACCATTACATTACCTTACCATATTAGTGTACGCAAACCATAACCATAACAAATTTTTACAATACCATCACAATATCATATTAGTGTACACAAACCATGGCAAAACCCGACTTTACATAATAGCTCGACTTTACTGGCCGACAACCCAGAGCAGACCAGAGAGAATAGAGACAAGCAGTCTGGGGAGAAGAGAGACAATAACAACATATTTAAGAGGGTAGAGAAGAGAATGTTACCTGAGCGGTGACGTCGACGATGGAGGCGATGGTGTTGAAGGATGGCCGGTAAAAATAACAAGCAGTCCCGAAGAAGGTATGAAAAAGTGTAATGTGTATTTGCTGGAAGATGACATGAAATATTGTAGGCATATTAGGTTAGAATATATCTGTAATGTTTAAAATATTAATTTTAGGTCTTTTAGAAAGAGAGTTTAAGGAAACAACTTTAGATCTATGGTTTTCTAAAAACAAATGTACTTTTTAAAAATATATAGGACTGCAAACTTAAGTTCTCAAGAAAATACTCTAAGAAAATAAACAAGATCTACAATCTGAAAGTTTTTAATTATTTATGCTTTAAAAATGTCTAAATATTAATATATAAATCTCAGCACCTTACCTTTCTTTCCGGAAAAGAATTTAACCCTCACTCATCTCATCTATTGAAACTATCATTTTTTATTACACAAGATTTTATTTTCATACTTGAACATATATATATATATATATATATATATATATATATATATATATATATATATATATATATATATATATATATATATATATATATATATATATATATATATATATATATATATATATATATATATATATATATATATATATATCATTTTTTATTACACAAGATTTTATTTTCATACTTGAACATATATATATATATATATATATATATATATATATATATATATATATATATATATATATATATATATATATATATCCCAAAAAAGTATTTTATTTTTGGGATAATGACTTGTAAGGGTAACGAACTTTTGGAATTGTTCACATTTGGTCACCGAACTTATTTTTGTGTTTGATTCACCCATGAACTTTTTTAAATTGTTCACATTATACCATTATGACCGGTGATAGAAGGTTTATGCTGATTTTGAATCCTACGTGGCATTCTAAAAGAATTGGAAGGGTAACGCTAAAATTGTTCAAATTTGGTCACCGAATTTATTTTTATGCTTGATTTACCCATAAACTTTTGAAAATTGTTCATATTATACCCTAATGACCGTTAATAGAAAGTTTGTGCTGATTTGACATCCGAACCCCAACTGAACCACTGGCCCTTATTTATGTCTCACCTTTCTGATAGGGATGAGCATATGGACCGGAAAAACCGAACCGAACCTAACCGACCGAAAGCGAACTGAACCGGGACCGAATATTTATATTCGGTTTTTAAAAATTTTTAATTCGATTTCGGTCCAATTCGGTTTCGGTCCGGTTCGGTCCGGTCCCCGGACCATGCTTATTCCTAACACTACTCTTGATCATGAAAAACCGAACCGAATCGAAAATCGAAATAACCGAACCGAACCGGAACTGAATATAAATATTCATTTCGGTCTTTGGTTTTTAAAAAAAATCATAATTCGATTTTGGTTCATTTCTGTTTCGGTCTGGTTCGGTTCGGTTTTCGGACCGAGCTCATCCATACTTTCTGATGCCACATCGGATGTAAAATCAGCACAAGCTTTCTATCATCGGTCATAATGGTATAATATGAACAATTTTAAAAAGTTCATTGGTAAATCAAGCACAAATAAGTTTGGTGACCAAATGTGAATAATTTTAAAAGTTCGTTACCCTTTCAACTTTTATTGGATGTCACGTAGGATTCCAAATCAGAATAAACCTTCTATCACCGGTCATAATGATATAATGTGAACAATTTGAAAAAGTTCATGGGTAAACTAAGCACAAAAAAAAGTTCAGTGACTAAATGTGAACAATTCCAAAAATACGTTACCTTTACAAGTCATTATCCCTTTATTTTTTTACATAGAAAGTGATTTAGAATTTATGTTAGAAATGGGGATGAACAATGGCTTGGATCTCTGAAAATCGTGTAAGAATCACTTTCAAATCAAAGTATTTTGATGGTACAATCAAATCTTTGATTGGATAAGATTCAGAGTGAATTCTAGACCAGAGAATGAGAGAAAGATTATGTTTTCCTACCCAGAAAAAATGACCAAAACGGCTATAAAACCTGTCAAAAAACTGTCACTGGGCGCGTTACACGGCCCGTGTAATCTTGACACGGGTCGTGTAATGACTTACACGGCCCGTGTAATTCTGACACGGGTCGTGTAATGCCTCAAACTTGCTTCTGTCAAAATGCAGCAAATTACACGGGTCGTGTAATTTTGACACGGGTCGTGTAATGCCTCAAACTTGCTTCTTTCCAAATGCAGCAAATTACACGGGTCGTGTAATTTTGACACGGGTCATGTCAGACTAATTTTTGGAAAATTGAATTTCTAATTGACAGTTTACTTTGTAACTTGATCAAATTCAAACAAGTGTGTACTCCACACCTTCCTTACTTGTTTAATGTTTGTCAAGATCACATTCGGTCAACAAAATTAATCCATTACACTTAAATACATATTGGTAATTTTACAAATCACCAACAAACCTCCCCCATTTAAGTGTAATCTTGATTAACTTAAACAAAACATAACTATACAAAACTGATGCATAAATGAAATATCGTGACGATTGAATTTCACATTAGTGTATTACACATTCCAAATATTCGAATATCAGGGTGTCTCTAAGGATTGAACCCTTTCTATTCATAGTGAATACATGGAGATAATAACACACACCAGTTTACATTCTCATAAGTTCTAACTTGACACTATATTTTACTAGCTTGTGTCCTATCCTTCAATAAGCATAACAAAGCTAAGTCCCAAGCTTCTTGAAGCAGCTAAACTTCATGCTTATATAGGTAGTTCTTTTATTCTTGCACCTGCATATGCAATTTTTCAAAGAACTATTAAGAAAATAAATTTCAACCTCCTTCACTTGCAGTACTGAACACATACCTTGGGATGATATAAACAATAATGTGTTCCAATCTTCAAATATTAAGCTTTCTACATTGAATTCAGCATCTAATGTTCAATTAGATGAGAATTGGGTATCTCAATATCAAAGATTTTTAGGTGGACTTCAAACCCATCCCTACAGCCGCCTTGTGCACAAGATCTCTCGCTAACCCTTTGGTTAGATGATCGGCTAAATTTAACTGAGTCCTTACAAACTCCACAGATATCACACCATTCGTTATGAGTTCACGAATCATACTATGTCTAACATCTAAATGTCTAGACTTACCATTATACACTTGACTATAAACCTTAGCCAAAGTTGCAGCACTATCATACCTGATAGAAATGGTAGATATCGGTTTAGGCCATAATGGAATTTCATAAATTAAATTCCTGAGCCACTCTGCTTCTTTGCCAGCAGCAGCCAATGCTATGAATTCAGATTCCATGGTTGAACTTGTAATACAAGTCTGTTTCTTGGATGCCCAAGAAATAGCACCTCCTCCTAGAAGGAATACCCAACCACTTGTGGAGGAGTGATCCTCCAAATTATTAATCTAACTAGCATCTGAATAACCTTCTAACACCGAAGGGTATCCACTATATGTCAAACCATAATCCATGGTTCCTTTCAAATACTTGAATACTCTATTTATGGCTTGCCAATGATGTGAACTAGGATTGCTAGTATACCTACTGAGCTTTCCTACAACATAAGCAATATCAGGCCTAGTGCTAATTGTTGAGGCGTCAAACTCAACAAATGAATTGGGATAAAAATGTTTAAGAATAAATACACACTGCTCAATCCACTATAAGAATAGTATATGATAAGCAGGGGTCGATCCTCAGGGACAAGGGACAAATTCTTACACCGAAGTTTACTTAGGATACAAGTAACAGGGGGGTTTTGAAAGTATTAAATTAGATAGCTAAACATTAAATTGATTAAAATGCAATAAATCAAATAGATTCCGATTCCGTTCAACACACTTGATTAGGCAATCATTATAAGACTAGAAATTATGTCAATTTCATCTAAAATTGGTTTCAAAGTGTTAACGAGCTCTAACACTTCAGTCCTTTTAAGTAATTACAACAAAATGTGCTCTTTGAAGTAATCCAATTTTCCTTTTATATAAATCAAACAAGCTTTTGAGTTTATATCAAGGAAAATGAGTAGAGATTCATTTAGACCAACCAATTTACATTCAATATTTCTCGTAAGCTCGGAAATGTAAAAATGTGTATTTTGAATTACACACGAATTCATCCAATGAAGACCAATTCGGTGTTGTTACAAACATTCAATGATGAAACAATTACGGATTTCAAGATTGAAATAACGAATTTGACAAACATATCAATTCTAGTGGCCAACATGAACCAACATGAGAATCAAATGGAACTTTAATGCTTAAATTCAAAATACTAGATGAAGAACATAACGATAGTCAAATGATTTGTACCAAATCTTGTGTCTACAGAACCGGAATAGAGAAAGATTTAGCCACACATGAAATGGCTAAATCTCCTTGATGAAAGGCAATAAAATGTTACTAAATGTACTTACAACGAGTAATTAAAACGATAAATCAAGTTTTTCCAAGTGTTTTGGATCAATCTCCTCCTCCAAATCGTTCTCTCCTGCTCTCCAGAAGTAAAAACTACCCAAAAATAACCCACAACAGCCCTTAAAACCGTGCAGGAAAATGCAGTTTAAAAACAGTTTTGCGCGCCACACGGCCCGTGTAGGGTCACACGGGTCGTGTAGGTCTGAATGGGTTCACTGACTTTTTTGGGCTACAGCTCACACGACCCGTGTGGGGTCGCACGCCCCGTGTGAGGGTGTTTCACAAATTCAGTAGTCTTCTGGAGGGGTCACACGACCCGTGTTAGGTCACACGCCCCGTGTGAGTCTGAAACTCCATTTTCCTTCAAGTTTTCAACTCCACGAGCTTCCATACCATGCTCCAAACTCATTGCTTCATCCAAGATACATTCCAAGCTTCCATTCCTCGTTCCGTGCTCCAAGTCTCCTTCAAATCTCCACGTTCCACCCTCCGGCTCTCCGATCTGCTCCAAATGCTCCATTTATGCTCCTTTACCTGAAATTCAACACAAATTTATGAAGTATCGAAATTCCCGAAAAATAACTAAAAATGCATGTAAATGGTTAAGGAAATAAATAAAACAAAGGAAAAAGGGCTTAGAAAAGATGCATAAAATGCATCCAACAAATCTCCCCAAGCTTAAGACCTTACTTGTCCCCAAGTAAGACAAACATTAAGAACGAGTCGGGAATCGATTTGATGACTATGATCCTAAGCCAAAACGCAGAAAGAAATCTAGATGAGATGAAAATGCAGATGCCATGATGAAAATAATGCAAAAATACTACACTAAAAAGAAAATAAACTAAAAAAAAATATGAAAATCTTTTTGGCTGTTTAATTGACCCAGTTTCTAAGTTTATTATTCAATGTCCCACATCCCATGCAGCTTTACCATATATATAGATTTTCCATTAGAAACACATGGTTATTTCTTACTCCAAATTAGCTTCAACGGAATCACGGACAAAAGACATATTCCTACAAAACTCCTAGCGTAATATCAGCCCTTACGGTCGGGAAGGTATAAAATTTTTGACCAGGCCTTGCCAATCCAACTTTTGAAACATTAAACACTTCCTTAAGACAAGCTAACTCATAACAAGGAAACATCATATTGTAAAGGGTCTATTTCGACTCAAACCCCCCAAATAACGCTCTAGCCTAAATCTCGTTTTTTTTGTTATTACCCCCTATCCATCACCCCACTCAGTCTCTTGCTTGTACACTTCATTTGGATTTGACTTTAACTTGAATTGATTTCTTGAATGTACTTGCTTGTAGGTGTAGTTTTTGTGTTACACCTTCTTCAATCTTTAATCTTTTAATTTTTGATTTCTTCATTTGAATTTGCTTGATTTGATTGAATTTTTCTTCATTTTGATTTGGACTCTCCGTTTTTGGTTACTTGTAGAGGACTTCTTGATTGAACTTGACTTTGACTTTGATTTCTTGGAATCCTCCTTTACTTTAATTGAGATTGAGAGAGCCCGCCATTTTGGATCTTCATGACTGAGTGAAATGACGAAAAGGGTCCAACGAGACTTTAAACTAAAACATACAATGGGGAGTAAAAGGACTTAGACTTTGTTTACAACTGTGTTGCCCCTTCCTAGTTGTTACTTTGCTTTAAGAAAATGTCTAACCTTTCTCGTTTTGTATCAACAAGGCTTATTCAAATATTTATAACTTTCACATTGTAAAAACTACTTTTACGCCTAGAGAGATGAGGCTAACGCTTCCGTCCCTATCATTTTCCGTTTTAACGAAGCATGTTGGAGTAAGCTCAATTTTCATTTATTTTAACATAATGAAAATACAAGCATACCGGGACGTAAAACACTAAACAACAACTCTATGAACGGTCAACTAAACAATTTTTTTTTTTTTTTTTTTTTTGAAGAACATGATTTCAAATGTAAAATGTATGAAATGCATGAAAATATGGAAAATGTTTTTTTTTTTTTTTTTTTTTTTTTTGAAGAACATGATTTCAAATGTAAAATGTATGAAATGCATGAAAATATGGAAAATGAAAATTAATTTGAAAATAAAAATCTAAGTATTTACAAAACAAAAACTGCAATGCATGAATGAATGAATGAAATGCATTCCCCCTCCCCAAGCTTAAAATTAAGCATCGTCCTCGATGCTTGGAAAGGGGAAACGCGCCTAAGATTCCGGAGGTGGCGGCGGGAATTGGGGCGGAAAGGGAGACCAACTTTGGAATAGTGAATACATGTCGGAGTATTGTTTCTGCTGCTGTTCCCAATGTCGCGCTTGTTGCTCCCAATACTGTTGTTGGGTGCCCCAATTGTTGGTGTACGTGGTGTGGAAGGTGTTGAAATCAGTGCGAAGACCGGAGAGATTTTCTTCAATACGGGATAACCGGTCGTCTACGGAAGATTCCCCGTCCTCCTGAAACAGGGAAGAAGGAGGAGCAGGAGCAGCGGAAGAGGAAGCAGCACGTACGTCGTGTCGCCGAAAAGGATTCGCAGAGCGGAGATCGGTGAGGAGCCAGTCGGTTTGATGGACCGGCGTATGTAGGGACAGGGAATCGGCACGATCAACCCAAATCGGATCACCATCAAGGTGTTCGGGTTTAGCCCATGTGAAACCGGTGGGAGAACGGGTGAACATCCTAGCTGACTCAAAGGCGGCTGTGGTTAAGAAATGACCGCCCGGAAGGGTCTGTTCTTCTGGGGAAAAGATGAGTCCGATAGCTGGACTTTGTACAATCAAAGTCAATATACCCCCACAATGAATTTGGCCACGGGTGGAACGGGCAGTTTCTAAGAGGCGATGACCTATACATTTACCAAAGTGTGGCTTGTATTTAGAGTTGGCAGCCATGTGGTAAAGGAGTCGAAGCTCAAGAGAATTGACTGTACTTCGCTCCTCGCGTGGAAAAACGATGGAGGCCAAAATACGATGGGCCACGCGTAAGACCGGATGAATGATGGATGAGGCTTTGGCCGCGCTTGGTGAATAGTCGTCTTGGTCCGTAATTGCCCCCCAAATGTTGGTAGGATCGTACTTGGAATGCGGCTTGACCTTATAAATGTCGACTGTACGACTAAGGTCTTGCCCGACTAACTCGCTGATTTGATCGGCATGGATGCGATATGTATGATTATTAAGACGGAAGGAAAGAATGTCATCCGCATAATTAAGAGATGACAAAATTTCCCACGGGGGGCGGGTGTACGAAGGAGCGTGGATGTTAAGGACGTTAGTCCAACCAATGTTGTTAAACAATGTTTGAACCCCATCGAAAACGAACATATCGCGCAAAGAATCCGGGTGGGCGAATTTTTGAGACACAAATTGTCTTTGAAGGAAATTTTGGAAGCGACTTCGTTGTTGATCAGTTTCAAAGACAACCTCCCAATGTTTGGGAAGGTATGGAGATGGAGACGGGGTGCGCTCGGGAGGTGGGTCCGGGACATTTCTCCGAGTGTTACGTTTACGGGATAAAGTCTTAGTACGTTTAGAGAGGGACCCGCATCCATTTTGAAAGAGAGAGAGCAAAGAAAAGTGGGACAAATTGTCAACGGTCAACGGGACGGTCAAAGGTCAACGGGACCACAAGATCTAGAATTTAAAATTCCGTTTGTTCGCGGGAAAAACCGTTGGTTAAACAAATTTCTGCACAAAAACAAGTTTGGATAGTCCCAAACACACCAAATCTACAACTAGATGAACACCAACAAAAGTATGAACAAGGAAGGAATTTACCGGTCAATCTCGCGAATCTTCACAAAAAATTGTTCCTTGGCTTCAATCTCCACCTTCCCCAAGCTTATCCTACAAAGAAAAGTAAGAAATTTCAAGATTTTGTCAAAAATTTCGAACCTAGGGTTTTCTCCAAAACCCTAACCGCCATTGTTAAGATCTTGAGCTTGAAAGGGGGAAGAAGATGAAGTAGAGTTGAGAAAATCATACCTTTGTGGAAGATTAAGCACAAAAAATCGAGTTATGTGGGTGTTTGTGGCTGAAAATCGCGAAGAGAAGGGTTGGAGAAAGAGAGAGTTTGCGTTAAAATGAAAAGGGGAAAAGAAGATGTGCAGAAAAATGACAATTTCCGGGTTTAAAAACCAATTTGAGATTTACGCTACACGCCCCGTGTAGCCAGGCACGCCCCGTGTGGGTTCAAAGTAATTGCGCGACACGCCCCGTGTACGCCTACACGACCCGTGTAGGTGGAAAAAATAAAATCAGTTTGGTCCGGGGCTCTACACGACCCGTGTAGAGATACACGCCCCGTGTGGGTTCTCGGCAAAATGAAACCGTAAGGAATATCAGACGTACACGACCCGTGCAGCCTTACACGCCCCGTGTAGGTTTGAAAAATCAAAACAGTGAGGTCCGAGGCTCCTACACGACCCGTATAGGCCTACACGCCCCGTGTAGGACTGTAAAACATTTTTTTCTGAAAATTTTCGTTCGAGTCGCATTTTCGTGCCTGATTTCATTCGCGGTTCTAAAATTGTGCCAATGTGTCCCGATTACTTTTTTTTTTTTTTTTTTTTTACACTTCTCTCCTAAGCGATGTTTCACCAAAAATCCTTGGAAAACTTACAACAAAAACAAATTGCTTAAAATAAA
This sequence comes from Cichorium intybus, assembly GCA_023525715.1. NCBI lineage: Eukaryota > Viridiplantae > Streptophyta > Magnoliopsida > Asterales > Asteraceae > Cichorium > Cichorium intybus. The sequence goes on from CM042012.1 coordinate 17,672,287, forward strand.
GTACGAAAAAGTCTTTAAAAGAAAAACAAACGAAACAATATACATGCGGGTTGCCTCCCGAAAAGCGCCTTTGTTTTAAGTCGTTAGCCCGACTTAGCCCAAATTTGCAATTTTAATCCTCGTAGTGTGGGCTCTCGACCTTCTCCTCTTCTTCGTTTTTCGTGACAAAACCTTCGTAATAAGGTTTCAAACGATGACCATTCACCTTAAACGTCTTTCCGGTTTGCGGGCTAACAATCTCTATGGCTCCATGATCAAAAATGTTAGTAACCACAAAAGGTCCCACCCAACGGGACCGTAATTTACCCGGAATTAATTTAAATCGAGAATGGTAAAGCAATACCTTTTGACCTTTTACAAAGATCTTCCTCGAGATCATCTTGTCATGATACGCTTTCGTTTTCTCCTTATAAGTTACCTCATTTTCGTACGCGTCATTGCGGATCTCCTCAAGTTCTTGAATATCAAGCTTCCTCTTTATTCCAGCTTCATCCTCACTCAAGTTGAATTGTTTGACCGCCCAAAAGGCTTTGTGTTCCAATTCAACCGGTAATCGACATGGTTTTCCGAAAACGAGACGGTATGGGGACATGCCAATAGGCGTTTTGAACGCGGTTCGGTACGCCCATAACGCGTCTTCCAATCTTACACTCCAGTCCTTCCGAGTTGGATTCACGGTTTTCTCCAGGATTTGCTTGATTTGGCGGTTGGTAACTTCAGCTTGGCCATTTGTTTGTGGGTGATAAACAGTGGAAATGCGATGCGTGACTCCATATTTCTTCAACACTGCTTCCAACGTACGATTGCAAAAGTGGGTCCCTCGGTCACTTATGAGGGCTCGTGGTGTTCCGAATCTTGAAAAGATCTGTGATTTGAGAAAATCGACAACCACTTTTGAATCATTAGTACGGGTGGCCTTAGCCTCCACCCACTTGGACACGTAGTCCACCACCACCAAAATATAAGAAAAACCAAATGATGGCGGAAAAGGTCCCATAAAGTCTATACCCCATACGTCAAAGATTTCACAAACTAAAATTGGGGTAAGTGGCATTTGATTTCTAGAGCTTATGGACCCGGTCTTTTGACATCTATCACAACTCGCACAAAAAACATACGAGTCATGAAAGATGTGTGGCCAATAGAAACCACTTTCAAGGACTTTTCGTGCAGTTTGTTGGGGACCAAAATGTCCCCCACACGCATACGAATGACAAAAGGTTAGAATAGATTGTACCTCGGATTGATCAACACATCGGCGGATTACCTGATCAGCACAGTATTTCCACAGATATGGCTCATCCCATACGTATCTCTTAGCTTCTTTCTTGATCTTGTCCTTTTGCCATCGGGTAACATCTTGTGGAAATTCCTTGGTAACCAAATAATTAACTAAATCTGCATACCATGGCGCCACTTTTGTTGCGAAAAGATGTTCATCTGGGAATGTATCACGAATGGGAGTGGAATCTTCGGGTGCTATGATGCGGCTGAGATGATCTGCGACCAAATTCTGCTTTCCACTCTTGTCCTTTATTTCAAGATCGAACTCTTGAAGTAGCAAAATCCACCGAATGAGTCTCGACTTGGAATCCTTCTTTGCAAGCAAATATCTAAGGGCTGCGTGATCGGAAAAGATGATCACTTTGGAACCCAAGAGATATTGTCGAAACTTTTCCAAGGCGAAAACGATTGCCAATAGTTCTTTTTCTGTGGTGGAATAATTGCTCTGCGCGTTGTCAAGTGTTTTGGAGGCGTAATAGATGACATGAGGTACCTTTTCCTTCCTTTGTCCCAACACCGCACCCACTGCGTGATTGCTCGCATCACACATGATCTCGAATGGCAAACTCCAATCCGGTGATTGAAGTATTGGGGCGGTAATCAACATCTCCTTCAATTGGTCAAATGCCTTCTTGCATGCTTCAGAAAACTCAAAGTCTACATCTTTCTGCAACAACTCACACATCGGTCTAGCTATCTTCGAGAATTCCTTGATAAATCTCCTGTAAAAACCTGCGTGACCAAGAAAAGAGCGTACCTCTCGGATACAAGTGGGGTAAGGTAACGATTGAATAACATCTATCTTAGCTTTGTCGACCTCCAACCCTTTTGAAGAAACAATATGACCGAGTATAAGACCTTGATCGACCATAAAATGACACTTTTCATAATTTAAAACAAGATTGGTCTCAATACATCGTTCCAAAATTTTTGTTAAAATTTTCAAACATTCTTCAAAAGAGTTTCCATAGACCGTAAAATCATCCATAAAAACCTCAATGATCTCTTCAACATAATCTGAAAAGATGCTCACCATGCACCTCTGAAATGTGGCGGGGGCATTGCAAAGCCCAAATGGCATCCGCCTATATGCAAAGGTACCGAAAGGACAAGTGAAAGTAGTTTTCTCTTGATCCTCGGGTGCTACGGGAATTTGATGAAATCCCGAATACCCGTCAAGGCAGCAATAGTGAGTCTTTCCCGCTAACCGTTCTAACATTTGGTCAATAAACGGCAGTGGAAAATGATCTTTTCGGGTTGCATTGTTGAGTTTTATGTAGTCTATACAAACACGCCACCCGTTTTGCACACGGGTGGGGACTAGTTCTCCATTGACATTTTGAGTTACGGTTATACCTGATTTTTTCGGGACAACTTGAACTGGACTTACCCATTTGCTGTCAGAAATTGGGTAAATCATACCGGCATTTAACAGCTTTAAGATCTCTTTCTTCACCACCTCCATCATCGGTGGGTTCAACCTCCTTTGAGCTTCTCGAGTTGGCTTGAAATCCTCCTCCATAAGGATCTTGTGCATGCAAAGTGAAGGGCTTAATCCCTTGATATCGGCTATTGTCCAACCGATGGCTTCTTTATAACGCTTCAAAGTGTGCACCAACTCATATTCCTCATCTTTTGACAACTTGCTTGAGACAATCACCGGTAATGTCTTTTCATCCCCAAGGTAAGCATACTTTAGGTGATCGGGAAGAGTTTTTAACTCAAGCTCGGGTGCTTGCACTATCGATGGCAACAACTTTTCTGTAAGAGTCGGTAGTTTAATCTTTGGGGCATTGTACCTCTCCTTCTTCTTCTCGTCTAAAAATGCAGCAACTTCAACTATCTCATCATCCACCGTGAACTTTTCTGCTAGCTCCTTTACTGTCTTAACATCAAAATTTCTGTCTAGAACCAATGCTAGCACATCGGGGTTAGATAAACTGAAACATTCTTCGGTTAACGGTTCGATAATGTCCACAAAATTCGCGGACGATTCATCGGTAGGGTATCTCATGGCATCAAAAATGTTAAAGTTCACTACCTCCCCATCAAATTCCATGGAAATAGTACCCGCACGAACATCAATTTTCGTAGATGCGGTACTCATAAATGGTCTCCCTAGTAGAATGGAATTCAAGTTTGGGGCATCATCATCGCCCATGTCCATAACAAAGAAATCTGCTGGAAAAAGTAACTCACCCACTTGGACTAACAAGTCCTCCAATACACCCTTCGGGTGTACTATTGAACGGTCGGCCAATTGGATAAGTACACCGGTTCTCTTTAATGTTCCCAAATTTGAAGTTTTAAAAACAGAAAATGGTAGAACATTAATTGAGGCACCGAGATCCAACATGGCACGTGGAACGGTAAGATTTCCCATTTTACAAGGAACCGCAAAAACTCCGGGATCCTTGCGTTTTTTCGGTAGGCGTTTCTGTATGATTGCGGAAACATTTTCGCCTACCCTTACCGTTCTTCTACCTCTTAATTTCTTTTTTGATGAGCAAAGTTCCTTAAGGAATTTTGCGTATTTTGGAACATGTTTAATGGCATCAAGTAGAGGAATATTTACCTCCACCTTTCGAAATAGCTCCAAAATCTCTTCATCTTCTTTTTCGCGCTTCATGTTTCTCAATCTTGACGGAAATGGTGGTGGTGTAACTTGAGCTTCAATTTGAACTTGCTTTTGCTTCTTGTTGTTGCTTGATGTTGTTTCATCCTTCTTCACCTCTAACTCGTCTTCCTCGTCCTCGGGCATTCTTGGTCCATCATATGCCTTCCCACTTCGCAAGGTAATTGCGCACGCGTTGTGTTTCGGGTTCTTTTCTGTTTGTGAGGGCAATTTACCTTGTGTCTCCATCTTACTCATCGAGTTTGCCAATTGTGAAACTTGTTGCTCTAGACTTTTGATGCTTGCCTTTGTTTCTTTTTGAAAGGCTTGAGTGCTCGTGGCCAAGCTTTTCACTATGTCCTCCAAAGACATACCCGAAGAACTACTACTTCCTTGATTGTGATTTTGAGGAGGAGGGGGATAATTGTGTTGATGAGATGGCTGAAAATTTGGTTGGTGATGGTTATTGGGTTGGTAAAGTTGTCTTTGTGTTGATGGTCTAGGTTGGTAATTCGAGTTTGGTTGAAATCCCCAGTTTTGGTTTCTAGGTTGATCAAAGTTGCGTTGATTTTGGCCTTGGTATCCACCAACTGCTTGTACCTTCTCCGTATCTTCTTGAAGCATAGGGCACATGTCGGTTGGATGCCCATATTGGAGACAAATACCACAAGCTCTAATCGGTGGTGGTTCTACTCCTTTGTCCTTTGTGAGCTGCATCACTGCCTTGGTCAACTCAGAAATTTGGTTTTCTATGTGCGGAGTTGATACTTCCTTGACTCCTCTCGGTGGATCTGCGTACCATTCATCTTCCATTTTCGTGTGCTTTGAATCTTCAGACATCTTTTCTATCAAAGCTCGGATTTGAGACGGTGTTTTATCTATCAAAGAACCTCCACTAGATGCATTGATAAGTCTTCTCTCCATCGGGGTGAGACCTTCACAGAAATAACGAAAAAGTTGGTATTCGTTAATCCCGTGTTGCGGACATCGTGCACAAAGTTTCTTGAAACGCTCCCAATAGGTATGGAGAGCTTCTCTTTTCCCTTGCTTTATACCAATTATCTCTCGCCTCAAGCTCGAAGCTCTGGTTTCTGGGAAATATTTATCAAGGAAAAGTCGTGCTAGATCATTCCACGTAGTGACCGACCCCGGTGGTAGGTCATATAGCCACTCCTTGGCTGCGTCTTGAAGTGAAAAGGGGAATGCCCTTAACTTGATTTGGTCTTCAGTCACATCGTGTGGCTTCATACCAACGCAAACTACATGGAATTCTTTTAGGAACTTGTGGGGGTCTTCGTTCTCCAAACCACGAAAACTTGGTAGTAGATGGATCAATCCCGACTTCAGCTCAAAATTCATCATCGCGGGATAAGTGATGCATAAAGGTTGTTGGGTGACATCTTGAGTCGCCCAATCACGTAGGGTTCTTTCAGCGGCCATATCTCGGGTAGGAGATCCGGTGATCTCTACCTCGGGTATTATGGGGATTGTAAAATTTGGGTATGGAGTATTTTGTATTGGTGATAATGGTGGTGAAGGTTCTCTATATGAATATTGGGATGATGAATATGGTGTATCTGTTTCGGTTTCACTTGAAAGGGGTATTTCCTTCCAAATGTTGATGATTGGAGGGTTTGATGATGTAGAAGTTCTGGAACCCGGCTGTTGCTTCTTCCGAAGCTTAGCTTGTTTCCGTAGCTTCTTTGCTGTCTTTTCAATCTCCGAATCAACTGGAATTGGTGTACCTATACGTAAAGATCTCGGCATAAACAATTAGTACTGCCGTGTCCCCGGCAACGGCGCCAATTTGTTGAGGCGTCAAACTCAACAAATGAATTGGGATAAAAATGTTTAAGAATAAATACACACTGCTCAATCCACTATAAGAATAGTATATGATAAGCAGGGGTCGATCCTCAGGGACAAGGGACAAATTCTTACACCGAAGTTTACTTAGGATACAAGTAACAGGGGGGTTTTGAAAGTATTAAATTAGATAGCTAAACATTAAATTGATTAAAATGCAATAAATCAAATAGATTCCGATTCCGTTCAACACACTTGATTAGGCAATCATTATAAGACTAGAAATTATGTCAATTTCATCTAAAATTGGTTTCAAAGTGTTAACGAGCTCTAACACTTCAGTCCTTTTAAGTAATTACAACAAAATGTGCTCTTTGAAGTAATCCAATTTTCCTTTTATATAAATCAAACAAGCTTTTGAGTTTATATCAAGGAAAATGAGTAGAGATTCATTTAGACCAACCAATTTACATTCAATATTTCTCGTAAGCTCGGAAATGTAAAAATGTGTATTTTGAATTACACACGAATTCATCCAATGAAGACCAATTCGGTGTTGTTACAAACATTCAATGATGAAACAATTACGGATTTCAAGATTGAAATAACGAATTTGACAAACATATCAATTCTAGTGGCCAACATGAACCAACATGAGAATCAAATGGAACTTTAATGCTTAAATTCAAAATACTAGATGAAGAACATAACGATAGTCAAATGATTTGTACCAAATCTTGTGTCTACAGAACCGGAATAGAGAAAGATTTAGCCACACATGAAATGGCTAAATCTCCTTGATGAAAGGCAATAAAATGTTACTAAATGTACTTACAACGAGTAATTAAAACGATAAATCAAGTTTTTCCAAGTGTTTTGGATCAATCTCCTCCTCCAAATCGTTCTCTCCTGCTCTCCAGAAGTAAAAACTACCCAAAAATAACCCACAACAGCCCTTAAAACCGTGCAGGAAAATGCAGTTTAAAAACAGTTTTGCGCGCCACACGGCCCGTGTAGGGTCACACGGGTCGTGTAGGTCTGAATGGGTTCACTGACTTTTTTGGGCTACAGCTCACACGACCCGTGTGGGGTCGCACGCCCCGTGTGAGGGTGTTTCACAAATTCAGTAGTCTTCTGGAGGGGTCACACGACCCGTGTTAGGTCACACGCCCCGTGTGAGTCTGAAACTCCATTTTCCTTCAAGTTTTCAACTCCACGAGCTTCCATACCATGCTCCAAACTCATTGCTTCATCCAAGATACATTCCAAGCTTCCATTCCTCGTTCCGTGCTCCAAGTCTCCTTCAAATCTCCACGTTCCACCCTCCGGCTCTCCGATCTGCTCCAAATGCTCCATTTATGCTCCTTTACCTGAAATTCAACACAAATTTATGAAGTATCGAAATTCCCGAAAAATAACTAAAAATACATGTAAATGGTTAAGGAAATAAATAAAACAAAGGAAAAAGGGCTTAGAAAAGATGCATAAAATGCATCCAACACTAATCATGGCGTACATAAGACAACCAATGGCCCTTGAGTATTCTAGTTGAGACACAGGAGATCCTTTATTAGGTAGAAGCTTAAGACTAGAATCTATAGGAGTGCTAACAGGAGAACAATTCTCAAAGTTGAACTTTTTCAATATCTTCTCAATATAATGAGATTGAGTGATTGAAATACCATTGTTTCCACGCTTGATTCTTATACCAAGAATCACATCCGCCACCCCCATGTATTTCATGTCAAAACTAGATGATAAGAATTTCTTGGTTTTGTCAACTTCATCGTGACTAGTACCAAAAATTAGCATATCATCTACATATAAACAAATTATGACTCCTTTCCCGGAAGTATCAAATTTGCTATATACGCACTTGTCAGCTTGGTTTAATGCAAAACCAGTAGACAAGATCACATCATCAAATTTTTGATGCCATTGTTTTGGTGCTTGTTTCAAACCATACAATGATTTCTTTAACTTGCAAACCTTGTTTTCATGTCCAGGCATCACAAACCCTTCAGGTTGTTTCATGTAAATCTCCTCATCTAATTCACCATTCAAGAATGCAGTTTTCACATCTATTTGATGAATTACAAGATTATGTATTGCTACAAGAGCCAACAATAATCTAATAGTAGATATTCTAGCCACAGGAGCATAAGTATCAAAGAAGTCAATACCTTCTTTTTGCCTAAAGCCTTGGATAACCAATCTGGCTTTATACTTATCTATTGTGCCATCCACTTTCATTTTCCTTTTGAGGATCCATTTACATCCTAATGCCTTGCATCCAGGAGGTAAATCAGCCAATACCCAAGTATTATTATGCATGATAGAATCTATTTCATCCTGAATAGCTTCTTTCCAGAAATGAACATCTCTTGAAGCCATAGCTTCACTAAATGTCTTTGGATCCTCCTCAATAATATAACAATATTGATGTTCAGAGATGGTCTCATCTCTTGTTCCTTCAACTAAATAAAGTTGAAAATCAGATCCAAAAGACTTAGCTTTTCTTGTCCTAGTACTCCTCCTAGGTTCAGGTACAGAACTTGTACCAGCAGAGATATTTTCTCCTTGAGTTGTGTTCTTGCTAGAAGATTTCTGAATCAAGTCCCTTGGTCTAGGTATAGAAGTAAATCTCTCTTCATCAAAGATAGCATCTCTTGACTCTATAACAGTGTTCACAGACACCGAGTCATTAGATTCTATAACATAGAATATATATGCCTTGGAATGCTCAGCATACCCAATGAAGATACAATTTATACCCTTTTCTCCCAAGTTTTTCCTTTTTGGTTCAGTGAGTCTTACAACAGCTCTACAACCCCAAACCTTGAGATAACTCAAATTTGGCACCTTTTTATGCCAAAGTTCATAAGGACTGGCCTTATTCTTTTTGTTTGGAGTTCGGTTCAAAATATAACAGGCTGTTAACATAGCCTCACCCCAAAATCCTTCACTAAGACCAGAATAGGACAACATGGAATTAACCATTTCCTTCAAGGTCCTATTCTTCCTTTCAGCTACACCATTTTGTTGTGGTGTATAAGGAGCAGTGGTTTGGTGTATTATTCCGGTAGATTCAAAATAAACCGGATCATAATATTCACCACCCCTATCCGTACGCAAAACCTTTATTAACTCATTCTTATGTAGCTCTACTTGTTGTTTATAAATTTTAAATTTATCAAGAGCTTCATCTTTAGAATGCAACAAATAGACATAACAATATCTAGATGCATCATCAATAAAAGTAACAACATACTTTTTGTTTCCTAGGGAAGGTGTTGCATGGAAATCACACAAGTCACTATGTGTGAGTTCCAACACCTTGCTTTCCCTAACAACATCTTTGAAAGGTTGTCTAGTGATTTTAGTCAACATACAAGTTTTACATTTCTCAATATTCATATCAAAAGCAGGAATCATACTCATTTTAGACATGTCTTTTAATCTCTTGTAATGAATATGTCCTAGTCTAGCATGCCATAATTGTGATTTATTCAAACTATTGCTAGTACTAGTTGAAGCCATACAAATCGAATTATCATAAGAAGGATAATTAAGATTAAGCCTAATCATACCATTACATACATATCCAAATCCAACAAAAGTACCATGTCTTGACAAGATATACTTGTCACTTTCTAGTACTTGTTTATAACCACACTTACTTAATACAATTTCAGATAAGAGGTTCTTTCGAATCCCCGGTACATACAATACATTGTCTAAAGATAAACATTTGCCAGAAGTAAAGTTGAGTAAAACAGATCCTAGTCCCTTGATTGGTTCGGTAGCAACATTTCCCATCTTTACAACATGTCCATCTTCAATTGGTTGATAGTCTTTAAACCAACGAAGATCCTTGCAAACATGACTTGTTGCACCCGAATCAACCCACCATGCAACATCATCATCATGCACATAGAATGCTTCAGAAATCACAGAAACATAATTCTGCACATATTTAAGATTTTGAATAAAATCAGATTTCTGACCTTGTTGCTTGTCCGGATCCTTAGATCCACTTGGACCCACATCCTTGTCCTTGTTCACCTTACGAAGGCGACAATCTTTCTTGAGATGACCCGGTTTGTTACAACCCCAACAAACCAACTTAGCCTTCTTGTTTGAAGACTTGTCATCTTTCCCTTTAAACTTCCTTTTACCTTTAAACTTATTGGAATTCTTAGATCCCTCTCCTTCCACCATGTTCACAGAAGAAGAACCAATTTGGTTCTTGCCTTTAGGATTGTTATCGAGTTCTTGAGTCTTTAAAGACTCCTCAATCCGTAAATGGCTTCCAAGTTGAACCAGAGTCAACTCTTCCTTCTTATGTTTTAAAATGTGTTTAAAATCTTTCCAGGATGGGGGCAATTTGTCAATGATGACAGCCACAGAAATGGCTTCATCCATCTTCAAATTGTGTTGAGCAAATTGTCCCAAAATCCTTAACATTTCATGGTATTGTTCCATCACAGGCCTGGAATCAATCATTTTGTATCCCATGAAATTGCTTACAAGAAACTTCTTACTAGAAGCATCTTCAGCCATGTACTTGGATTCCAACGAATCCCATAGTTCTTTTGCGGATTCAACATTTTGATAAACATCAAACAGAGAATCAGACATACCATTGAGAATGTGACCACGACATATGTAATCATCGTTCTCCCACTTTGATCTCCTTCTTGTTGCCTCCAGGGGTTCATCTTCAACAACTTCAGGCATGGGAGTACTTAGAACATACACAACTTTGAGGGTTGTGAGAAGAAAGTGCATCTTCTTTTGCCATCTCCGGAAGTCTTGGCCTTCAAACTTGGTTAACTTGTCAAATTTGCTTGTCATATCTTTCACAGAAGTTTCATTTGATTGTACCATCAAAATACTTTGATTTTTGTTAGAAATGGGGATGAACAATGGCTTGGATCTCTTAAAATCGTGTAAGAATCACTTTCAAATCAAAGTATTTTGATGGTACAATCAAATCTTTGATTGGATAAGATTCAGAGTGAATTCTAGACCAGAGAATGAGAGAAAGATTATGTTCGTACCCAGAAAAAATGACCAAAACGGCTATAAAACCTGTCAAAAAACTGTCATTGGGCGCGTTACACGGCTTGTGTAATCTTGACACGGGTCGTGTAATGACTTACACGGCCCGTGTAATTCTGACACGGGTCGTGTAATGCCTCAAACTTGCTTCTGTCAAAATGCAGCAAATTACACGGGTCGTGTAATTTTGACACGGGTCGTGTAATGCCTCAAACTTGCTTCTTTCCAAATGCAGCAAATTACACGGGTCGTGTAATTTTGACACGGGTCGTGTCAGACTAATTTTTGGAAAATTGAATTTCTAATTGACAGTTTACTTTGTAACTTGATCAAATTCAAACAAGTGTGTACTCCACACCTTCCTTACTTGTTTAATGTTTGTCAAGATCACATTCGGTCAACAAAATTAATCCATTACACTTAAATACATATTGGTAATTTTACAAATCACCAACAAATTAGTGTTTCATATTATTTATTTTGAAAAGAAAACATAAAAGGCCCAATGAGATGGACAGTGTAGGCAGTGTAGCAGATGAACCAGGCTATTTAGGCATAATGATAAGAAAGCGTCTCTCTTTGAAATTACTGTGGTCCAAAAGATTGTGGGCCTAGAAAAAGATATTTAAGGAAGGCTAGTTTGGTAAATTCTTAATATTTTCGTAAACTTTTTCTTATAAAAATTGAGTAAACTACTGAAATTATTTATGCGGTTCGGCTAAAATGGCTTGTCTTGTCTTTATTTTTTTTCATTCAAACCGTCTTTGTGTTATTTTTATGTTGCGACTTTCGTCCGCCAGATTTAAAATGGACTATACTCTTTGATTAAATTTTTTATTGTTTTAATAATTTTTAAATACTTATTTATATTAGAAAAATTAAATATCCTCCTATATTTTGTTCTTAATCATTCTTCTACCCATATTAAATGATGATAAATATCTTAAAATATTATTAATTTGATTAAATGTAAGAATTGTTATCGTCTAATATTGATGATAGGAGGATCGATAGAAAGATAATCTATGAGGATATATGACATCTCTTTATATTATACTAAAATATTTAGGTCCACCCATCTATCCTCCCGCACCCCTCACCTTCTTTACCATCAAATGTGTTCAACCCTATATCCCGATTGAATCATCTATCGCCACTTTCCCTTGAAAGCGGCGGCTCGTCAACCTTCATGACGACCATTGGCGGTTTATTAGGTTTGGTTTCAACATTTTTGGTTTTGATTTTAAAATTCGTTTGGTTATGAATTCAGTGATTTGGACTTAGAAAATAGATCGGAATGCGAAAAACGTCGAAAATATTGAGCGTTTTTTGCGGGGTGTTGAAACCAAATGAACCAACACCTATATATACTAACCATAGAGAGGTAAAAATGCGTATTTTGGGGTTTCTAACGGCTGAAAATCGAGCACAAAACACCAAAAATCCGAAAATGCCCGTTTTTTAACGGTCACATTGAAAAACCGGAAAAAACAAGTTTTTTTCGGTTAAAAAACCGGTTAAAAAAAACGGTTAACAAACCGGGGTCAAAAAACCGATGTACGCTATGCTTGGAAAGCGGTTGAAAACGGCGGTTCGGTTAAACCGGGACCGGTTACGTTAAAACCGGTTATACAAAAAACTGGTTCGGCTATTTTTTCGGTTTTAAAAAAAACCGGTTACAATGTGCACCTCTAACTTAGGGGGATCGGAACATCGCCAAAAATTTGTTTGATTTTGATTTTCATCACATCTGGTTTGGATTTGATCAAGAAAATGTAGATTGGGTTTAGACTAAAAGATACAAAATAATAATTAGCATGGGAAAAATACTCTTCTATTCCGATGAGGGACGAATATCGTAACAATTATACCACACGAATTGTCTGAGATAAATAAAAAAGAAAAAGATAAAAAAAGAAAGAAACATGCAATTTTGAGCAAACCACATAGACGGCCCGAATGCATGAAATCGTTACAAATGCATATTGCATACTAGTTTGAATGAATAGCATACACTCATGGGTGCATCAATGGTCCATATAGGGAGATGCCCCGCGAAAAATGGTTTAAGTGATTTGTGCTCTAAAATTGATGTTGACTTCAATTATACGTTTATATCATATCTAAAGGAAAATAAAGTTATTAGATAGCTTTGTATATCTCGTTAGTTTAATTCGTGAAAATTGGTACAAAGTGATTGGTCTCTAAAATTTCATATAAGAAAATCGACATGTTTATATAATGCACTAAGATTTAATATCATGTTTTATAGCATATCAAAAAGAAATTGCAGTGTATATTTCAGATTAAGATTGGACTGAAATCACATTTTGGATTATAAGACTAGGTTCATCATGCATAAGTTGGGTCTACCATCTAGTGCACATTATATTATGATTTGATTAAAAAAGAAATTAGCTAATTGTGCTGTTATTTGGCAAGAAAAAAAATGAAAATATTTTTGGAAAAGGAAAATATCACCAACACATTTTTGGAGATGATAGACATTGATCTAGTCCGCCAACAGATCTAAAAACATGTTTATCTAACATTTTCAAAGGGACGGTAAAGAACTTAGTTCGGAAGAACAAGATAACCATATAATGAAGGAAACTGCAAGTATTAACTCCGAAGAAGATGCAACCAACAAAAAAAAAAATTAATAAAAAAATTCAGACAAGTGGAATCTTTATAAAACTTTTCAGAAGAATCTAACTGCAAAATCAAGACAAATGAATATTCTACCCGTAGAAACAAAATCAACACCTTACAATGATGAATTCAAGTTGAAGTCTGATTTCAAGTTCAACTCTTGCCTATAAATAGAGCTTGCTTAGTTGTAGAATTCATCCGAAAATTTACATATCTTTAAAAGTTTCACCTATCTTGTTTTATGTTTCAAGTCTTAAGAGCTTTTAATTTAGTAGCAGTTTGTAAAGATCTTATATCATTGTAAGTTCTATTTTCCTTAATCTTGTAATCGTTTATATATGATATTGTATTTGATTTAATTTAATAAAAGCTTATAGTTATATGAGTTGTCCATCAACTGTCTTGGTATTCAATTGATGTATTATTGATTTATGCTCTAAAATTCATTATATTCCCGTTCCGTCCGCCTTTATTCATCAATTATTGTTTATGTAACACGTTAGACTTCAATTATACGTTTATATCATATCTAAAGGAATATCAAGTTATTAGGTAGCTTTATGTCTCTCGTTAGTTTAATCGGTGAAAATTGAAATAAAGTGATTGGGCCCTAAAATTTCATATAAGAAAATCGACATGGTTATCTAATAGACTAGGATTTAATATCAACTTTTATTGCATACCAAAATGAATAGCAGTGTATATTTTAGATTTAGGTTATGTTTGGCATGCCACATTTGGCTTGTAAGCTAGTTTTTTTTTTTTTTTTTAGTTTTTTTTTTTCACATTACATGTTTGGCGGACCAAAAAATAGCTTATAAACTAGCATATAAGCTAGCGTTTTAAAATGCTACTATGAGTAGCGTTTAAAGTAACTTTTTCAAATATTCCAAATTTACCCTTTAATTTAATGTATTATGTTTTTTCTGATAATATTGAATTAATTTTGTGCATGTTCTTTTATGTCATTTTACGATTTCCAGCTAGTTTTATCAGTTAGTTTTTACCAAATGTCATTTATTATCAGCCAGTTTTTCAGCTCAGCTAGTTTTTTAAGTCGCTAATTTCTAACTACCCGCTAATTTTTTAGCTAGCGGCTAGTTTTTCAGTTAGTCTGTCAAACATAGCCTTAGGCAAGACGGAGTCAAGCAAAGATGAGGGTGGAAAAGCCATAGATATGTTGGGCCTTTTCAATAAAAAAATGTAACTAAATCTATTTTTATCCTCTCTACCACTTAAAAAATCATACATTTTTTCTACACCAATATCTCATATTCTCTTTGAAAAATTTAAAAAATGATTGCATCATCCCCCATCTATAGGCTAAGGACTCCAACTGAGGAGGTGAAATTGACAACCGTCTACGTCAACAACATCGAGAAATTAGGAGACGTCCGCAAATTCTGGAAACGTATTGAAGAACAATTTCACATAATAATGGACAACGAACATTATCGGTCTAAACACCAACTCAATAGCAAATGAAATGATTTTGACAAAAAGTGGCTAAATTTTAACGATATATACAACAACCTATCAGCAAACTGAGAAAACGGGGTTGCCGGTGATGATATTTCAATAAAGCTCTTGACGAATATCAACTGACCTACAACAATGAGTTTACAAATATCGAAGCTTAGAATGCTGTGAAGTTCACCAAAGTGGTTTTAGGTTTTAAATTATCGTATTTAGGTTTTAATTCCTGTATTTAGGATTTAAATGACTGTTTTTAGTTTTTAGTAGGGATGAGCAAAGGAACCGAACCGGCCGGAATCGGCCCGACCCGGACCCGGACCCGGACCGGGAACCGGAATATGGAGTAAATATGGAACCGAACCGGACCGCCGGTTCTACCGGTTCCGGTTCTTGCCGGTTCCTAAAAGTTGGAACCGGTAAACGCGAATTAGCAACGTGTGAAATAATTAACGCCTCAATAAAACAGTGTGAAATAATTAACGCCTCGTTTAAATTATCACTAAATAGAAAGACTAATTGAAATTAAAACGGTGTGAAATAATTAACGCCTCATACATTTAAAGTCGAATTAGTTAGGTACAATAAATAGACAAGGCTTGGAGTTTTTATAAAAAGAACAACCTAAACTTTCTAAAATCTTACATTACCAATTAAAATTAAAATATATATTTACACAAATGCCATAGAAGAAGAATCCCATACAAATGCCAGATTCTGAATTGCTTCTCACAAATTTGCATTCATTATGTTTATTTTCAGATTTTTTTAATTGATTGCAAACTTTATATTCTGACCATGACTCTGTGACTGTCACTTGTTAGATATTTGCTTAATCTTTGCACGTTGAAGCTTGATTGGGATGCAAAGACAAACCACGCTCCTTAAATTATTTTGTCATTAAATCATAGCCTAGGAAGGGTAACCAATGCAATATCACGTAGAACTACATTATGTAGAGAACGGTGATCATGTTGATAATCGAGCTAGAAAATTTCCGAATGATGATAAAATTTGCAAATATTATAAGTGGGTATCCCGGTCCGGTTCCCGGTTTTGGGCCGGTTTCGCGGTCCGGTTCCATCCGGTTCCCGGTTCCAAAAATCCCAAAAAATTGAGACCCGGTCCCGGCCCGATCGGTATTTCCAGTTCCCGGTTCCCGGGTCGGTTCCGGTTCGGTTCTCGGTTCCAACCGGTTCCCCAGTCCATATGCTCACCCGTAGTTTTTAGGATTTTTATTTTATTTTGTAACGGTGTGCTTTTTTATTTAAATGCTATTTATCTTTTTAATTTTATTTGTTACATTTTAAATTAGTTTATATATTAAACTAAATGTTATTTTCTTTTTCTGTTTCATTTATTTAATTTTAATATAAAAAAACTGACGTGACATTGAAGATTGAAAGACTTGGGAAAGATAGAGTAAATTACAAATTTGGTCCCTGTGGTTGACCCAAAATTACAGTTTTGATCATCCTTTTGAAATCTCACGCTGATGGTCCCTGTGGTTGCCAAAATCTTGCATTTTTGGTCCCTTAGCCAGGTAAAAAGTCTAAACTATAATTTTTAATTTCTTTTTGATTTTTCTTTTAACCCATTATACTTTTAATAATTAAAAAAAATAAAAAATACCCCAAACCCCCCACCCCATCCCCACCCCCTCTCTCTCTCACCACGTCTGGTTTTTTTCATCGTTAATACTAAGAATCCGCAAGTGAAGCCCAGCCTAGCTGGGTGGATGCACCCGGGTTATATACCCATGTGGTGGGAGGTCTGGAGTTCGACTCCGACTAACCCCATGTGGGGGATTTTCCTGGAAGGCGAATTAGGTGGAGGGGAAAGGCCTTTGCGCCTTAGGTAATCGTCAACCGCCCTGGGTTGCGGGGCTAATTACCCTCAGGTGAAACCATATCTATTCGCTGGTTCCAAAAAAAAATACTAAGAATCCATAAGAATCAAACCAATTTAACGCTTTTACATTCATTAGTTTAAGCAAAATAAAAACCATGGAGTTTTTCAACAAAGCCAAAGTCGTCAGACTCCGGAGCCACCTTAACAAATTATTGGTCGCCGACGACGATGAACAGACCGTCCGGCAAAGCAGAAACTGCTCATCAAAGAAAGCACGGTAGACGGTGGAGACGGTGGAAGGGAAAAGCCATGTCATCCGACTCAAAAGTTGTTCCTCCGGCAAGTACCTCACTCCCTCCAGCGAACCGTTTCTTACGGGACTAACCGGAAAGAAGGTGATCCAAGACATTCAGGCAGACAAACGGGACACCTCCATCGAGTGGGAGTCAATTAAGGAAAGTTGCCTGCTGGTCTCATATCTCCCGATTGCCGAGTTCTTTTTGTTGAATCATGTCGCACCGAATACCAAGCTAAGTTTATCATATGAATTGAGGAATTAATCATTGCTTCTGAATGAAAGAGATTAGAGAGGGGAAATAATGTTTCAGGATGCGATCTTGGAAGAAGAGATGATGATGAATAGCTTTACAAGTGTAGAAGGTTGTCGAGCACAGAAGGTGTTCGATGAATTGTGAAAGAGACAAATAAAGTTTGCCTTCAAAAACAACTCACCTTTGGCTGACCCACACACTCTGTTTCTGTCCCTTCTTCTTCTTCAAAGCCTCACAACTATTTGTTCTTTTACTATTTTATTTCCTTTCTGGCAAGCTGAGATATATTCCTCCATATCTTTTCCGATTCTCCTGCAATTCCATGAATAAATTACTATCAAATTGCGTATAAAACAATATCACGCCATTCAAAATGCTTAGAATATTGATAGAATGAGACTTTTGATTTTTGAAAACTTACCAAACAAGGGCGTCTTCAGTGGGCCCGGTTCTTCCTCCATGAATTCCGATGGAGATAAAGAAGGTTTTGCTTTAAGCATTTGAGTTGGTAGGCAGAAGGTTGGTGGTTTTTTCCCAGAAGTTGGATCGGAGAATTGATGCGTAAATTTTTTTTCCCAGAAGTTCACAAGTTAGAACAGGCTGTCGGAGAAGACGTAGTGGGGGTAGGGGTGGGGGTGGGGGTGGGGGTTGAATTTTCCTTTTTTTTAATTATCAAAATAATAATATCTCAAAAGAAAAAAGAAAAAGAAATTAAAAAGGGTATATTGGTCTTTTCACCTGGCCAAGGGACCAAAAGTGTAAGCAAAAGTGCAGTTCAGGGACCATGAACGTGAAAAACCAAAAGGATGACCAAATATGTAATTTCGGGACAACCACAGTGACCAAAATTGTAATTTACTCGGAAAGATAAGTTTTTAGTATTGTGTGTTGGAAAGATAGAAGTAAAGTGAGATCGAAAAAATAATGTAATTATGTGGATTGAAAGAGCCGAAGAAGAATGAATTCCTAACTGAAATCACATTTTGGATCATAAGACTGGGTTAATTATGCATCATTAAGTTGGGTCGTACAACTATCTAGCGCACATCATATTACGAGACGTGTAAAAAATTAGTTAACTCTGCTATTATTTAGAAGAAAAATAGAAGAAAAAGAATGAAAAGATTTTCAAGTAAGGAAAATATCACCAACACAATTGTGGAAACGATTGACATTTTAAAAATGTTGATTAAAATAGATAAATTTATTTATTTAAATAAATTGGATTAGTTTGAAATCTCTAATATGTTTTCATCCGTTTATCTATTTAAATAGGGTGAATTTCGTGTATATCCTCGTTAAATTAGAAAATATTGTATTTGCCCAACCTTAAATCTAAATATCGTAGATGCCCTTCGTAACTATTAAAATATCGTATTTACCCAAATTTGTAATTTTAAACATTTTATAAAGTTTTATAATCAATTATCATATTTAATAACCATTTTAATTTAAAATAAAAACTACATTTACCATTTTGCCCCTAAACCATTCTTTGCTAATCAATCAAGATTCAAGAATCTGATTATGCAAACCAAAATCTCTATGTCTATGTCGTCTTCAACATTCGAACGTTTGATCACAACAAAAGTCAAAACCTCCCAAACCGAAAAGTCATGTTTCGCATTCTTTCCTTTAATATTTACCCCAATTGCTCTTGACATTAAATACCAATTTCATAATTTAATGAACTATAACCTCTTCTTTTCATAAAACCTAAAAACATTTCCTACGCTTTGCAGTCAAACGACCAATTTATTTGACTTTTAAAATTCAAAAGCAGGTGTATTAAATAATTTACAGAAATAATATATAATCAGCAACTTCAAACTGCACGACACAGAGAACAAGCAAACTCTCCCAATGCGTCAATATTTTTGGAATACCAAAATAAAGATCAAGATGTGCCAATCTTCTTCTTGGAAGCATCGGCAGCAAAATTGAATCAAAGGGACCAGAATAGCAATGCGTGAATCACTTCTCACCTCTCGTTCCAATGTTGAAGACGACATTTAGATTTTAGTTTGCGTAATCAGATTCTAGATAGGTTAGCAAAGAAGGGTTTAGGGGCAAAATGGTAAATGCAATTTTTATTTTAAATTAAATCGGTTATTAAATTTGATAATTGATTATAAATTTTTATAAATGTTTAAAATTAAAAATTTGGGTAAATACGATATTTTAAAAGTTACCAAAGGGCATCTGTGATATTTAGATTTAAGGTTGGGCAAATACGATATTTTCTTATTTCACGAGGGTATATACGAAATTCACCCATTTAAATATAATATCTATTTATTTATTATATATTTAGTTTGAATAAGAATGTTTAATTACTTTAGACAAACCTGCAAATGTGGTTTGCATATTTCTTTGGCTAAGGTCCAAAATTCTTTTGATTTGCAAAAATAGTTTTTTTACTGTTTCAGTGTGGTTTTGGTCTTTAGGTTTAACAGTTGTTACATGGCTACCGTTTTCTTTCTCACGTGCCCTACACGCAATGACATTTTCGTCTTTTCATTATAGGGACCAAATTTACAGTCAAACTTTTGGGGAAAATTTGTTTCTTTTCTCCCACCTCCTAAACCCAAACCCCTAAATTACTCACATGATCATCTCGTCTTGCTTACTCTCTCTAAAAAATCGTACCCCTCTTATCTCCTTCCTCTCTCTCTCTCTCTCTCTCTCTCTATATATATATATATATATATATATATATATATATATATATATATATATATATATATATATATATATATATATATATATATATATATATATATATATATATATATATATATATATATATATCTCCCTGAATTATCTTCTAATTGTTGATTATGTGCACATGCATCTCAGAGGTTGATAAATCCAAAAGGACCGATGTATTAGTATTGAAGATGAGGAAGATTGATTGTAGCCGTTAAAGGTCATTGTTACCTGAACACACACTTGATTCTACAGTCGTCTAAATGTCATTCATCGTATCATATATATTGCATTGGTTAATTAACCCCATCATAATACATGATTACAATCATTAGCTATTCTCCTATATAAACCATCTTCGTTTTCATCTGATTTCTTACAACTTCATATTGTTACCTAAAATTCAGCCATCATCTTTCTGTTTTGTAACTTGAAAAAATGGAGTTCATTGTCAACGTCATAATCTTTACATTTTGTGTCACTATTATCCGCAAAATACACGATCATAGAGGGCAGCAAGTCAGGGTCTAGATGTTAGTCTATAGGAGATGAAAGGGGCTAGTTAAGGTCATTATGTTGGTTTACAGTATAAGGTATGTTAAAGTGAAGGTTCAAGTCATTAGATCATCTTTTGTTATTATTGTGATCTCCAATGGTTTCGGCAATGATGTATGTTATATGTTTAAAACAATTTGCATTTTAAGTACTCGTATTGATGAATGTGATATGGTATTGTACTTTGTTTATTATAAGATTGGTATTGTAATTTCATTATTTACATTAACCATTTCAGTCTTTACACATATATAACATCATTTTAAATGTTAAGTGGTTCCATATTGGTATTGTACTTTGTTTATTACCAAATTGGTATTATACTCTACTTATTACCATTACTATTTCAGGATTCACAAACACTTTACATGTTTGACAACAACAACAATTACAAAGCCTAATATTCCAATGATAAGTTGAGGTACAATATACATGAATTGACCTTAATAGTACGCTATGCCAATTCATCAAAATAAGTACATCTAAAAAAATCTCAACACCATAAAAGCATCAAAACAACAATTTTTAATCCATTATTTTTACTAATCCCTAACTCCAGATTAAGAAAAGAAAATGGAAAAATCTAACTTGACAACAGGTAACACTTCAACTTCTAAACTTCATCTTCCAAACATTTCACTGACAGCTTCAATAGAAATAAATGGTTTTAGAACTGTAGAAAGAGATACAAGATGAGGAGAAGGTGGATGTAGTGGTCAGGATTTTTTTCAAGGTATTCTATGATCAAGTCGAATTCCAGCAGGGGTAGAAAGCAAGAACGTTAGCTATCTTCATGAATTCTGGCAATGTGGAATGGAGAAGGGGGGATAAGTTAGGAAGAGGAGATACAACTTCATCATTATTCTATATGTGTTGAGAAAGAAGGGGGAAAGGTGATGTAGTTTTCGATGAAGAAAAAAAAGGAGGAGGTAGAATGAGCCTGTGGTGGGTGGTCATGGGGGTGGATGAGAGAGATGGAGGTAAACATGTCCATCTCGTCTTCTGGTATATGTGGGTATATGTTGTTAAGATCGTTTATATTTATTTTGAAATTGGGTTAGAAAAAAATAACTATTCAACTTGGATTGTGTTGGAATCAAGGTTGTTAAGATCAGGATCCTACATAAGATCGTTTTATGCTTCGCAACATCGTAATCGTAAGCTCGGGATGGGGAGCGGAAGATCCTATCAATGAACCAGTCTCCAAATTTTCTCTCAACATCATACTTTGTGCAGTGCCTATTATGACTTAATGTCTATTAAAACATCGATAACAGAATCAAAGTTAACTTTTTAAGCATGAACAATGGTTCTTTTAATTTGAAACCGCAAAATTTAGGAAGAAAACATCTGGAGTAGAAAAATAAACAAGTTCATCATGACCATCCACACCTAGAGGTGGGATCGGATCGGATTAAGATCTTAAGACCCTATATAGGATCCTAAGATCCCGGCCGACACGAGTCCCTTCGAGATCCCAGGAACATGCAACACATCCTAGAGGGTGACTCTACGACCATTTCAGAATTTCAACACCATTGTGTCAATACCACGGACCCCCACTCGATGACCATCAACACAAACCATAGTTGTCCCTTCTGGTACAAGACTATAAATATGGAAGCTCGACTCACTTCTACAAAAGTGCACTGTAGCTCCAGAATCCAAGAACCAACCTCGTGTCGCCACTGTCCGTGTGAGAGAATAAATCATGTTAACCCCTCCGAGACCCACGTTAGCTACCAGGTGGGTAAGATCCTCAATAACAATATCGGATCCATTTGTAGGACCGTATTTTTGTCAGAGGCACTCCCTTGTATAGTGGTCGGTCTCTCCGCGAACACATTTTCCGGTTCTCTTGGGTTGGTTGTTGTATTGTTACTAATGGTTGGGCTTCTTGAAGTCCTTCTTCTTGGGACCAAAGCCTTTCTTGTTCTTAAACCCAGATTTGACCTTTAATCTAGAACCCCCATCAAACAAGTGGGGCACACTCGATCCGACTTTACTTCGTTTAACCTTGTTGCATGTTTCTTCCACAATTCGGAGGTGCTTCAACATATCATCCAAGGAATAGTACTCAGACTTGTGTATCATCCTCTTGGAGAAGTCTTTCTAGGAGGGTGTCAACTTTGCAATAGTTTCACCCACTTGGAAGAGCTCCGGTAGAGAGATGGAAAATGTGGTCAGTTTGTTGGCTAAGACCTAGAGTTAATGCACCTGCTCCAAGATGGGTTTGTTGTCGACCATTTGGTACTTTAGGTACTTTGACACAAGGTACTTATTAGTACCCTCCTCATGTGCCTTTTACTTGAGTTCCAAGGCTTTCCAAAGTTCTATTGGATCTGCGAACGACACGCACATATCATAAAGGCGGTCAGATAGAGAGTTCTTAATGTGACCAAGGCATAGGCCCTGAGACTCTCTACGCAGAGCCCTCAACTTTTCCAGATCAGCGATAGCTTTCAGATTCGGCTCCTTTCCTGCTTCGGGGACCGAATTAGTTGAAATGAGGGGCAATTTCGGGTCCAGAACAAAGCCAACCTTAAGCACAGCTAACAAAAACTTGACCTTATCAGCCTATCGGGTGTAGTTCTGACCATCGAAGGAGTCCAGTTAGACAACTAGCAAAAACTTGACCTTATCAGCCCATCGAGTGTAGTTCTAACCATCGAAGCGGTCCAGTTTGACAAATTCTTGATTCATTATGTCGAGGTTGACAGAAGGTAATTCAATATCCATTTGTCTGGAAATTTTTAAACACGATTTTTAATAAAACATTTAAGATTGTTGTGTTTCAGACAAACAATCTGAAGATTACTATCGTGAACTAATCCCGAATAATAGAAAAACCAAAGCTGACGGGCCGATAAATAATATTAAGAATTATGTATCGATTGTCGATAAAAATAAATTCAACTATTATTATTTATCGAATTTCGTCTAGAAATCATATTGATCATTCGTGACCAAATTTGAATATAAAAAATGTAGAAAGAGACTATCTGGTTGTCGGACGAAACAAAATACAAGACAGAAAATTAAAACCAACGTGAAGATTGTTGATTATTGAGGTGTTTAAGACTTTTGGAACCTTCCAGAAAAATGGGCCTAATTGCGCATTGTACGCGAACCTTGCGTCCTCGGCCCGGAATAGCACTCGTGCGAGCTTGGCTCATCCCTTGATCCAGTTAAAGCCTTTAAAAGCTAAGGATGAGAAAACCCTTATAAAACCACAAAAGTTTTTTTCTTCCACCAATATGGGATAAAGGAAAATTACCAACTTACAATTTAACATTAAATTTCCAACATATATTAGTTTTTTTTTATGTTGCTAAAGGTTTCGATTAGAAATAAACCACTTTTAGAATAATAAACGTCCTATAAAATTGTTGCTTCTTTAAAAGCACGATCCATGTTGGTTAATTGTGGGATAATTAACAAATCCAACTTCGTAAGGGAACATCCATATTACTCTTGGCAAGGTAGTCGGTGAAACATTTATAACGTGTCTCTTCACAAAAGTTTATAAACCTATAATACCTGATGTTGCTATTCTCAAGAATCGATCAAAACATTTCTCTAATAAAACTTTGTTTAATAGGTGAAATGAATTTAAATGTGTTTTGCACGACCCAGTTTATAATGTGTTCTAAACCTCAAGTGAAAAAATTATCCATCACAAACTGGATTATATTTTATTTTAATTGTCCACCGGTGTTGGTGTTATTTGACGCATTATAAAAAACTGGAAAAACTTTATTTTATAATTTAAAGATGGTATGTACTCTAAAATTCTATAGAAGTTGTTTGGTACAGATTTCCAAACACTTCAAAGGCAATCATAATTTCTCATTAGCCAATTTAACAGATTTACCAATGCACCATATGACCATAACAAGATATGGACATCATATGTTCAATTTACTACATATTCTAATTTTTCAAAACCTTAAATCACTTCAAATTTAACCGTAGACCACATATTAATTGCATCTCTTTTATAAGTATAATAACTTACGAGACAATAACACGGTTGAAGGGTTGTTTGGATGAGCTTTGTCAATCGTTGATTGTGAAAGTGGTCGAGGGACAAACTTTCCTAAATAACAAACTTCGTCATCATTTCACAAACCAATTACTGTTCGTATATCCAAATGGTGCCTTGCAAAAGGTCATTCGTGCGCTTGGCTGAGGTCCGTGCAGGTTTTAGTGCCTTACATGATGTATTTATTTGTGTGGGTTTTCATTATAGTATTCCCATTTCGTTAAAGAACTTCCCACATTTTCTGCGTCGTTCTCGCCTCAGATACTTCAACAGTTCACTCAAGTTGAAATGTTGCAAAATATTCGGCTGCACTTTGTAGGCACTACTTTCACAACGTTTATGTAGAACGTTGTCAATGCTCCACCGACAGAAGAATGCAATACGTTACTTTCAGATGCTATTTCTGGAAATACGAAAAAGTTTGAAGAATTGAGAGTATGAAGTATAAATAATGAGGATACTTCGTAATTAAAGGCTAGAATATGAATACATTATGAGTTTTGAAAAGAGCATCGGGCAAAAAAAAATTACCGAGATTGCAAAAATAACTGAAAAAAAGCTTTTTAGTGGTATGTTGAAAATAATAATAAGATAGATACTCTATTAATTGAGAAATAATTGACAAACCACACAATTAAGTCGTTGTAGTATAGTGGTAAGTATTCCCGCCTGTCACGCGGGTGACCCGGGTTCGATCCCCGGCAGCGGCGCATGTTTTTTTGTCTCTCTTTTTTCACACGTTATAACTGGTTTCACTTTGTGAGTTTGTCTTCATCTTCGTTCACATAAACGACACTTGTTCCTAATGTGCACCATCGTTGATTTACTGTATATGACGATCAAACGAGGATTGTATATGCTTATTACTTTTGTTCAATCTACATCCATGTTGCTCATAGTTGCTTATCTTTTCTTTTTCTGGCTATGTATTTGTTATCAGATTAATTTTGATCTCCAAAATTTAATTATGTTATTTTGTTATCTAGGAGCCCAAATCCCTGAGGAATGGATATGTAAGATGAATTGTCATTGGAAATGTTTGCAGTGTGATAATGATATCTGTTTTTAATGGTATATGATGATTTGACGATAGTTGGATTTATGAATTAGGGTTTTCGATAAAAAAAACTTCCCAAATAGGTGATCTGTAAAACAGTTGTTTCTTCATAAACCATAGTAAGTTCTGTTCTTGGAAGAAACATTTGAACACTTGCCATGGTACTTGCCAAGAACTAGGGGTGAGCATGGTGCGGTTTTTGGTCAAAACCGAACCGCAAACCGCATTATGCGGTTTTTGAAAACCTAAAACCGCAATTTGCGGTTTCTAATGTGGTGCGATTTTGCGGTTTTCCATGCGGTGCGGTTTTAATTGGTGCGGTTTCGGTTATTAACCGCATAATATAGTTCGTTTTTTTTCCTATGGTGCGGTTGTAAAACCGTAGTAGTTCAAAATCAACGCATTTTTTTATAAAAATTTTAGTATTTTGATTATATATTTAGTATATTGCCGCTTTCAAAATACAAAATAGAACTCATTTGTTTCTTTGTACTTAGTATAGTAAATCATGAAACAACTAAAGTTTATAACTTACAATCGGTGAAAATAACAAATGGAATTGTCACTATCAAAATACAAAATGAAATTATCGTTCAAACTCACTCTTTTATTTAATCTATAATGTCATATTTAAACTTAATAATAAGTAAATAATACATATAGTATGTAATTATTTAATACATGGTAATCGGTGCGGTTCAGTTATTTGCGGTTTTTCCAAAAGTAAAAACCGCACCACACCGCAATTTTGCGGTTTTTGTAAAAATATAAACCACACCATCGGTTTTCGCTTCGGTTTCAGTTTTTGCGGTTTTTCGGTTATTTTTGTTGCGGTTCGGTTTTTGCTCACCCCTACACAGAACACAGACTCTTAGTTTGATATTGCTTCACATACGGCTTAAATCGAATCAGTTTTGGACTAGTTTTTTCTCGAACAGGTTTCAACTTTCAATGGCTATAGTTCCAAACCAATCCCACACCATTGGATCAGTTTAAATCGAATTGGTTTTAATCAAATCGTTTTTTTCTTAATTGGTTTTGGATCATATTCGAGATTTTTTTCTCAAACCGATTCTTTGCCCACCTCCTACTTAATAAAAGAAAATAAGTGAACACATGCTCGACCAAACCGGACCATTGTCCCTACACATTCGGTAGTCGTGATTGGTCGAAAATCTTCAAGTCGAAATACCTCTTAACAATATTCCTAAGGGTGAACATGGTAGGGTGCCGATTCATTTTTCTCCAAACCGTGAACCCTACAATGGTTACTTAATTGGCTGCCAAACATATTGACTACCAGTTTTTTTTGTTCGGTTGGTAACATATTGGTTAATTTTCCGTGGTATATATTTGACACCGTAAATATTCCTTAACTTGGCTCCTTCGATATCTAAAAGAAAAGTTTATTTGAATTATTTTTTGTAGATCCATAACTTTTTAGAATATCACCCTACTTAAAGAGAACAAATAAGATAAAAATATTCTAAAAGAGTTAAGGATGAAATGATTGGTTCCCAAAGATAGGTTCCCTCCACCAGCGACACTAAAAAATGCATGTCATATCCATAAATCTTGCGATGCTGTAACTTCAAATATCAATGTTGGTTACTTGCGATCACCTCTCATATACTAGTATCATAATGTGGTTGGAAAATTCTACAATCTTAATGTGTATAATTAATACTACCTAACATACCAGAAAATCTATGTCTTGATGCATGTGCATCATACATAAATTGAATGTTGAAGGATGTTGATTTAAGCATAAATCTTAACAATACCCTAAAGTTGTAGAGGCTTTCACGTGAAATTATTTCCGGCATATTCAAGTACTTGTCTCCAGGGGCGGACGCAAGATTTACCAATAGCCGTGACACCGAATTTTTTTTTATTTTGAGCTAATATAATAAGATAAAAAAAATTTACGACCAAACATAATAACATAAAAACGTTTAAAAGTACAAGTGCATTATATATAACATATTTTTTGTTGCACATACAATCCCACAATACAACTTCAATTAGCTCAATCCCACAATTTCAATTAGCCCATAAGATAAGGTGCATAAACACATAAGTTTGGACTTCAAATTATAATTGGTTTGAACATTTGTGCTTTTAAATTGAAGCCTACAGTAACACTTTATTTTTTAAGTAGTGATGTTTTTTTTCCGCGGAGTTGCACCCTATTAGAAAAAAAATTGCACTACGTATACGGAATTTAGTCGCTGTTTGGGCCACCCTAGGATCCCTTACAAAACCACCCCTGCTTGCCTCACATGTTTGCGTACGCTACGTGTCGTATAACAGATATGCATTTCTACAATCCAGTGAAACCTTTTTGCATCATGGCATTCCAAATTGTTTAAAAATATAGATAGTTTGTTTCCACATAAATCTTCTTTTAAATTTAGCATCACCAAACTTTACATTAGCAACAAAGTAATATTGTATCAACATTTTTTTGGCAACATCCCAATCTCTTTCTATATAAGTTCTCAGATTTCTAAGCACACTTGAATTTGTAGTTTCCTGAAGAAACACTAGTCCAATTCTAGCAGCTGATGTGAAAACATTGTAGTTATTTGATGATTCAGATGAGGTTGAGTACATCAAGTGATTAGTTTCATCTATATATTTTTGATGCAGACATATGAACCAAAATTATCAAAAGATGGTACCGGCCACATCCACCGGTGAACCCGCTTCCCACTCCCTACATCCTAGTAAAAGACATTTCTAGCTGACTTGGTAATTGCCAATTGGTTACACTATATAATGTAAAAGCATACTAAACTTTTTGCTTGCGTTGTTACTTGTCTACAAATCGTGTTGGAAAACAATGTACGAGTGCATTAGTGTAATAAGCCTTTAAAGTTAGAAAAAAATTGAGAAACTTGGGCTTCATACCAATTTGGTGTATCATTGTTGAAGCTAGCGCCTAGCGGTGACATTGGCTTTTACCAATTGCAATAAATGAGATATACTTTACAACAAATCTTGTTAAATCAAAATTTCAATTTTGTGGGTATTATAATCTTTTCAACACTTACTAAATTTATACCATAGAAAAGTAATACCGTGAGATCAAATCTTAAAACAAGACACGTTGCCCAAAAACATTTTCTAGTAAATTTACAAACCCAAAAAATCAATGTGACCAAAATAAGCAAAAGTATCAAAAAAACTCTAATCCAGGTAATCCTTCATCAATATCACCTATTAAATTCTCGATAACCACTATTACGGTCCTGCACAATTCATGCATCCGTTATTAGCAACTTTCATCCCACAATATTTTATAATAATCGCGCGGTTTCACTAATTCCACTTTAAAAAAAATATATACAAAATCAAGAACCACACAACAAGTAAGTCATCAGTTTAAGGTTACACAATGTTCAAAGCTACAAATCTTTAATAGCAATCAAGTTTGAAAGACCTAAAACTCAAGAACATGAGAAAGGATGTCAAGATCTTCATTAGTGGGATGGAATGGTTCTAGGATGGTGGAGAATTTTCCAGCAATCATTGATCTATTTTTCAGACACAAATTATAAATTTTTATCAGGATACTTCTAAATTGTTAAGCTAATCTCCTCCCTTGGTTCCAAATATAGAGATACATTTGACTTTTTCAATATGAAATCATAATAAGTTGTTTGACCAAAAAAGTCAAAATATGTCTCTTGATTTTGGAACTTAAGGAGGGAGTGATTTGTAAAAAATGGAAGGAAAGAACTAACCTGATAACAACTAGGATAAAGAGAAATAAGTATACTGCCAGCTTGGCAATCCGATACTTCTTTTCAGCGTCAACGTATCTGAAGACTTCGGTTACATCTATAAGATGTTGTCTATTCAGGTATCTGAAACACATTAAAAGATATTTATGTTTCTGACATTATTTTAATTGTGGGTAGATTAGCAGAAAGAAACTTACAACATGGAATTATAGATGGCGATTGGAAGTGTAAGAAGGAACATAAACCAATAGCCTGATACAAGAAGAAGAGCAGAACATAGACCATGGAGTACCATTTCAGGGACTACCACAGCGTTAATGCGAGATGATGATTCATATGGGTTCATGTAATCGGACTCCAAATCCGATAGGCACACAATCTGTGAGTTCAATTGATAACATTAGACGATACTTGAAAATTAAGCTCAAGAGATCCTAAATTACTAGGGTTTTTTTTTTGTTATTATCGTTTTTACAAGATAAGACCATCAATAAGTTTATCAGCAATGGACAATTAGTTAATTTTAGGCTTGCTGTTTTGCAAAGGGAGGGACGCAATTTCCAAATAGAAGATGTTGCAAAATTCATGAGCTGAGGGAATGTTCATTCCACAAAAATTTGAGCGAGGCTATGGTGATAAAATATTAATTTTCTGATAAGCGAAGAAATGGGTAGAGGTGAAAATCAGAACCCTAACCTAACATTCAAACAGTTCTCATGGCGATCAAAACGAGCACATGTATAATGAATAGGAGTGAGATAGTTTTTCATGATGTGATACCTGATAGAGATTAGAAGCGATAAGGGCCATGTTGATGATAAAGAAGATGATCCACAAAATCACTTCCCACCCCATCAATGTTTGCAGAAGATGAGACGACGAACACGCAAATTTAGACGGAAACTGCCCAAATGTTACGTTGCCATTCAGCAGATGGAACACAAATCGAACCTGTGACGTCTCTACTGGATGGATTGCTTCTTGGCCTTGAATTGCAAACCGCTTTAGTATATCGACGCAATTAAGAACTTGTGAGACGATGGGATTGGGAGCCTGTTCTTGCCTTCACAACACAGGTTAGTTCGTGTTCGTGACTCGATATCAAACTAGTCCCCACCCCCTCCAAGACACAAATTGGGCCAAATTGCACTAAATTCCTATTAAGTGTACTATTTATATTAAAAAATATGTTATGTACTTAATTATTTTCATCGTATAGTAAAATTATATTATTATTTTTTTGCGAAAATTATAGAAAACTAGGTTAATAGATATCATTAATCTCATAATAAAACTAGACGAAATCCTGTGCGTTGCGCATGCTAAAATTATGTATGAAAAACTTCTTCATTCACATTATCTATGAAATAATAACTCTTCTACTAAGTTGATATGTAAACTTGTAACTACTTTAAACAATAAACATCTATTACAATCACAATACCCAATGATCATTACCCGCGATTTGCACTTGAATAATATTAAATATAATTCTCAATCTAGTGTTAATTTTACTATTGTGATTATTAACTAATTTGATTATTACTTATTTTACTATCTTTGTATTTCTATCAGAATGCTTATTTAAAATAACAATGCTTCTTTAAGTTAATGTAATATAATTTATGAATTTAGGTTATTATATATTATTATTATCGTCAATTAAGTTTAAAAATAAGTTATTATTAAGTAGTTGTATAAGACTTTTAAAAACCATTTATTAGTATTAAAAATTATAAAATTTTAAATTCTAGATATAAAGTTTTATTTTATTTGTAATCATATTACATTAACAAATGAATTCTGAATCATTACTAAAAGAACATTTAAAAAATTGTATTGATTTCAAATCAATATGATGTACATATTTAATAAATTGTTAGTTACATCCACAATGATGAAACATAATCAAACAATCATATATGATATTGCAAAATAATAGCATACATCTTTAATAAATTGTTAGTTAAATATATTGAAGTTTTATTAATATGACAACCCTTCAAATTCCAAATAAGAGTTATTTAGCATTAAACTACTACAATGAAGAGTTTTTTCCTACTTATGGTATTTAATTGATACTTATGGTACTCAATTAAAGAGAATTGAAATATTTAAATTGTATTTAGTCAACTAAATGAATAATATGATCCTCTAATGTGTAGTATTACAGTATATTTGAACATTAATATTGAACTATTTCTAATGCAAATAAAGCTAATAATACGTTAGTTCTATCTTTTTTGAATTTTTTCGTATAACTTATTTTTGTATATTTGTTTCAAAGCAAAGTTTCAAACAATGTGTTCTAGAATATGATTAATGAATGAGTGTGTGAGAAGTTATTTGACAATAAAGAATTTATAGATGTTTAATGTATTTCATGGTAGGAAATGTGTTTATTTTTTTATTCATTAGTAGTATATAATAAATAAACACTTAAAAAATATCATATCAATTTTAAAAAACATAAAACTAATAGATTAAGAAAAAAACCTACAAACTCATTACTATAAACTTAACTATAATATTTATAAGTGTATATGTATCTGTTTATTGATTTATATTAACCGATACATGGAGACTTTGAATTTTTTATGAGTCAAAATACTTGAGAAATACAAATAAGTTCTTCTCTAGTTGTTACAAATTCTTGATTGTAGGTTGTTGTATGTATACATTCACTTTTTATATTGTTGCACACTATTTTTTGAGCTTAAGCTCTTGTATTTGTGTTTTTTATGGTATATGATTTTTGACATTGTAGTTAATTTACCTATTTCATTGTCTACATGAAAGTTATCATTAACATATATATGTATGAGATGTATCATTATCAACAAATGCTTAGAATGTAATAGAAAAAACCACAAACTATTAATGATGATTTGAAAATTACAATCTATTTTTATTTTCCAATAATTCCTTTATATTATATTGAAATTTGACATCTTTTCATGTTGTAATTATATTAGTTACATAACCGATGACGGAACTCAATCAAACAATCATATAGGATATTACAAAATAAGAACATACATCTTCAACATATTGTAACAAATCAATTGAAAAAGAATAAATTTCTCTTTGATCTAAATATATAACATAAATGTTTTCTTGAAATCTAAAGAAAGAAGAAGGAAAAAAGAAGTGAATACAAATTGAATCAAAAAATAACTAAAATATCTTCTAGCATTTTAAAATTTTGATAGTCATACTCGCCTTTATCTTACACATTTTTTCCCATCTTCTTGAATTTAGACAACAATAACAAAAACAAAAGAGAAGAAAATGCACGCCTATATTAGTTACATAACCGACGACGGAACCCAATCAAACAATCATATAAGATATTACAAAATAAGAACATACATATTCAACATATTGTAACAAATAAATTGAAAAAGAATAAATATCTCTTTGATCTAAATGTACAACATAAATGTTTTCTTGAAATCTAAAGAAAGTAGAAGGAAAAAAGAAGTTAATATAAATTGAACCAAAAAATAACTAAAATAGCTTCTAGCATTTTAAATTTTTGATAGTCATACCCACCTTTATCTTGCACCTTTTTTTTCCATCTTCTTGGATTTAGACAATAATAACAAAAAGAGAAGAGAAGAGAATGCATACAACCAAGCATGAAAATAATGTTCTTATATAGGAAAAATATTTCATTTAACTAAGTCATTAATTGGAAGAAGTTGAAAAGGAGGGAGTTTCAAATGAATATGGTGCAAGTATTTGAGTTATCTTGATCCACATTCATGAATGGCCTCTATTATAAGAGTTATATAGATATAGATATAGATATAGATATAGATATAGATATAGATATAGATAGGTAAATATGATTAATACCAAGATGCAATAGGTAGTATGACTAATATATTAATAATTGTTCCTCAAAGAGTTTCCATTATCTAAAACTTGTTTGAGTTCATAGAAATTTATTGTATTCTACAACTTCATGAATTGTCTAAACAATGATTAATCGCATATACGGTAACTAGTCGACCGTTTATTGTCTACGGATTAATCGGAGATTAGTAGTGTAGCAGTCAAGATTTTTTACAAAAATGCTTAATACCCGTACAACTGATAACATACATGAAACACATCGTTTATTGACTAATTCATCTAATGTGTTTTACAAAATGATGATTATAATTGTTTTAAAGAATTTATATATTGCAAAATTGTCACATGACAGTTATATCAATAAAAAAACACGTCATCATTTTTTTGACAAATAAAATCAAAATCTTGACCCATCATCAGTCCAACAAGTCACATATTTCCGAAACCGATAAAATATAAATTTATCGCTAACAAAACACGACGTATATTTTAGTAAAAATGATAAATATTATTCTTATTAGACTCCATTGTTGCTATTTATGTTTAGCAGGATCGGCACTGAATACGACCGTATAGTGACTTGGAAAATTTAAGGTCTATTTTTAGCTTATTTACCTTGTAAAAATTTTTTTGTATGGAAACTGCGTTACATTAATTAAACAAATTACATCAACTGCATTAGAAAGGGGTGTCCGCCTTGCTCCATTTCATCCATGTTCAATTCTTAAGGTGGATGGAGTCGTTCTACCCAAGCCGCCGAACCCGCCAAACCAAGGTGGAAGAAGTCGTCCCTACCGAACCCGAACCCGAACCCCGCCCAACCCGTTGCCACCCTTTTCCTTTCTTCTGTTCAACCCAAATCGGTTCATGAACCCGTATCCTTATCCCCTCGAATCCGCCACCGCTGTGAATCCCGCCCAACCCGTGGATAACTCCGTGAAGCCTTACCACTTACAATATAACATTTTAAATTTTTTTCAAAGATAATATTTTGGAAGAGGACTATTTTCTTATTTTTTGTATAGGATCTATAATATGTTAATATGTTATAGCCAATTAGGGATGTAACCGGTTCTGGAATCAGAATAACTGATAACTGAATAAGCAAGGAATCGAGAATCGAAATTAGATCGAGCTCCCCCCTATTCGGTTCTAACCAATTTGTTGGATTAGGTGTCTAAGTCATAACTATAATTCAAGAATATACTTGAATTGACAGCAGTACAGTACTTTTGGGTTGCCCTCATAACTGGCAGATGACAAGATAACTTATGTAGAGAGAGAAATTAATATATTATGAGGATAATATATTAATTAGAAATCATTATATTTAATTAATGATTAATAATAAACTAATTGGAATTAATTTTGGGATTAGTTAGATTAATTAAAAGTGCAGGGGCTGAATTGTAATTGTTCAATAGTTGAGCAACAGACAATTAGGGTTACCTAATGGGTTGGACGATTTCAAGGCTTGGAAGCCTTATAGAATTCGAAACCCATATATGGGTATTAGATCTATTTATGGCAATGATAAGTAGAATGAATTATGTGATAAAAGCCTTATCATATCATGAATTCAAATAAGACAGTTATATGCCTTATGACTTATCAGTTTGGGACTATAAATAGAGGCTCCCCCAACCCTTATATTCACGCCAAAACTCATTGGAGTTTCTCTCATCTCTATTTTGTTTCTTGCTTGCTAAGTTCTGGGTGTGAGCCATTAGTGTAACACCCCTTTCTCAAACCATATTTTAATACAGTTTACATTACAAAATTATCTTACAACTTGTGACTATGAAAAAGTCACTTAATTTTTTTTTTACAAACTTTATTCTCAAGGGGATATTACAGACTTAATACAGAAACCATAATTCAAACTTATCTGTATCTTACACTGGTCCCAACTTCAACTCCTGCTCCTTTCACCTAAGTACATAGCATTTAAAAAAACTAATACGTGAGACATAAAGCCTCGTGAGTAATATGGGTTTTAGACCCAAAACTTTTCTGCTCAAAACTTGAAATATAAACAAGTAAACTGCTTAGAATTTATTTTCATAATAAATCTCAAAATACTTCCTTTCTGAAAAACTTCTTCTTTTCTCAAAACTGTTTTCTTCCTTAAAACTGATTTCTTTCTTTAAAACTGCTTTCTTTCTTAAAAACTGCTTTCCCTCTCATTCTCTTGTGACCAACTGAAACTCATGAATTAGTTTATTTTAATTCATTCTGCTAACTCCCCTCGCGGGACAGAACGAATCCACCCGCAAGGTTATGCTATCTCTGTCTCCCCTTCGTGACTTGGAACAGATCCAATCACAAGGTTATGCTAAGCTAGACAACTACTTCGTGACGGGAGGTACCACCCCAATAGTGTCTTCAGATCTCCCGATTATGTGGGTGATCCTAGTCCGGACAACTGACTCTCATTACTTTCTTAGCTTTAGTTCTTATCTCATTACTTTCTTCATTTCATCTCAAATTGGTCAAATGGGACACAATTTAAAATAAACTCAAGCTCACAAACTTTTAAACTCATAATCAAAAATACTTTCAAGACTAGCTTCAATATCTCTAGCTCTTATATAGAGCTTCTTTCAAAACTTTTCAAACTATTCTTCTTTAAAAACTGAACTTCTTTAAAATCTCTTTTAAACATTTAGCTCTTAGAGCTACTTTCAAAACTGTTTCCAAACTTTAGTATCTAAAAATATTTGGAAATCTCATTTTCTGAAAATATCATTTTGCTATGTACTAGAAAATCCTCATAAAACTCACCTTGGTTCTGCTATCGATCACTAAGCTTCTCGTACACCCTTCCTTTTTCCGTGCTCAACAATATTCGAAGCACCTCCTACACAAGTATCATGTATACATATTTAATAAATACTTACTACAACTGACTCTACAATTCTAAGGTCTCATATGACACAACTTTAAGTCATAACAAGTATATGACTACTAACAATCATCTTCCCATGAATTGTATACTCTTCAATGTACCCGTATTCTACTACAGTACCCCTGAGGGGTCGTATTCTGAATTTAATAAATTTCCATGTGGTTTCATACCATTTTAAGCCTATGGTATGAATTATCGACCAAACGGACATGTCTAGCATCAAGTTCAAGTCTCAAAATTGGACAGAATGCTCTCTGCTTTGGAGCACGACTCGTGCTCTTTTTGTTCTTTAGGTTGCACGAATCGTGCACATTGTATATTGCCATTTCATGAAGCACGACTCGTGCTTTGACTAGTCTAAAAAGGGCACGACTCGTGCCTTGTCTGCAGGTCCGGTTTTAAGTCCGATTTTTGAGCTGCAGACCTTTATTTTCACCTATTAAGTGCTTAATACTTAACTTAATCGTTTTACTATCATTCCATGACTAAAACCCTTACTTTACATCAGTATTTAACCCATGGAATCACTGATTCCAATTCCAATTCCTTGAAAACCCGTTTTTGATAATTTTCACTAAAAATTCAAATTTCTGAAATTAACCACTTAGGAGTGTCTTAATACATCCTAAGTGATCATTTGGACTTAACAAAACCATAAAAACTGGTCTTGATCTTGCAAACCCGTGAATTAGGGTTCTTGAGCAAAATCATCATTTCTTGATTTTTAACATGTTCAATAGTTAGAACATGTTTACTTGATGATTTTGATCATGATTAAAGGAATGGAATCACTGGAATAATCTCATCCATCCTTAGAATTTCAGATTTCAGTTTCACCCATGAAGAAGATGGGTTCAAAGATTATGATTTCTTACCTTAGATGTTTGGAAACTTCAGATTCTAGCTTCAATTCCTTGTGAAAATCCCCAGAACTCTTTCTCTTCTCTCGTGCTCTCTCGTTCCCTCTAGACTCTTCTACTGAATTCTGGAGATGAGAGTTAGATAACTCTCTTATTTATATTTAATTTTTATAAAATATTTTCACATTAGCCCCTTAGGTTCCATCTTCTTTACAAAAATAGTCCTAAGACCCATAATCTTGCAAACAAGGTTCCATTAACTACCAACTTAACTCCTTAATACAATTTCTTAACATATTGGTCATTTTCATGTCAAATGACCAATTTGCCCTTTTTGGCCAAATTTCACTATTCACATGGTAAAACTCCAAATTTACATAATCTTTTATTTCTTATAATATTATTCCACAAATAACATATTATTTTACATAATGGACTTACAATGTTCCAAAAGACTATTTTTACCCTTTTACAACTTTTGCGGGTTCTTACAATTAGAGGCACGACACTTGTGGTGCTTGCTTCCAAAGTAAAAAATGTATGAGCACATCCTTTTAATTTTTGATTTGGCCTTAGTTATATGTTTAATTGAGAAAAACATATATCCTTATTAAGGTGCATGTGAACTTAAGATTTAAGCTCATTGTTTGCATTGAACCCATCAATGGTATCAAAGTTGTGCTGTTTTTCTATTGAATAACTATAATTGTAGTTAGGGTTTATAGAAATTAAACCCTAGCCTCCACATGGATGTCTACTTGGGCTAGGTTTTTTGGAAACCCTAGCCTCCACCCTGTGTTTTTCAAAAATTGTAAGTGCTTCCTTAGGGTTTTTCTATTTTTGGTAAATATGATTATCTAATAAATAGAAATCCTTGGCCTTTATTTTTGGAAAACTTAGTGGGCAAGGATAGGATTAAATTAATTGATTTAGTTTGTTAATCCTAAATTGATTTAATTTATTTAATATTTAATTAAAGGATAAATCAATATGGTTTTAATTTTAGATTTAATTAAATTAGATTTAATTCAAAATTCTAAAAGGAATAAAACTAAATATTTTAAATTGTTTAAAATAAATCTTATATATATATATATATATATATATATATATATATATATATATATATATATTATTAAAAGTTAATATTTATATAAGATTAAGTCAGTCAAATCGCTAGTATGCCTCATTCACAAAACTGGTCTATAAGGGTGGTATAAGGAAAATGTCTATAAAATGACGGTTGAATGGGTGTCCACTCTCACCCACCGTTTCCTTGATCAGTGGAGTGTCGTTAGCAAAGCAGATTTGATAGGACGAGCCTAATCTCACTAAAAGTATAATGCTATTAGACAAAGTACTAGAACATTCAATAAAATCCCAATCTAGTTACTTTTGGAACATGTGAACAGTATGCTAATCCATAAAATTGCACATTACACTTTATGAATCGTTAATGGGGCGTGTGTGGTTAACCGACACACTAATAGGGATTCATAAAGAGTGGTAATGGGTATATCATAAATTATCATTGTTGATGGAGCGTGTGTGGTTTACCGGAACATTAATCGAGATGATAAACGACATTGAGGTTACCAAGCAATTTGCATGGTTATTCAGATCTTGTTTGTGATCCTTGGTATCCCAGTCACAAACAGAAGAGCATAATCCAATATTAAACATGCCATTGAACACTTCAATGAATCTCAAAAGATCTAGTAATTTCACTTAATATGATTATCTTCCGCGGTGGTATTGGTAAATCGTCATTTACCTACCTTTATGTGATTTACAATTAGATTACGGCATCCCTCTTCTAAGTTGTGAATTACATAGTTGGATCCTAGCCTTAATATTTATCATTGGGTTACATCTTAAGGATTGTCCTTATCTAATTAAACTACATTCTTTTATAGATTTCTACTCCTGATGCTTCTGCTACTCTATCCGCTCCCCACTCGAACCATAACACCAACTTCACGTCGATCCTTTCGCTTTGTTCGAAGGTGACATTAGATGGCACCAACTATACGATTGGATGCGAAATATCAAGATGGCGCTTAGGTTCGAGGACAAAGAGTATGTTCTCGAAAAGGAGCTCATCGAGATCGATCAAGAAACCGCTACTCCTGATAAATGTGCCTCATTCAAGAAACACTATGACGATGCCACCAAAGTGGCGTGCATCATGGTTGTAACTATGGTCCCCAAGTTGTAGAAATTTTATGAGGACTACTGGCCATAAGGATGAACAAGGACCTTATAGAAAAGTTCCGTAAGCGAGCTCGTCAAGAAAAGTATGAAGTGGTCAAGGCCCTCATGGCATGCAAGATGAAGGAGAGAGAGAGTCTGTATGCGCCCACGTGCAAAGAATGCAAAGATAGGTGGAACGCCTTTTGAAACTGAATCATTTTGACGATTAACTGGCTATTGACATAGGCCTGAACTCGTTGCCCGATTGTTATGATCAGTTTATCTTGGCTTATCATTTGAACAACAGTGAGACTACTCTTGCACAGTTACACAACATGCTTCAGACTACTGAGGCAGGAATGAAGGGTAAGGGTTTATACTCCACTTCTGCCAGCGCTCCCGTACTGGCTATTGGACAGGGAAAGGGGAAGAAAAGGAAGGGTCCTCCGAGACAGAACTGGAAGGGAAAGTCCCATGTCGGGTCATCTAGTAATGGTCCAAGGGCAAAGTCCAGTTCTGGCATTCCTCCTGTCTCGAATCCCAAAGAAGCTGATTGCTTCTACTGCAATGAGAAGGGATATTGGAAACGAAGCTGCCCGAAATACCTGCAAGACATCAAGGATGGCAAAGTAAAGCCGTCGTCTACATGTATATACACTATATCTAATAACTCATCATCTTCTCATTCTTGGGTCCTTGATACAGGATGTGGTTTTCACATTTTTTCTGATCTGCAGGGACTAAAAGAAAGTGAGGAGATGGAGCATGGTAGAATGAACATGATCATGAGGAATAGGCGATCTTCACCTGTCACCAAGATTGGCGTTTATAGTCTAGTGCTGAGTAATGATGTTAGTTTAAATTTGATTGATTATTGCTACTCGCCAGAAATGGCTCATAACATTATTTCATTTCACGCATTATTTAGACAAGGATATAGATATTCATTTGATAATGTGAATGGATCTATTTCAGCATATAAAAATGGTCTTTTTATATTTAATGCTTTGCCTTGTGATGATGTATATGAAACTGTGACGTGTGTAGACAACTTAGGTAATAGTGTATTTCAAATTGATTCGTCTAATGGTATAGACAAAGCGTGCTTGTGGCACTATCGTCTTGGACACATTAACAAGAAACGCATCGACCAACTCCAAAAGGATGGAGAGTTGGAATCATTTGACCTAAGGCCAGATGATGAATGAGAATCTTGTCTTTTGGGAAAGATGATAAAATCACCTTTCATAGGGTCTTGTGAAAGAGGTGAAGGTCTGTTGGATCTCATACATACTGATGTATGTGGACCCTTCAGATCAACTACAAGGGATGCAAAATCGAATTTATGTGACTTTCACTGATGATTACAACATATATGGCTATATCTACTTAATCAAGCACAAGTCAGAAACCTTTGAAAAGTTTAAAGAGTTCAAACATGAAGTCGAGAAACAATTCGGCAGGAAGATAAAGATGCTTAGATCCGATAGAGGCGGTGAGTATCTTAGTATCGAGTTCCTAGACTATCTCAAGGAATGTGGAATAGTTTCACAGTTGACTCCTCCCAGGACACCACAGTTAAATGGTGTGGCTGAGAGGCGTAACCAAACCTTGTTGGACATGGTTCGTTCCATGATGAGTCGAGCTTCTCTTCTTATCCACTTCTGGGGGTATGCCTTAGAGACAGCCGCTCATATCCTCAATCTTGTCCCTACTAAAAAGGTTGCCAAAACACCTTACGAGATGTGGACAGGGAAAGTTCCCTCGTTAGCACATATCAAAGTCTAGAGTTGTGAAGTTTTCATAAGACGGGAAACTCATGACAAACTGGAAGCCAACAGTGAGAGATGTTATTTCATTGGTTACCCAAAGTAGTCCTTTGGATATTTGTTCTACAGACCAAGCGAGGACGTGGTCTTTGTAGCATGAAGAGGAGTCTTTCGAGAGAAAGAACTCATATTCAAAGAGGACAGTAGGAGTACCATTGACCTTGAAGAAATTCAGGAGTCAACCAATGAAGGAACCTTAGATGATACTAGCACTCAACCAGAGGAACTAGCTCCTGTTGAACCGATAAACACCTCATTACCTCTTAGACGTTCCGGTAGAGTTAGCATGCCACCTGAGTTTTATGGTTTCCATATCTCTTCAGATGGTGACACATTTATTAGTGATGGTACACTGATAAATCTGGATGAGCCAGCTAACTACAAGGAAGCAATGGCAGTCCCTGAGGCTACTATGTGGAAAGAGGCAATGGACAGCGAGATCAAGTCCATGTATGACAATCAAGTTTGGAACTTGGTTGACAATGTACCAGGTCGAAAGACAGTTGGGTGCAAATGGATCTTCAAGAAGAAGACCGACATGGATGGAAAGGTACACACCTTCAAGGCTCGACTGGTTGCGAAAGGTTTCACTCAAACCCTTGGGGTTGACTATGATGAGACCTTCTGACCAGTAGAGAAGATAAAATTTATTAGGATAATGCTCGCCATAGCTGCATTTCATGATTATGAAATTTGGCATATGGACGTCAAATCCTCTTTCCTTAACGACAAGTTGACTGAGGATGTTTACATGAATCAACCAGAGGGTTTTGAAAATGCAAAGTTTGCTAATAGTGTGTGTAAGCTTGAGAAATCAATCTACGGATTGAAACAAGCTTCTCGCAGCTGAAATCTATGCTTTCAAGAGAAAATCAAAGATTTTGGTTTCTCTAGAAGTGAAGATGAGTCCTATGTGCATATTGTTGGAAAAAATAAATCTAGAGTTCAAAATATTTCCATGAATAAACATAAAAATATAAGAAGAAGATTTAAATCCAAGAAGATCTTAAAATGACAAACACAATGCGGAATAATTAATCAAAACTATTCAATAATAAGAAAGAAATAAGAAGAAAAAGATTTCCATTGATAATAATGAAGCATTCAAAGTTACAATGAAAAAGAAGAAGAAATATGAAGAAGAAATGAAGAAGATGAAGAAACAATGAAGAAATACGTTCATAAAAATATGAAGGCAAAGAGAATCTTCAAAGGACAATCTTCAAATCTTCAAATGAAGGGGAGCACACTTTTTGGTGGTTCTCTGATGATATGAATCGTGGTGTATGGAGAGAATGTTTCCAAAAAGGTTTGTGGAAACATAGGTAGTGGAGAGGTATTTATAGGGTGTAAGAAAATGTCCACCAATAGGAGGGTGACATGTGTCCTATAAAGGGGTTTGCTAAAATGCACATGGAATCTTGATGGGAAAGACTAAAGTGCACATGGAATAAAGGAATATTCCGTTAAGTTATTGAGGGGGTACTTAACGGTGTCAGAAAAGTGAGGGGGTGAGTCTTTGATCAAGGATAAAGGTGGGAATGGGGAAAATTTCTGAGGGGGCTGGCCAAAAATATTGAGGGGGTGGCTCCTGATTTTCGCTTGTCTGATCAGAAATTTTCGCTTATCCTGATGAGAATTTCGCTTATCTTGATGAGATTTTTGCTTATGCTGATCCAAGATTTTCGCTTATCCTGATGAGATTTTCGCTTATCAGCATCTGACTTTTTGCTTATCCAGTGTCTGATTCGTCACTTTTTCGCTAATTCCTGCATTTTAGACAAAAGTAAAAGTAGTCTTGTGTAGATTTTGTTAAGGGTTAATTTTCGCTAACGCTAATTAAGCAAAAACTTAACACATCTACTAAAATTAATTTAATTTAATTCCTAAATATTTTTTCAACAAATGGTCACATAAATTAATTTTCAACATTTTCCCCCTATGTGATATTTGGTGACAAAATATTACAAGGAATTAAATTCATTTCTTTAGAGAAAATCTAATCAACTAAGAAGTTCTCACAAGACATGAATTAAAAGAATGAATAGAGAGAAAGATGGATCTTGAATATGTAATATTTTATAGAGACATTGAAAAACAAATACACATCAAGATGTTAAAATTCAACAATTGCGGTATTCAAGAAAATAAGGTCGTTGCGGCTTGTGGATAGCAATTGTGGTTGGTTGATCGACGAAAAATCAACGTTTCTAAGATTTTGCGGATTAGTCTAAAAAAAATTTGTCGATCAAGCAAAAGTTTCTGCGGGGGTTAA
Source organism: Cichorium intybus (assembly GCA_023525715.1). Taxonomy (NCBI): domain Eukaryota; kingdom Viridiplantae; phylum Streptophyta; class Magnoliopsida; order Asterales; family Asteraceae; genus Cichorium; species Cichorium intybus. The sequence goes on from CM042012.1 coordinate 17,715,623, forward strand.
GCGTTTTTCTGAATGATAGAATGTTTAATTGTCGTGAAAAAACTTAAACCGTTGGTCGCAAAAAAAAATCGCAGGGTTGTAACCGAAGTCGCGGTTCCGCAAAAAATAAAAGTTCGCAATATCAAGTCGAAATGTTGCGGCGCAAAAAGAACTGCGTTGAATGCAAATTGACGAAGCTAGTCCGAAAACGTTGCGGTGGCTATTTGTTAAAAAAATGATTGAAGATAAAAGAAATGTGGTTGACCAAAAAAGGAAAAGTTTGCCGTAGGTCTCCAAAGAAAATAAAATTTCTACGGTGGTCTTGAAAAAGAAATTGCGGGGGGAGGTAACAAAAAATTTGCGGGGCTCCCATGCATGAAGTTCTTTTTGCTTGAGCTAGGAAATAAAATTTTTCTGTGCTTGTCAAAATTTGTTGCAGCAATATTGCCACTCATATCAACATTTTTGCGGTGGGTTTGATCCGGCGATTTGTTTGACAGCACAATATTTGCGGAGGATAACACAAAAAAAAAAATTGCGGGGCACATGCTTTTGATTGAACAAAAATTCTTGCGGTGCCAATTTTAAACTAAAGTTTGGAAATTTTTGAAGGGTGAAAACTTTTCGTTTGAAAATCTTCGCAAGCTTTAATTTTTTTTTTTTTTGAGGACTTGACAATTTTGCAGGTGCAAGATTTATAAATTCGGACCATTAATTGAGATTTTATTTTTCAAGTTTAAGAAGTTTATGGACCAAGATGCTCAAAATTTTAATCTTGGTAAAATTTTGCTGATCTTGTCTTGATCCAAACATTTACGGATCGGGGAATTATCCGAGCAACTTTTTACGTATCTTAACCAAGTCAAATCTTAAAAATTTGTGGTTTCGAGACTTAGATAAGAACAAAAAGTTAGAAAGAAATAAAGAAAATTTAAAAAAAAATCAAATCTAGCACTTGTGAAAAATATTTCAATTATAAAAACAAAATTTTACCATTTTCCCCCTCTGCTATAATAAAACAATTATTAAAGCAGAAATTTTAAAATTTTGATACACAAGGCAAGGTAAAGAACAAAAAAAAAAAAATCACGCAATATTTTTGCATTTTTCGAAAATAAACTTTAAAATCTTTTATAAGAAAAGAACATCATAAACCATAGCAAAATTTTGAACAAATCTTAGAACGAAATACTTTATCATATCTTTCTAAAAACTTCGCAATCACTTTGAAAGAGCATGACACAATTTACTTGACGTATAGGTCGACTAAAATTTTGAAAAATTTGTTTCCGAATCAAAGTCTTAAATTCATTTTCACAGGGTAACCGGCTATGTGTACCGAAAAAATTCCTTTAAGATTTATAACTGAATTCGAAAGACGACTATAGATTAATATGATCTCGTTCAGATGGACTCTCTTTGGATTGTGTTCTTACATTCACTCATACGGTAAGTTGGTGTAGTAATACTAAAGATGAGTATTATCTCTCGCATTCCTCTCACGCTCAGGAGACACCTAAGCATACCTTAATATGAACTTATACCTATATACGTTAGTCACCTTAGTTTCATATTAAATGATCAATCACAGAGGACTAGGGATGCGACATTACTCAAAGGGTTTCTTCATTCATGTCATTAATGTTCGCACTCATCTCTCCATCGGTAAATACTGTAGAGGGGTTTAACTTCACAGTGTTAGGAAATACCGTGGGTCTTCAATGATGTATGCTACAGTATACCGGGAATCCACCGTTGAGTTGCATAGCTTCAGATGTGAGAGAATCTGGAATGTGTTTCTTTGAATTTCAGCAACAATTATTTCCTTATGATTCATCTGCATTTGATGTTTCTTCCTTGAGGTGTATAGCAACTTCATCTTTGAGATCCTTGAAATTTTTTGAATTTGCATTTGAGAAGGCTTCGTGTTGATTTTTCTTGAATTTTGCGCCTTACAAGTCTTTTTGAGTTTTTCGATTGAGCTTTGAGAGACTTCTGAGATCTTGAATTTGACGTTTTAATCCCTAATTTTCTTTTCTAAAATAAAATTTTACTTAATTTTTTTTTGATTTTCTGAGAGAATTATCTTCCTAGATGAATTAAAAGATATTATGGTGACATAATTCATCTAAGTCAAGTGTTGTGTAATAACTTTTGGATCTTCAATCGCCATTGGTGTAGGAGTTTAATCTTCGACATGTGGCTAGGGATAAGGTGACATATATACCGGATGTATACATGTTAGAAAGAATCATCCTTGATCATTTTGACATTTGTTCAATGAAACTAAGACAACAAGGTATACGAATGTAAGCCCTATAAGAATATACATAAATGCCTATGCCCACAAGAAATGAAAATCCACTACTTGATGATGACGAGGCACAAATATAATCTCACATGGGTTTTTGTTTCCATCTGAACCGTCTAATCTTAAGTCCCTAGAAATAAAATCTTGATTTCATGAAATAGGTCTAAAAGGAATAAGATTTGACACATACCGAGGAATTATGAAAGTAGAATCATCACTTCAATTGAAAAACAATATAGTCCAAGATCTTCTTCTAGTATATGTACCTGAAATACATGTCATGAAACTGTTAATCCCTAATTTTTGGAAGGATCACGATTAAAGGATATTTTCAAAGGTTGTTCAATATATGTATTTTTCATGATGTATTCTTAGAAGAGATTAAAAAAAAATTATTCTATATTTTTTTTTTTTTGAATTGTTTTTCGAATTTTTTTTTTTTAAAAAGTCTTTATTCCATTTTTGAGAGTATGTTTCTAAAATTTTCTAATTTTTTTTTGTTTGTTTTTTTTTTGAAGATTAATTTTGAAAAGAACAGAAGATTTAGATATCAAGACGGTCAGGATTCAACATGCCAAGGCGACCTAGAAAATGTAGAAATTTATTTTCGTCCAAGGGCTTGGTAAAAATATCTGCAACCTGTTCCTCAGTAGGAACAAAATGTAATTCAATGTGACCCTTTTGAATGTTGTCTTTGAGGAAGTGATATCGGATGTCGATATGCTTGGTCATTGAATGATTTACGGGGTTGTGAGATATAGCAATTGCACTCTTGGAATCGCAGTAGATCGGAACTTGTTGCATTTTAAATCCGTAGTCTTTGAGTTGAGTTTCCATCCAGAGAACTTGTGAGCAACAACTAGCAGCAGCTACGTATTCAGCTTCTGCCGTAGAGGTTGACACACAGGATTGCTTCTTTGAAGTCCAGCTAACAAGTTTACCGCCAAGAAATTGGCAACTTCCCGAGGTACTCTTGCGATCGAGCTTACAACCACCATAGTCGGAGTCTGTAAACGCTTGAAGCATGAAAGAGCCTTTAGCAGGATACCAAATACCGAGAGATGCGGTACCTCTTAGGTATTTAAAAATCCTTTTAACAGCTAGCAAATGAGATTCCTTGGGATTGGCCTGGTACCTAGCACATAAACAGGTAGCAAACATTATATCAGGTCTGGAAGAAGTTAAGTATAAGAGTGAACCAATCATTCCACGATAAGTTTTCTGATCTACTGATTTCCCAGAAAGATCGGAATCGAGTTTGAAGGATGTGGACATTGGAGTCTTAGCTACTGATGCATTCTCCATAGAGTATTTCTTCAACAAAGATTTGATATACTTTAAATCCAAGAAGATTGTTGGATAAAATAAATCTAGAGTTCAAAATATTTCCATGAATAAACATAAAAATATAAGAAGAAGATTTAAATCCAAGAAGATCTTAAAATGACAAACACAATGCGGAATAATTAATCAAAACTATTCAATAATAAGAAAGAAATAAGAAGAAAAAGATTTCCATTGATAATAATGAAGCATTCAAAGTTACAATGAAAAAGAAGAAGAAATATGAAGAAGAAATGAAGAAGATGAAGAAACAATGAAGAAATACGTTCATAAAAATATGAAGGCAAAGAGAATCTTCAAAGGACAATCTTCAAATCTTCAAATGAAGGGGAGCACACTTTTTGGTGGTTCTCTGATGATATGAAGCGTGGTGTATGGAGAGAATGTTTCCAAAAAGGTTGGTGGAAACATAGGTAGTGGAGAGGTATTTATAGGGTGTAAGAAAATGTCCACCAATAGGAGGGTGACATGTGTCCTATAAAGGGGTTTGCTAAAATGCACATGGAATCTTGATGGGAAAGACTAAAGTGCACATGGAATAAAGGAATATTCCGTTAAGTTATTGAGGGGGTACTTAACGGTGTCAGAAAAGTGAGGGGGTGAGTCTTTGATCAAGGATAAAGGTGGGAATGGGGAAAATTTCTGAGGGGGCTGGCCAAAAATATTGAGGGGGTGGCTCCTGATTTTCGCTTGTCTGATCAGAAATTTTCGCTTATCCTGATGAGAATTTCGCTTATCTTGATGAGATTTTTGCTTATGCTGATCCAAGATTTTCGCTTATCCTGATGAGATTTTCGCTTATCAGCATCTGACTTTTTGCTTATCCAGTGTCTGATTCGTCACTTTTTCGCTAATTCCTGCATTTTAGACAAAAGTAAAAGTAGACTTGTGTAGATTTGGTTAAGGGTTATTTTTCGCTAACGCTAATTAAGCGAAAACTTAACACATCTACTAAAATTAATTTAATTTAATTCCTAAATATTTTTTCAACAAATGGTCACATAAATTAATTTTCAACATTTTCCCCCTATGTGATATTTGGTGATAAAATATTACAAGGAATTGAATCAATTACTATAGAGAAAATCTAATGTTGAAAAGAGTTTAAACCACTCGTCGCAAAAAAAAATTCACGAGGATTGTAGCCGAAGTTGCGGTTCCGAGAAAAAATAAAAATCGTGATATCAACTCGAAATGTTGCGGCACAACAATCTCCAAAAAGAATATTGCGGTAGTCACTTGGAGACTTTCGCTCACAAAAGACGCACACCAATTTTTTTTTTTTTTTTTTTTTTCGTTGGCTTAAACAAATTTTTCCGATGGAATTAAAAACAAACGAATTTTGCCGAGTTTGATCTTTGTTGGATATGAAATATTTGTGGTCATATCAATTTGCCCTGAAGAGTTAGTAGGAGAGTCTTTGTTGTCCTGCCTATCCTTTATCAAAATATTTCCACGAATTTTGCCATTTAAGGGGTGAGTCTTTGTTGTCCTGCCTATCCTTGATCTTTGTTGGATATGAAATATTTGTGGTCATATCAATTTCATGACCATGTTCACGTTCTCCTTGATATTTTTTTTGTCATTTAAGGGGTGAGTCTTTGTTGTCATATCAAATTGGTATTCCTTACTATCCTTTATCAAACGAATTTTGCCGATTTCGTTTTGCCGAGTTTGATCTTTGTTGGATATGAAATATTTGGTGTTAAATGAGAATGGCGCAAACTGATTGTTTGGTAGAAGTAGATCCAACCTCCTTGGATATTTTTTTTGTCATTTAACACCCGTTTGACTTGATCGGGAGGATGACTCCTAGTCCATTTAGTGATGATGAAATATTTGTTGTCATTTTCCCCATTCTCCTTTATTCCTGGCTCACTTCCATGATAAGGCGCAACTTCGGATCAAGACAAGATCATCACCAGAAAGGCTCAACTGTTAAATGAGAATGGCCTCATAACAAAATGACAACAAAGATTTGATATACTCTGACAAGTTTGAATGCTCTGATACCAATTGTTGGATATGAAATAAATCTTAAGTTCAAAATATTTCCATGAATAAACATAAAAATATAAGAAGAAGATTTAAATCCAAGAAGATCTTAAAATGACAAACACAATGCGGAATATTTAATCAAAACTATTCAATAACAATAAAGAAAATAGAAGAAAAAGATTTCCATTGATAATAATGAAGCATTCAAAGTTACAATGAAAAGGAAGAAGAAATATGAAGAAGAAATGAAGAACACTTGAAGAAATATGAAGAAATGCGTTCAAAATGATGAATGCAAAATGGAATCTTCAAAAAGTAATCTTCAAATCTTCAAATGAAGGGGAGCACACTTTTTGGTGGTTCTCTGATGATATGAATCGTGGTGTATGGAGAGAATGTTTCCAAAAAGGTTTTGATGAAGATTCACTTTTCTCAAATCCCTAGAACAAAAAAAGCACCCAAAAATGGAGAATAAGCTTTTGGAAATTTTCTTCCAGTGAAGAAAACCTCGTGAGAAACAAAAGCTCAAAGTATGCTTTTATAAATAAGGAAGGGAGAGAAAAAGATGAAGGAAAGTTAACTAAAAGCTTTCTTGAATAACTTCTTCTTCTTTAAGAAACGTGTTCTTGAAGAAAGAAGTGGGTTTTTGAAGATTCAAACCCAAAAACTCAAAGAAATAACAACAAAAATAAAGAAAGATTCAACACTTGTTTCTCAAAGATCTTATCAAGCTTTGTAAAAAGATTACACAAGCTCTGATACCAATTGTTGGAAAAAATAAATCTAGAGTTCAAAATATTTCCATGAATAAACATAAAAATATAAGAAGAAGATTTAAATCCAAGAAGATCTTAAAATGACAAACACAATGCGGAATAATTAATCAAAACTATTCAATAATAAGAAAGAAATAAGAAGAAAAAGATTTCCATTGATAATAATGAAGCATTCAAAGTTACAATGAAAAAGAAGAAGAAATATGAAGAAGAAATGAAGAAGATGAAGAAACAATGAAGAAATACGTTCATAAAAATATGAAGGCAAAGAGAATCTTCAAAGGACAATCTTCAAATCTTCAAATGAAGGGGAGCACACTTTTTGGTGGTTCTCTGATGATATGAATCGTGGTGTATGGAGAGAATGTTTCCAAAAAGGTTTGTGGAAACATAGGTAGTGGAGAGGTATTTATAGGGTGTAAGAAAATGTCCACCAATAGGAGGGTGACATGTGTCCTATAAAGGGGTTTGCTAAAATGCACATGGAATCTTGATGGGAAAGACTAAAGTGCACATGGAATAAAGGAATATTCCGTTAAGTTATTGAGGGGGTACTTAACGGTGTCAGAAAAGTGAGGGGGTGAGTCTTTGATCAAGGATAAAGGTGGGAATGGGGAAAATTTCTGAGGGGGCTGGCCAAAAATATTGAGGGGGTGGCTCCTGATTTTCGCTTGTCTGATCAGAAATTTTCGCTTATCCTGATGAGAATTTCGCTTATCTTGATGAGATTTTTGCTTATGCTGATCCAAGATTTTCGCTTATCCTGATGAGATTTTCGCTTATCAGCATCTGACTTTTTGCTTATCCAGTGTCTGATTCGTCACTTTTTCGCTAATTCCTGCATTTTAGACAAAAGTAAAAGTAGTCTTGTGTAGATTTTGTTAAGGGTTAATTTTCGCTAACGCTAATTAAGCAAAAACTTAACACATCTACTAAAATTAATTTAATTTAATTCCTAAATATTTTTTCAACAAATGGTCACATAAATTAATTTTCAACACATATCAAGGTTAGTGGGAGTATAGTCACTTTTCTGGTGTTGTATGTCAATGACATATTGCTCATGGGAAACGACATTCTAACCTTACAAGAAGTCAAATCATGTCTTGGCAAGTGTTTCGCCATGAAATACCTTGGAGAATCTGCCTATATTCTTGGGATAAAAATATTGATAGATAGAAAGAAAAGGCTAATTGGACTTATCCAAGTGGGAGACTATTGGATTAGGTGTCTAAGCCATAACTATAATTTACGAATATGCTTGAATTGACAACAGCAGAATCCTTTTGGGTTGCTCTCATAATTGGCAGAGGACAAGATAACTTATGGAGAGAGAGAAATTAATATATTATGAGGATAATATATTAATTAGAAATCATTATATTTAATTAATGATTAATCAGAAATTAATTGGAAATAATTTTGGGATTAATTAGATTAATTAAAAGTGCAGGGGCTGAATTGTAATTATTGAGCAACAGACAATTAGGGTTACCTAATGGGTTGGACGAATTCAAGGCTTGGAAGCCTTGCAGAATTCGAAACCCATATATGGGTATTAGATCTATTTATGGCAATGATAAGTAGAATGAATTATGTGACAAAAGCCTTATCATATCAGGAATTCAAATAAGACAATTATATGCCTTATGACTTATCAATTTGGGACTATGAATAGAGGCTCCCTCTACACCTCATATTCATGCCAAAACTCATTGGAGTTTCTCTCATCTCTCTTTTGTTTCTTGCTTGCTAAGTTCTAGGTGTGAGCCATTAGAGACACGACACTTGTGGTGCTTGCTTCCAAAGTCAAAAAGGTATGAACACATCCTTTTGATTTTTTATTTGGCATTAGTTATAGGTTCAATTGAGAAAAATATAGATCCTTATTAAGGTGCATGTGAACTTAAGATTTAAGCTCATTTTTTGCATTGAACCCATCACGATTACGATTTCAGTTCAGTTTTTAGTGCAAACACTCGTCCCTAATTTCAAAATCGGACCGGAACCGGAATAAACGGTAACGGAATAATCAATAAAGTGAGGACCAAAATAGACTGAACTTCCCCTATCTAGTTCTAACCGGTTCCGGTTCGGGTTCGATTTGTCGGTCACAATGCTCACCCCTAATAGCTAACCCCTACGTTTGTCCAAAGTCATAACAAGTGTATATGTTGCAACCTTATCAAACAAATCATTACCCATTCAAGGACTTATCTAATTTTTTGTATTATTTTTACTTTCTAACAATATTGACCATATATATATATATATATATATATATATATATATATATATATATATATATATATATATATATATATATATGATTGTTTTACATTTCTTGGTGTCTATTTATTATTATGATTTTCATATCCATTTATTGCTATATATATGGTGTCGTGACAACAAGTATTTCGGTGATCCTTAACGTCGGATTGGCGTGAGTTTAGTTATTCTTTACAACCTGCTCCCAAAAAGTTTTCTCGCAATTTTAGTTCTAATTTGAGAATTTTTGTAACATTTTTTTATCTTTGTTCCAAATAAAATAACTATACTTTAGGACAAAAACTCTACAAGAACCTCAAATAAGGACCAAAGTTTTCTAGAACTTCCTGGGACCAAAATTACAAAAAAGAACTATACTAGGGGATGAAAAATGTAAATTACTTATTTTATCTTAGGAATAATACCGATTTGAATATAAATTTTATATATGTGAGGCTCATGTGCTTCTCCACATAATCCGGTCATCAAAACACATTCAAGTTACAAGCTAATACACAAACAATGATGATTTAATTCATTTGCCAACACCTGCAGATCTTTAATGTTTAGATCTTCGTATTTGAAATTTATGAACGATAATACATATTCAACAATTCATCATATCTTACTAAATTTGTTTTTTAAAAAGATTAGTGTATATATTTTGTTATTTAGCCTTTTATTTATATTATCACGTGTATTACACGGGTCTCACGACAAGTGTGTATATATATATATATATATATATATATATATATATATATATATATATATATATATATACACACACACACACACACACACACACACACACACACACACACACACACACACACACACACACACACACACACATTGAAGTGTTTAAATGAGAACCACTAAAATGCTAGTAGCCGTAAGAACCACTAGTTCACATTTAATAATGTCGTAATTTTTATTTTTAACACTTGTTTTTTTATCAAAAAATTGACAAAACATATAAAAATTGATAGTTATCATTCCTTTACTATTAAATATAATTGATGTGTTTTAAAAAAATAATTACGTTATATTTTTCACAGTTTAATTTTTTTATTAAATTATGAATATTGTAAAACGTGTTAACAAATTGGATTTTGAAATATTAAGTTTTAAAGATTGACGAATATTTTCTTCACTTTTTTTCCCAAATTTGTATTTTTGCTCTCGTATCTTTAAAACAAATTTCTTAATGAAATAACACTTCTTTATGACTTAATAAAATGTCTTAACACATAAGTTTCCATATTTCCCTTCTTGGACAATTTTGTCATTGCATCACATAAGTAATAAAATGCAAGTTTTAAACATTTAAATATCAAATATACTTATATTTATTTATTATCTTATATTTTTTTAGAACGACAAATTTATCCTACTCGTACTCCTAAACTACTTCTGAATCCACCTATATCTCTAGCGAGACTTGAACCCTCAACCTCAAATAGGGAGGGCGACGCCTTTACCACTTGATCAAGAGGCCATTGGCATTTATTATCTTATATCAAATTTTAGTTGTCACATGTGTCACACCGATAGACTCCTCTTGGTACATGGATACTGATGCGACTTCACACTTAGTTTCAAACAAATGTATTCTCAAAGCGTTTAGCAATAAGAGCTCAATTAACTTAATGCTTATTGGTAATGGTTCCTAAATTCATGCTTACACACTTACCTATCTTCCTGTCACCGTCCATCATGCCTTCACAGTGTCCTTGTTTCTCTCGATATTATCAAAAAAATTCTTATTTACGTTTATAAATTTACTCATCAGAATAAAGTATCTATTAAATTTGATGGATTTTTTTTCTGTGAAGGACTTCCCCACTCGCTAGATCCTTTTTAGGTGTGACAGCTCGGGTGACCTTTATCCACTTTATTTGCAGCCTCCTACTCAGTCCGCCTTCGTTTCATACACTCCTTCCTTATGGCATCAATGTCTTGGCCACTGTAGCACTCCTCATTATGGGTAACTGTAAAAACATAATTTTTAAATCCACAAGTTCTCATCAATGTTTATAAATCATCATATGTGGAATTTTAGCCTCAAAAATCTCAAAAGTAATTAAATTGTATTTAAACACCATTTGTTAAAATCATTTAGATTTATACTTTAAAACATTTGAAAGTTTTAGGTTGCGGAAAATCATATAGTCTCAATTTCAAAACAAATTCGTTTGTTTAAGAGGGCGAAATGGTTACAATCCAAATATCATTACACAATTGAAATGAAACCACATAACTCTTGACCTTTTAAAAATCCCAAAGATCAACATTAAGTCATCCTTAATTGTCAACCTGAGTACATGTCAAAATAAGTTAGGTAATGGAAATGTCTAGTGAGAATACCAGTGGTCAACTCATTTAGACTAGACGATGTGAATCACCATACTTGGCTTAAACCCCCCAAAAACATCTTAAAAACACCTATACATCATAGAAATAGTTTAAGGGATAATTTTGTCCCCAAAATAATCATAGTTAACATTTGATTCAAATGTAACTTTGTAACACCGAAAACATCATAAATATAGTTTAAGAGAAATTTTATCCCAAAATCAACAGGGTCAACATTATCATCAAATAAACATCATTTGCATCAAAACATCATTTCATCTTGAAAGAGGTAAGTCATATGTATGATGTATGCATATGCAACTAACCCACATCCAAAGTCCATCCTCACATCAGTGGTTTGAAGGAAACATCTTACCCATCCATCGTAGCCAGGTACTTACGAACCACCACACAATCAACACATGTGAGGTAGCTAGCTTCACACGTGCAAAGTGATGATTATCTAGAAATCTAATCACTACATCTTTCATCGTTAAGTCAAATTCCATATGGATATCATGAGTGACACCCACAGACTCCCATCTTAAATGCAACACACATGTAGGATGCAATTTTGGTATTAAAATCATCTTTAGTTCATCATTAGAAATAGAATTTTATGAATGTACAAGTATACTTATAGTATAACACATAGTACATATGATGAATGCATGAAAATCTTTTAAAAACAACTCACACCAAAAATAGTTTAAGGACATGTACTCCGATAAACTCACATTGGTGTTGACTGAAAAGTCAACACTAACCCCTATAATATCAATGTGTCTGAAAATATCCAATCCTAGACATCATCTTTTGGTTCTCCAATTTTCCTATGTGGTCAAACGTGTAAAGATAAATACGTGATCTAAAGGTGTCATCATTTCTCAAACTTAACTAAGGTCTCATCCAACAATTGAATTTATGTCAATAGGGGGATTAAGTTTAATTGTCTAGACTATAAATCATTTAGGCGACTCGTCGGGCTTAAATTAGTCATATTAAAATGTTATTTCTTTTGTTAAATAAAAGTTGTTCCCCAAAAGACCTCGTATATTTAAAAATACATTTTTGCAACTTCACTCATGCTAAAGTCCCTATTATTTCCAATAATAGGTTTAAATTACGTTTAACTAAATAAAATTATATCTTAAATAAATAATTGATTAAATAAAGTTAAGAGAATTAACCCATTTAATCAATTGATGAGTACAAAGGTTTAATCAAATTACAAGAGTCAAAATCTTAATCCAATTAATTAAAATTCAGATTTCTCATCGCTCAAATAAAGGAGTATAAAGTCCAGCCGAACATTGCCCAACCAAGATATGGCTCAAAGGAAAGGGCTCAGACTGTAGATCCCACTAACAGTCCACATCCTTATTTAGCCTCAGTGTTAGGCCACTTTAAGGAGTCCAAATAGAAAGAGCCCAACTTTCAAGATCCGATACAAATCATTTTAGCCCAACAATATTAAACCTGACATCAAGACTTACCCCTCTCACCGGTACTTTCAACTTCGCAGCAAGCTCCATCGTCTCCCTTCTTTCGGTGACGACATCATAACGTCGTTCCTCCACCCTCCTCCGACAAGAACGCCCCGTATAAACCGTCAGAGAAGATTAAGGCTGCCACAGTCAGCGGCCTGAAAACATCATAGGAGAACTTCGTGACAACTCCCACCCCGACTTGACATCTCCGTTCCCTCCTCTTAGCTGAAGTTCTTAATCTGGGATGTCCGATCAGCACACCCATCATCTTCGGTGACACCTTTGGCTCCGGTGACTCTCATGACTGGTACCGCTGCACATATGATCACGATTCAAGACCCACTTTCCCATTTTCAGTGGGTGCTCTGAGGGGAACCACCCCTTTTCCTCGCTCAATCTCTCATTCTGTTCTTTATTTCATTGCTTCACTTTTTCAACGAGTCTTGCCGAAGAATGGCTATCAACCGCGGTGGGGAGAGGGTGAGGGTGTCTCTCTCTAACAACCCTCTCTCTCAATCTTCGTTCACTCTCTCTATTACTCTCATCTCCAGCTTCTTTGGATTCTTTTCTAAAAAACAATGTCGTTCCTTCCGTATCTCGATAAATGGATATTCACAGAGATAAATCTACACTATACACTTAAAACATTTATAATAAGAGCTTTTTTCAAAAAACATTTCACAAGCTTTTTTAATAGACGACTCTCCTGGTTTTAACGAGCCATACTCGAACCTCTCTCATGCAATAGTGGCCTCTCAATGATTGCAGCCATGTGGTCCCTTATAGCTGCAGAATGGTGTCAAGATAGTAGGAATAAATTGAAATTACATATTTACCCACATAGAACCTTGTCTCTCTTTAAAATTTGTTAGAAGGAAAATTATATTTTTTCGTGTTATATCATCCTACTCCATTTTCCTGATCACTATATCCTTTTATTCTACTTTCGTAATCACTAAAAAATGACACGTGAAATCTATTAATTTTTCTTTTTTAATATTCTTTTTTGATTTTAACATTTGTCTTAATTTAGTGAGTAATAAGATTTAGTAAAAAAATATTTAAGAGGATATAGATGCTCTTTTGTTAGAATGCTTATCCTCTCCACTAAAATTATTAACCCTTAGACTAACATGTGCCATTACCAATCATCTCAAGATATTTTTGGTGTCATGTAGGCGCCACCTCAATTAATCCAAACAATAAATAAAAATTTAAACTAAACTAAAAATTCTAAGTTTTTTAAATTAAATCATATCATTAATTAAGAAATAAAAATTACAAGCGTAAAATAAAACGATAAACGTAAAATTAAAAACGACAAATAAACCCACAACCTACAAATTAAAAAAAAGACAACTAAAACGATAAACGGAAAACGTAAAAAAATAAACGACAAGCTATGAGCGATATTTTGTCATGATATCCGCTTTTAAGTTTAAAACTATCTCGAGTGCTTCCCCCTCGAGACCTGTTTTTGATTGTTTGGGGAATATTGAGAATACATTTTTTTTGAAATTGTTTTTGAGAGAATTAGATGTAAAAGAGTATTAAAAGTGTGCTTCCCCCTCGTGTTTACCAAATATTGCACTATAGGACCAACTATTGGAAAATCATGTTGTTGGTCCTTATGTTGCATAAAGTTTACACCGGTGGTCCATTGGTCAGTTTACACTGGTGGTCCATTTGTCAGGTAAAAAGACTAACATGCCATTTAAAATTTCTTTTTATTTTTTCTTTGAATTTATTATTTATTTTATTAATAAAAAAAGAAAATACCCCGCCCTACCCCACCGCGTACCTCTCTCTCCATTTCTCTCCTAACCCAAACAAAAAAAGGAAGACCTACATTTTCAGTCTCCCCTCTCTCTTAAACCCACTATTACATCCAGAAGGAGTCCACCTTCCACCTCATCCTTCGTCTTCGTGGAGGTATGCAAATATTTGTCAAAACTCGCATCGGAAAGACCATTACCTAAGAAATAGAAAGCTTCGAAACCATCAATAACGGATTCAAGGTGCAACATCATATATCGGTTATATGAGCAGACATTAGAAGCAGATTAAATCAAAGCCAAAAATTAAAATCTTGAAACAAAATTAAAGCATACCTGAAGTGAAGAAGATACACAGGAGGAGGTTGAAGCAAAATCCGATTTTCAACCTTGATCAGCGAAGGTTCGAGTTAGCAGGCAATTGTTCTTGAACAGAGGTCCGTCAGTTAAAAACCAGGAGCCGGAATGTTCAGTCAATCAGAAACAAGAGCATGAAACAAAACGAGCAAATTCGCATAAAAAGAGAGTTAAATGTACAACTCTCATATGCAATCCTCTCTCCCTCCACCTCTTTAGGCAAAATGGTTTTCAGTTCGTCTTTGAATTGAATGAGGAACAAATTTCTACGGAAAGCATGTTTCTTTTCTACGGGTTCTTTAAACCAGGAACAAATTTCTATGGATTTCAAGAAAACCCGATGGATTTGGATTTTGTTTCTCAAACATTTCAATTTATATGAGTTCTTTAAATCAGGAACAGTGGTCTCGAACTCTCGATCACTTGTTTGGGTTTGATTCTCGTTAAATTGGTTCAGTGAGAAGATGAAGATGGATGATGAACGATATTTGTTTGACTTTATGCCTGAACCAGATAACATCACTCTTCGTTGCATGATTGATGGGTTTTGCAGGTTAGGAGACGTTGATCATGGCTATAAGTTTCTTCATGATGAAATCGAACATGGGTTTATACCATCGGTTGCTACATTTGGATTGATGATAAATTGTCTTTATATGAAAGAAAGAGAGAGAGACGTACGAGGTGGAGGATGGGAGTATTTTCTTTTTTTATTAATAAAGTAATAATAAATTCAAAAATAAAGAAAAAGGAAAAAGAAATTAAAAAAAGGTATTTTAGTTTTTTTACCTGTCTAAGGGACCACCAATGTAAACATTATGCAACCTTAAGGACAAACAACATGATTTTTCAATAGTTAGTCCTATAGTGCAATATTTGGTAAACATGATGGACCAAAAGTGTAATTTACTCTAGAGTATATATAGTTCGGTAAATTATTTTTTTAATATAGTCGTTATTAGCTGTTCGGGGGGGGGGGGGGGGGGGGGGGGGGTTTGGAGTTTGAAAAAGTGTTCAAAGTTTGGGGGCCAATATGTACATTTTAAGGGTTGAACTCGCACGGGGTGGGAAACCCACGGTTTGGCCTTCTCCGTGGGCACCTACCAAACTGGGACGGTGTACCCACACTGTGTTTGGCTTTCACCGTAGACACCACACCCCAAGGTGTCACGGTACTGGCTAGCCTTAATACAGAGTGTATTTAATATGTTTTTATTTAAGCTTAACAATCAACCAAGTATTATTATAATGAAATTATTTTTAAATTTATAGATTATATTTATAAATTACTAATTGTCCTTTCTACATCCATACAAATAACCAAAAAGTTGTAATTAAGTCATTATGTTTTCCAAAAAGTTGCGGAAATGACCATATGACAGGATGACAACAGGTTACCAGGTCATATGGTCAAATTTGTAATTTTTCAGAAAACATAATGACTTAATAGCAAAAATAAAACATAGTGTCAAAATCGAAAAATCTGGAAAAGTTAGCGAATTTTATGCAATTTACCCTATGCAATTTATATAACTTAATCACTTTACATGCATCATACGTGTCCAAAAAGGTAAATTTGTTGTTACCTTGTTTTTCCATTTAAAATAATCAAATTTATTGTCCTAAAAGTGGAATTTCAAAAAGATTTAGGATAAATGCATACGAAACCTTCTTTTACTTAAAAAAAAATTCTAGTTTAAACTCTTAATACTTTTTGTTTCATTGAAATTAAGTTTTTTTATTGAAAATGAGTATACATTTTTTGTTTTATTGAAAACAAGTACTTTAATTTCGAATAAGACGGCGCCTTTCTTTATTTGGTCTATTTTCACAATTTTTAGCGATTAAGTATTTCAAAAAATCTAGTGATTAAAATTATACATTTTATGTCTTCGAGTATACAAATGCTACTAGCTTGACAGGTTGTATTGCCAAATATATTTTTTTCAATAAGAAAGTTGATGGACTCGATTGAAAAAATGGTAAAAGTATATTGAACTTTTTATCTACTTAGCTTAAACTATCTTTGTAAATGAACGATCATCAATATAGATTTTTATAACCCATCATATAAAGACATTGTTTACATAACCAAGTACCCAATAGGATATTCACACTGAGGGCATGTAAGTTAGTTTTTATTCGTATGCATTAATCCTAAATCTTTTTGTAATTCCATTTTTAGGACAATAAGTTTGATTACTTTAAATGGAAAAACAAGGTAACAACAAATTTATTTTTTTGGACACGTATGATGCATGTAAAGTGATTAAGTTATATAAATTGCATAGGGTAAATTGCATAAAATTCGCTAACTTTTCCAGATTTTTCGATTTTGACACTATGTTTTATTTTTGCTATTAAGTCATTATGTTTTCTGAAAAATTGCAAATTTGACCATATGACCTGGTAACCTGTTGCCATCCTGTCATATGGTCATTTTCGCAACTTTTTGGAAAACATAATGACTTAATTGCAATTTTCTGAAAACATAATGACTTAATTGCAAAAACTAAAAATACAGTGTCAAAATCGAGAAAATTGGAAAAGTTAGTGACTTTTATGCAATTTACCCTTTTAAAAATGTGTATTTGCATGGCTTATGAACCATCAAAAATTATTTATTATTTTATGTTTAATCAAAATTTGAATTTATATTAAATTTTCAAAAAATTTATTTTATCAAATTAGCCTAATTTATTCTAAGCCCAAAATACGGATGTTACAGCCATCCCGGTCAACGAGTCCATAAGTTTTTAGTTTCAAATAATTTCATTGCATGCAATAAAAACCTTACTTATAATTCTTGTAATTCATGTCAACTTGGCAAACATGTTTGGTTACTATTTACTACTTCTATGTTGTATGTTTCTCAGGCTTTTGATATTGTTCATTCAGATTTATGGACATCTCCCATTTCAAGCATAAGCATAATAGAATATTATTGTTTTTAGACCATTACTCGCATTTTCTTTGGGTTTACCCTCTTCGTACTAAATCTGAAGTGTCTAATAAACTCTTACATCTTCGTGCTTATGTTAAAAACCAGTTCAACTGTAAACTCAAATCGTTTCAATGTGACCACGGGTTTACCATATTTGTACTAAAATGCCATCATACTTTACTTCTCATTTCCAAAAACATCTCAACAAAATGGCATGTTCGAATGAATGATCCGCTTCATCAATACCATCATCTGTACCTTATAGTTTGATGCTCGCATACCCCCGACATATTGAGTGGAAGCCTTACACATGGCTACCCATATTCTCAATTCCATCAATTGGCAACCAAATTTCTTGCACCAAACTATTCAATAAAGCTCCACACATATTCGAATCTTCATGTCTTTAGGTGCTTATGTTACCTATATATTTCACCACCTCACAAACTTGCTCTGCGATCCACCTCATGTGTTTTCCTTGGTTACCTCAGACATCGTTGTGGGTTCCAATGCCTAGACATTTCCACTCGGAAAATAATCATCTCCAGTCATGTTACATTCAATGAGACCTCGTTTCCTTTCCTTTCATTTCCATGACTCAGAATCAACCACCCACAAACAATTTCCTAGACAATTTGACATCCAACTCTCCTATATCTCACACTCTTCTTGAGTCCACCACTCCACCACCTTTGGTCCCTCCTACTGTCACCATACCCTTAAATTAGCCCCAAAAAAACCTCTCCCCCGACTCAAACACATAACAACCCTCCCTTGTCTCGACTTCCACTGAGCAGATTCCTCCACCTCCTCCATCTCGTTCTATGGTCACTCGTGCTCAACGTGGTATCACCACACCTATTTCCTAGCTTAACCTCATACCATTATAGACTCTCCATTCCAAAATCACACATTCATGCTCTTCGTGACCCCAATTCGTCC